>NW_006497767.1:1619876-1713528 GCF_000471905.2 Amborella trichopoda
AATTAAAGTTATGCGAATCCCAACCACCTCGACTCTCAAAGCTAGGTTCCCCTCATGCTGTTAATGTGGATTTTGAGGGTTTTCAAATATTTGTTTGTTGGTTTTCTGGGCATTCCCGTTTCGGTGTGTGCTGGAGTGTGTAAAGTAGCACACAATAAAAAATAAAGTGGCAAGCAAGCAGGCACACAAAGAAAGACATAAAGCTGGTCTTGGCACTAGTCGTGTGTAGCAATGCGCACTTTGAGGCAAGGCTCTCTCGAAGCACAGTATAGATGGAGGGGTAAGAAACCCCTAAGAAGGTACATTCACAACAGTGAGGCCAGGCACAGTCCGTGCTAAGTCGAGCACTGCTGAGGCGAGGGTGACTAGAACGGCACACGGTTCAAGGAGGGTGGAGGCAACCCTCAATGTATATTTTTTTTATTTTTAACTTTTTTTATCTTTTTAGCTTTGATGGAGCACAATTAAACTAAGCATGGTGAAAGCAGGGAAAACATGATTTCAATCAAATTTAATAAACTAAAAAAATCAGAAAGCCAGGAACATAACAGATCTATCTAAAGCGAAATATAATTTTTTTATATTTTAAAAAAAATTATTTTGAGCCAAACTTTGGTGAACAAGAAGTCAAAATTCTTTGGAAGAGCCCTGTGGGGCCGCATAATTGTTTTGGGACCACTGCGATCGGGCGTCACTGGTGGTGTCGTCCGGGCAGCACTACTGGTGTCGCCCTTGCAGGCAGTGTCGCCCAAAAAAAATAAATATATATATTTTTTTTAACTTTGATGAAATAAATCTCTAATAAACTTGCATAAGTAATGAAAATAATATTTCTGATGAAAGAAATAAAAATAGAGTAAAACAGAAAAGTGTAGATTGAACAGACCTGTATCAAGTAAAATATTTTTTGTATATTTTTAAAAATTTTATTTTGATCTGAAATATTTTGAGAAATCACAAGAGAGTCTTTGGAATAAGAATACAAATATTTAGAAAAATATGAGACCGTTAGCTTTGGGCGATAGTAGGGTGTGTCGCCTTGAACTTGGGCGGCACTGGTGGTGTTGCCTGGGCGACACTGCTGGTGTCGCCTGGGCGACACTGCTGGTGTCGCCTGGGCGACACTGCTGGTGTCGCCTGGGCGACACTGCTGGTGTCGCTTGGGTGACACTGATGGTTTTGCCTTGGCAACACTACTGGTGTCACTCAATACAAACAAATTTTCGCAGCACTGATACCCTGGGTGCTAGTTACAGCCAATTCTTGGGACTTTTTGGGATTGAAAATAGTGAAAAATAGTGAATAAAACTCACGTTTTTGTGCTTGGATCAAGCTCAAAATGCCCCCACGGTGGGCTCCAAACAGTTGAAAATATGATAGATCTTCTGACAAATATCTCTCAGATCTTGAAACCTTAAACTGATAGAAAATATGTGGTAGACAAAGTGGGACAAATCGAATTCAGATTTGAGGCTAGATCTACCCAGAAACGAGCAGATCCACTTTGAGATCTATGGCAGAGCCCGCATGATCCAAAACATGAAAACATGATTTTGATGAAAACTATTCAAAATAGATCAAAATAAAACAAAACAGTGAGAAGAAGAAGAAGAAGGAAAGGGTAAGAAACAATACCAAAACGGTCCTGATGGCTTGGGACTCCCGAACTTTCGAGGGCTTGCCGTATCAAAACCAGCGTCCTCTTTGCCTCTTTGATTTGGATGTTGACCAGTAGATCTATAGTTTCAAAGGGTTGTTGTGCCCTAAGAATCTAAGGTTTTCAGGCTTAGGCTTAGGGTTACGGTTTTTCTTTCTAAGGAAGTCTCAAAAGGTCTCTCTAGGGTTTTAATCTTCCTCCCCTCAAATGTCCATGAAAAGGAGATTTTATAAGGACCAGGGATCTGTTGAGAAGGATATATTTCCATAACCAATAGATCCTCCTACTAAAAATGCCAATTTAGGGGGTCCGGATCTGGTGTCACCTGGGTGACACGCCTAGTGTCGCCCAAACAAAAGGAAAATTACATTGTCGGCCAAAAAGGGTTGGGCGACACCACTCGTGTCACCTAAATCAAATTTGGTCCAAATTGAGATTTTTCACGTCAGGTGAGTTCTTCAGCATCTTGTGAAGCTCGTAGAGAAAATTTGGGTCAAAAGGGAGTTTTTTTACTATTTTTAATGAATGTTTTGGTAAAACAGGGCGTTTGCAGGATTTTAGGTCAAAACAGGGTATCTGCAGGGTTCTGGGTCATAGGGTAGGCTGTGTGGGCTACTGATTTAGTTTTTCTAGGATAATGTGATCCTTAGGGTTTGGAAACCTCAAAATTTGCTAGATTTATGTCTACATGGAGGTCCACGTCTGAGGCTATGTTTTGGATAGACAGCTAAGTTGGTGGGTGTGTGTGCGACTACACCCAAGTTTGCTCTGACAAGCAGGGTACCTCTATGGGCCCCATCCTGCGGGGTCCAATCAAGTGTTTTTTGTTAACCTATCCTGAAAGTCTGGGCATGTTGGCCTAGGAGGGGTTTTGGCGAGGAGGCCTTTTGGTGAGGCTTCACTTTGAAGTTTTGGCTGGTTTTGACCAGGCTTGCTAGTCATGAGCCTTTGGGAGCGTCTTTGGCTTGCCGTCGCAATTTTCTTCTTTTTGGTTGCCTTATTGAGAATGGGGTCCTTAATCTTGGAACCCCGATTCGCATCCAGTCAATTTTTCTGATTCCTAAGTCACTTTGCAAATGGTCTCAGACTGTTGAAGATTTTCTTTAAAGCTGTTTTTGGGTCCCGGTAACAGGGTATTTGATATCGGTGATTTTCATGAAGCGTCGGTTGAAGCCGCCTATGGAGGCGAGCGTTGCATCAACGTGCTTATTAGTTCAGGGGCCCTTTCGGGTTTCACCTGAAAGGGGAAGTGGAGCCCTAAAATGATTTTCACCAACTTCTTTCTTTTATTGGGCTCTTTTACTCATGACATTGGGGTCATGTGCACCCTCGTCCATTTTTACTCACATTTTCTTTTCGGGTTTACATCGTGCCCGATTTTTTTTTACGTAACACTCTCACTCATTGCTTCGTAGCCATGCCCATCTATCATTTTTACTCATGGTGGCCTTTCGGGTTTTCACCATGCCCATTTTTTGTTTGGTGGGGGCATGACATGTTTATGGTCATGCTGTCGGAACCTATGTGAAATAGTTTATCGTCATGCAGCTAGGAAGTGCGCTATAGTTTACAGTCGTGTTACTTGGACCATGGTTCGTTAGTTTAAGGCCTTGTAGCTTGGACCATGGCTAAGCAGTTTAAGGTCTTGCAGTACAGACCATGGCTAGGCAGCTTAAGGTCTTGCAGAATGGACCATGGCTGGGCAGTTTGAGGTCTTACAACATGGACCATGGCTGGGAATTTAAAGGTCTTGTAGCACGGACCGTGGCTAGGCAGTTTAAAGTCTTGTAGCAAGGACCGTGGCTAGGCAGTTTAAGGTCTTGTAGCATAGACCATGGCTAGGAAGTTTAAGGTCTTGCAACATGGACCATGGTTAGGAAGTTTAAGATCTTGTAGCACTAACCGTGGTTGCAGTTTAAGTCTTGCAGCAAGGACCATGGCTAGGCAGTTTAAGGTCTTGTGGCACGAACCATGGCTAGGAAGTTGAAGGTCTTGCAACATGGACCATGGCTAGGAAGTTTAAGATCTTGCAGCACGGACCATGGTTAGGAAGTTTAAGGTCTTGCAGCACGGACCATGGCTAGGTAGTTTAAGGTCTTGCAGCACAGACCATGGATAAGCAGTTTAAGGTCCCTCAGCACGGACAATGGCTAGGCAGTTTAAGGTCTTGTAGCACATACCATGGGGAATGTGCATACACCTTTGTGGCGGCACACGACAGAGTGGGCTTGCATTTGGTGCGCATGACGGTCTGAGCGAAGGGCGCGTGGGTGGCGGCTTAGGGAAGAGAGGTGCGCACAGCAGCTTGCAGGGGGTTGCGGACGATGGGATGAACAAGACAGATCCTAGCGGCGGCCTTAGGAAGGCAGGCATGCTCGATAGCTTGTGGTCGGTAGCATAAATAAGACGGGCCTTGCGGTGGCTTCTCGTACATGCAGGGGCATAAATCTTGAGGGCTGTGACACGTGTGGGGTGTCACGCGTGTGCCTGGGACAATTCGATATGGGATCCCAGGTTCGCCCTTCGAGCAATCAACCCGATCGGACCCAGCTTGTGGCTGTAGTGGGCTTTTGTGGACTCGAGCTTAGTTTGTGCCCCGACCCCAGTCGGCTCATTGTTGTTTTGAATTTCTACCATGCCTTGATTCCCAAAGTTCCCTCGGTCTTTTCAATAGTGATGTAGTTCATTCGTAATCTTGGACGACTTCTTCCCTTTTGTGAGCGGTAAGATTGGTAAAATGCATTTTACCGAGGGGACAAAAGAGGGGCAAACCCTATTTTCATCTTCATCCTTAGTGAAAAACTTGCAGTTTTCAGAGAATAAGGTTTTCCGGTGAAGGAGGGTTACCTGTTGGCAAGGTGGTCGCAAGGGCTTCCGGTGGGGAGCTTGGTAAAGTTCTGGAACGGTGGCCTAGGGAAGGTGCTGGTCAGGAGCACAGGAGAGTCCCGTGGTTTGGGCTCGAGGAGTGTGTCGATGAGGGGTTGGGTGAGAAAGGAGTTTTGGTCTTGGGTGCGAGGCGATACTTCGGCAGGGGAGCTACAGGGGTGACGGGTTTTCCGCCATCGGTACACCAATGAGAGGACTCCAGCCGGGATAGGGATTCCAGTGAGGAGGGAGTGAGCCTATAATAGTGGCTTGGGGGTTTTTTGGTGAGCAGTGAACCAGAGACGAAGGGGCTTCTCGGGACGCAGGCTTGGTTGTGGTCCTCGTGGGGACGCAGGCTTAGAGCTAGGGATAGATGGTAGGCCGGTGTTTGCCGGCTTCTATTGTTCATTTGATATCAGGTGGGTGAGGCTTGAAGCCATGCGTAATGCGGTGACAATGGCTCACCCTAGATTGCAACGAGGGGCGATGGCTTGGCCTGGATTGCAATGGCTAGTGGAGGAAATGTTCTACTTGAACCCCCTCGTGCGGCCGTTCTTTTCGGTTGAGACTCTCCATTTGCCTTCCTTGAAGGAGTTCTAGGAAGAGCAAGCGTCCTCCTCTGCGGAGGTGAAAAAGGCTCTTAAAGGAGATCGCCAATCAAGGAGGAGGCGTAGCCCAAGAGCTACATCCCTTGGAGTTGGTGTAATGTTTATTTCATAACAATTGTATTTATGGGAGTTAATAGATTAAGTGTAATAACAAACTTGTAATCTTGTCTTGTTCATGAAATAAAGTATCATTTGTATTACTTCTTCGCTCTATGGTTTGCAATCTCTTTTTTCCTTTCACTCATGGTTTGTTCACCATTCCGTATTTCCTCCAGTGTATTCAGTCCTTATCTTGCTTGATTGGTGAGATAAGGAATGAGTCAAGAAACGCGCATTTGTTGGGGGTCATTGCCATCTTCTTGTGTGAGCAGGCCGGCTACCTTCATGGGAGACTGCGAGCTTTCAAGGACCTTCCTTTGTACCTTCTGACCTAAACATCCTTTTCGGTTTCATTTAAGTCCTCAGGTTGCACATCATTTTTGGTTTTGGCTAGACCTCGGAGCTTTTTTGTGCTGCTTTTGCTCGTAGCATTTACCCCACGTTTGCCTTTTTTTTTTTAGGCACACAATGCCCTCTCTAGTTTTCATCCTTTCCATCCTTTATTCCGACGACTGTTGCCCATGATAAGCGACAATGCGATCATGCCCTGTCATTTTTATTATGATATTTTTATCCGTGACACCCTCTCGGGTTTTTGACGCATCCATCATTCTAAGCGAGGAGATGAGAGGAGGTCGGATATTCGATTTCTTTCTTCGAGGCATGCCAAGCAGCCACAGTCTTAATGACCTCAAAAGGGGCACTTACTTCCCTTCCATCTAGAGGACCATAAACCATTGTCCTCATGATGCGATGGGCCAGCTGGCTGTAGAGGCTCCAGTCAAGGGAGATCTTGGGTTCTGGGCGAGGCAAGGTTTTTGAAGCCTCATGATTTTTGGTTTTTGACACGAACCCTGCCAAAGGAGCTTCTCCCAACTTGGCCTTACCATTATGAATGGCCTCCAATTGGCTTTTAAGTTCTCAAACTTCCCTTTTTAGCTTAGAGAAAGTGGCTTGTTCTTGATGATGAGTTTAGGGATCCTTGCTTGACTTCTCCTCTATCAACGAGCCAGGGATATGTAGTACTCTCCGGGACTTACATACATGGGCTGACCACTGAATTGGATGGGAGACCTCGTCCTTTCTCAAGGAGTCTGGAATACGGAGGATTTTGAGATCTGATTGTCGCACTGCTTCTGCCTTGAGGAGTGAGATAGGGATGTGTAGGTCGATGGTTTTGCGTGTAGGTGACCCTAGGCATTCAAGCTTCTACTCCCATGGCCTCCTCCTGCTAGATGGTGGTCGTCGGTTCAACTGTCCATGCAGGTGGCTCTAGGATTGGGGAAGTAGAGGGTGAGGCCTCTATCTTGCAATTAGTGGGTGGCACTTCCAAGATGGAGCAAGGGACATTCGGGTTTGTAGGAGCCAGAGGGCGGAGCTTGCCGCTTCTTTCTACTTCTTCAAACATACCAGATAGCTCTCGTCCTACATCTTCAACATCCTCATACAGATATTGTGAACCCTAAATTTTCAGTTTCCGACTCTCGGCTAGGTGAGGGGTCCGTAAAGTAGTACTTTGCATCAGCATAATGCGTCTCGACAATGGGAAGTGCCTTTTATCCGCATAAACTGTATATTGTTTCCCATCCCGACTATATTTAACGCACTGATGGAGCATAGATGGGACTACTCCTTGGTCATACATCTAGGGTCGTCCGAGGAGTATGTTATAAGAGGTGTCAGTGTTGATTACATGAAACTTGGCGTAATCATTTAGTTCACCGATTTTTAGACTGAGCCGAATGGTGCAAGCTGTTTTTTCTCCTGACTGATTGAACCCTTGAATAGTGATGGTCATCGAGGCGAGTAAGGATTCTTCTTAGGATGAGGTTTAACGCTGACCCTTCATCTAATATTATTCGGCTGATGGGGTGTGCATGCAATTCGCCAGTCACAAAGATAGGTTAGTTGCGGAATTTCCTCACCAATAGAAGGTCATCATCCGAGAAGGTGATAGCCATGCAATTGATCAAGGTTGCAGGGTCAACTTCAATAGGCTCTACTTCTGTTTCGTAAACCTCAGGGGAAGAGAGAGCCAGAATCAGGGCCATACAGTAGTCTCTTGAGAGCATTGGGGCGTCATAAACCCTGAGGAGGGCGGGGGAACTTTCTTAAGTGTCCAACAACGTCATACTTGACGTTGTCGTCGTCACCACTTTGAGCTCTTAGGCCCGCCATGGGTTTTGGTGGTACGGTAGGCTTGGGTAATTGAGGGTTTCTTTGGGGAACCAGTTGAGTTTGCTGTGAAGTCGGGATGGATTGGAGAGGTTTGAAGGATGGTGTAGCTGAGTCCAGTATAGACTGGTCAGACTGGGTGGGTGGAATAGAGGTTGATGGAGGTTGAGGTTTTGGAGACGGTTGAGGATATGGATTCGGTGGTGGTCCTGGGTATTTTAGGAGTGGCGGTGGATTGGTCAGAGTGTTAGGGAGTAGTACTAGTAGTACTGGGTATTTTAGGAGTAGTACTAGTAGTACTTGTACTACTACGAGTAGTACGGATACTCTAACTACTGGTAGTAGTAGTACATCAACTAGTAGTAGTACTAGTCGTATGAACTTGTACAACTACTAATCGTACATATTATTAATACATACTAGTAGTACTAGTTGTATAGACAAGTAGTACATACTGCCCATACTAGTACATAATATTACTACTACTAGTACTAACACTTCTAGTACATACTAGTACTAATAGTGTTACTAATACTAGTGTGTACTAGTAGTGTTAGTATTACTAGTAGTACTTACTACTACGAGTAGTACTAGTAGTATGAGTGGCAGACCAAGGTACTTTAGGAGTTTCGGCCACTAGGGTTTTTGTATGAGTGGTGGAAGCCTTCTCCCAGATCTCAAATTAATTTGTTTAGCATGGGCTGCCCCCTTAGAGATCTGAACCATATGGCATGTCCCATGGGATTTCTGCCCTTTGATCGTTTTAGTTGTTGCTCTAGGTTGAGCATAGGTTGCTCTTGCTGCTATTGTAACTTTTAAGCTCTTCATTGAGAGCTTCAAAGTCTGGACACTTGAGAGCTGTCCCTGTAGAAGATGTATGAGAACAAGAAGGGTTTGATGAATCAAGGATATAGACAGAGTGAGAGCTTTTAGGGTCATCGTTCAAATTAGACCGAATCAGGTAGCTTTTAACGTCATCACCTGGACTGGACATGCGCAAGGGATCTTGAAGGTCTTTACCCTGCTTGGACTGTTGGGGGGTGCTTTTAGTGTCATCACCTTTATTGGACAAGTGGGAAGCTTGAATTGGCCTTAGGATCCTTCCTTGGTCAGCTGTGGTGGCTGGCTTAGAGAGGAACTTCTACAATGTCAGCAGTGGAGGTTCGGGTGAATGGAATTTTGCCTCGACTGACGTTTGAGAGACTACCCTCCTGCGACGTGTAGTTCTCGGTACCTTCCTCCTCCTACTTTTTTTAAGGTTGTCATAGGCTCGTTATGTCCATGAGGTCTAGAAGTTGGTCTCGTTTGGGAAACCGCTCACCTTTGCATGGACTTCATGCAATTTCAGCCTCGATACACTTGCCACGACTGAAAAATGGAGAGTCCATCTGGCTCAAAGGATCTCGACGGTGCACCATCACAAGAGGTTTGTGCCTGAGTATCATCCTGTGATGGGAGCCTCGGGGCTTCGGTATCACCTTCGTGTTTACTGTACACCTTCTCTTGAATTAAGGATAGAAAGACGAAGAATTTAGTCAGCTCATGGCCGAGTATCTGGTGATACGGGCACCAGAGATTCCTTTGGCAATACGTTTAGGCTGCCTCGATGGCCACTGCGGGATGACGCCTTCTTGGATCATCATGATGAAATTTCCGAAAGGAGATCCAGCGGCAGTTCATCAGCGTAATTGTCCTGTTCCTCTTCTTGCGTCCCCACCATATGTGATCCCTCTGTTGCCTCGAATGCTTTCTTAAGAACATCTAGTTGAATCTGTCCCCTTTGGATTAAGGCCTCGATATGGTCTTTAACGGTGAATCAATCCTGGATAGGGTGTCCTCACATTCTATGATAGGTACAATAATTCTTGTGGGTAACGAGTTCAGCTTCCTCCGGCTTTCTCATCTCTTGCAAAGTAAGCATCTCGTGTTCTAGCAACATTCGGAATAAGGAAGGGACCCATTCCTTATCGAAGTTATAAACCTTGTTCCTCTTTTGTTCTCAGAAATCCTTTTGACAAAGATTTTGTTAGGGAAGGACCTTGTTGTAAGCCTGAGGTGGTTGTGACTTTACCTGGGTTGACCCCTGAGCATTAGTGGGGTGCACTCCTTTAGAGAAATCGAGAGGATTGGTCATGGTGACGACGTCACTGATTGCCTCTTTTTATTGAGTGCCCCTAGAATTAGGACGAGTATTACAAAAATTGTGGTTGTTTCCCCCATTTGACGGATGTCATTGGGGTCCACCATGGTGCTTAAAGAGACTCTTTATGCAGACTGCTTTAAGGATCAGGTCCAATATAGAGGTGGGGGGGGAGACCTCAACATGCAGAGAGATTTTCGGCCGTATCTACGTACACAAGTTTGAACCGCATCAATTTCAAGCATGGGGTTGGTTTGATATGCAGCCAGGTCTCTCCCTCTTGCGATGAATTGGTCAAATGGCTCTTCCAAACTTTGGGTCATGGTGAGAAGCTCAATGGATTGGACTTCCCTTTTGACTTCATAGAAGCGCTTGTAGAACAAGTGCTCCATCTCTTCCTAGGTTTGCATTGAATTTGGGGAAAGCTGCGCATGCCACTTAACTGACGGCCCATCAAGAGTTTCGAGAAACTGATGGAGGAGGAGTCTCCCATCAGCCGTAGTCTTCCCTTTTGGTAATTCAGGGGAAAGGGGTGCAAGTCAATATAAGAAGGGTAGGGTTTCTGGTAGAGAGACGTCTCTTGTGTCCTAAGGAGCTATCTATCGCGTAAGCTATGGCTGATAATGGCATCGATGTCAGCTTGTGAAACTTGGCAAGGGGAAGAATGATCATGTCAGTTAGGAGGGGGCGGCTGTCTCGGTGGCTCCTCGATCGGATGGGGAAGTTGTGTGGAAGTAGCCCCATGATGGGATGAGTTCCCTTCATTCGGTCAATCTTCTCCATCACTCAGTTTATCATGCCCTCATGTCGGGTGAGCCATTCTTGTAGCTCGTCCTCTGGCTGGTCGACGACCATCACACTAACTCTTTCTTCGGAGGGGGAAGCCTCTCCTATGGCTAGGGCTTTGCGTGCTTGACGCACAGGGTATGGGGATCAGTTAGCAAGGGTTGGATTTTCCCTTACTAAGCTTGGGCCCTGAGTGTGGAGCTGGTGTTGATGGGTTCGCAACGGTCTTGCGATCCCAGGGGTTGCTTGGTTGGGTCGTCACCTGCAACATTAACGATCGTGCATACTTTCCTCACCCTTTTTCCAGGCTCGGTCGTCATCACTAATGGGTAGAAAGGGTTCTCGACCAGAGGGTTGATGCCTTTACTTGCCCTGTGGCATCTAGGCCTCTTCTTTGGTGTGATCTGCACCCCTTCTCATGCTTAATTCTCACGTTCTGGTACACACCCTTTCAGAACCGAGTACGGGACTGCTACTGGGAATGGTTAGCCTTTCTTAAACAGGATGAAGAAACCTCCATGAGCTAAGGCAAGGGGTAAGGGCTGGCAACGACAGCCTATTTGGCCTTTTTAGACTGCATTGGCCTGAGAAAAAACAGACGAAGACAAACCTTGTCGGTGAAGGGAGTTTTTCCCCGAGCATGCTTTTGAGTTCGAGGGGCAAGATGGACTTCGAGAGGGAACTGAAAGATGGTGCTCTTGGGGAAGGCCTTTGAGTACGAGGTTTACAAAGGCTGCCCTTGAGCTGAAAGGACGGACATGGGAGAAGTGGAGTGTCAATGACCTTTCAAGCGTGTGTGCCCTTCGAAGAAGGTATCCTAGTGACTTGGAGGTCAACACGCGTTTGAGTGATGGGTATGGGCTTAGAAGGCCCGGGGCCGTGAGCCAATGTGCGTGAAGAAGTGGCCTTGTGGCCATTCTCCACTGGATGGGTATGCCTGTGCAGGGAGAGTCGACGAAGGGGTCACCTCGCGTGTGTCCGGGGCATCTCAGCGATGGCGGTGCCCTGAGTGGTGTTGTCCACATGATCAGATTGTGCAGGGCCAGGTCCAAGAAGACCCAACCCCTGAATATGACCTGAAGCAACTTGAGGGTTGCCTCGAGGTGTTGCTCGAGTGTATGAACCACAAGTCTTGAAGAATGTTCAAGAGGTGAAGATCCTTGAACCTTCTCCACGGTGCTTTGAGCCCCTTGCTTCGGAGACCCTAGGTGTAAGAGAATGTGGTTTTGCCTTATGACACCAACTGGAGCGACGATAGAGGAAGTCACAGTCTTGTGGCTGCCCCGAGTAGCAGAACCAGCAAGCGAATTACTGGTGGTAGGGTGCATACAACATGAGGTAACTGATGTGTTACCAATGCAAGGAGCCTTGGTGGTTGGTCCACCATTGCTAGAAGGTAAGGAGCGAGGGAGTTTTACATCCCTTCTCACCTCAATCTGGGTGAGGACCCAGGAGCACGACACTGGGTCGACACTCAAAAGGAAGGCCGGATCACAGTTCATGGAACTCGTTCCCCGGAAGGTTGACTCGCGAGTGCGGGAATGATGAAATCCCCAACCAAGATAAAGGGGTTGTACAACCCCGCAACCATGTGTGTGTGAAAAGAAGGAAAAAAAGGAAAGGGGATCAAGCGAGAACAATCCGACGATGGGGTAGCATGTCCCCAGTGGAGTCGCCATGCTGGTTGGGTGCCTCGATCTTGCCCTTCGAGTTAGGACGGCCTGGAGGCATGGTATTGGGTGCGACTCGGGGCCGAAGATCCCTCTCTAGGGAACCACGTGGAGAGGATGCTGGCAGGGTACCAACTAGTGAGAGAGAAATTATGGTTGTGAGGCGAGACTTACCTCATGTGGGTTCGTAACACGCTCGGGCTGGCTCACGTGGGTACCGTCTTAGATCACGACGAAAGCCCCCCAAGTTTGAGACTGGTTCGGACTCACCTCCCTTAACCGCCATGTTCCCTTCCTGTAACTACACACACACACATAAAATGTCTAGACAAGTGGTCAGGGGACCCCGGGCTTGTCTCTTAGAAGAGCACACATTCATATGTACTCAAGGGAGAAAGATGGAGAAAAAGAAAATGAAAATATGTAAGATATGAGACGGAGGTCGAAAAGAGGCAAGATAAGAGAAGAGGTGAGTGCGAGATAGGGAGAAGGTAGAGAGATCATAGACAGAGAGAGAACGAGGGAGAGGGTAGAGAAGGAGAATGAGAGAGATGTGAGATAGACATAAAGAGACAATCGAAGAAGTAGAGATTGAGATATCTTACAGAAGGAAAAGAGAAGGATATATGCTTTCGAAAGTAGAGGGAGATAGAGAGATGGAGAGGTACCTTTGAAGAGAGATAAGGAAGAAAGAGAGGAATTTTTGAAGAGAGGGAGAAAGAAGATAGAGAAAGAGAAGGGAGATAATGATTTTAGAAGAGAGAGGAGAGAGAATGATTTTTGATGAGAGAGAGGAGAGAGAATGATTGTTGAAGAGAGAGAATGATTTTTGAAGAGAGAGAATGATTTTTGAAGAGAGAATAATTATTGAAGAGAAAGAGAGATAGGAGAGAGAATGATTTTTGAACAGAGAGGATAGAGAGAATGATTTTAAAGAGAGAGAAGGTGAAGAAGAGAGAGAGAAGGAGAAGGAGAAGAGAGAAACAGAAAAGGGCGAGATAGTGGCTAAACCACCTCTTAGGAAAGAGAGAAGAGAGGGAAGGTTTTTTGAAGAGATTGAGGGAGAGGAAAGAGAAGGATTTTTAAGAGAAAGAGAGAGAAGGGAGAGAGAGAATGATTTTTGAAGAGAGAGGAAATGAGATGGAGAAGAAGAGAGAGAAAGAAAAGAGGGAGAGACAGTTGCTAAATCGTCGCTCGAGGAAGAGAGAAGAGAGGGAGGGATTTCTTAAGAGAAAGAGAGAGAGGAAAGAGAAGAAGTTTTTAGGGGAAAAAGAGGGAAGGGGGAGAGAATGATTTTTGAAGAGAGAGAAAGAGAAGAAGAAGAAGAGAGAGAAAGAGAAGAAGAAGAAGAGAGAGAAAGAGAAGAAGAAGAAGAGAGAGAAAGAGAAGAGGGTGTGACAGTGGCTAGATCATGCCTCCACGTATCTAGGTGATTGAGTGACATGTGTCTCGGGTTGAAAGACCCGAGACTTGAGATCATTCTCTTGGGAACCTCGTTCACAGAACTAGGGCAGGTGTCCAACTAGTGAGAGAGGAAATTTAACATGAGGTGGGGACCAACCTCACTTTAAAAGACCACCTACCAAGTTTCGTCATATTTCGACATGTCTAAGCCAGTGAAAACAAAGGAACAATTTTCAGAAAACTGGCCTCTAGCACTTCGAAATGGACCCTACAACTGGAACTACATTTTCGATGTCTCAAACAGCTGTGGGATCACTGTTACTAGATCCAGAATAGTCGAAAACCTCTATGGGTCATGTTTCGGCTTAATCAGACACTTCAAGACAAAGATATGAGCAAAAAAATTGAAACAAGAGGGGTCACACACTATTCCCATGTGGCCTCACTCCATCAAAACACCATCAAAGCTGGTTGTTTTTGCAGTCACGAGCAGTCACAATCCGAGCATATAAATCACTCATTCCAAGTCAGATCAGTCTCAAATTTGGTGAGCGTGTTTGTCTCATCGAGACGAGCAATTCAATATGTGTTACACCCCGTGATGATGCTTGAGCAAAGAGAAAAACTAAATGGAAGTCACTGATTTGTGAAGGAAGTTGCAGAAAATTCAGCAACCGCACATCTTGTTCGAGCAACCAGAGCACAAAGCTCGCATAGCCTGTCGGCACGAAACTAATTGCACTATGTGCGTGAGGTCCGAGGCTATCTCTTGCCAGAACATCGCGTACGACGAATCGTTGGATTTCACACATGAAGGCACCAAAGCTGCTGTAAAATCTGGCCACCGGATTTTAAGATTTCGATGAAAAGCTCAAGACGACGAAATCTTCATCCGGACATGAAATCAAGCTGTGTTCGTTGCAACGTGATTGTGATGGCATGCTCAGTGTGGTTCAATAAAGAAATCACAAAGAAACATCAAAGAACGAGCACACAATCGATCCGAAGTTTTCAAGATTCATCCAAGATCCAAGTCTGGTGATCATGGCTCAAAAACATGATTCATGGCTCGAAAATGATATCAAAATGATAGCCATGCCGAGCCCTACAAGAAAACAATAGTCTTTCGATCAAACATGCATCAGATCACCCTCGAGTTAGTCATGAAAGATCATGCAAGATCTTGGGCAGCAGCAAGGGCTGTTATGAAATTCCACACATTGTTAGGCGGGGGCAAAATAATATTTTTTCACACCTTTTTAGATTTTCTTTAAATTCAATTAAATCGTAATTACCTTCAATTAGGGTTAATTTTAAGTGTCCACCTATGTTTGGGCCCAATTCTATATAAACAGGCACTGCCTCATTGTAAAACGAAAAAAAGGGGAGAGGATTCTCGATTCATTCTTTGAGGATTCAATAAAATTTCCATTCTTGCTTCAGCCTGTGAATACGTCTTGGAGAGAGAGAGAGGAGAGAGAAGAAAAGGGTTTATACCTTTCGAATAGGTAACTTTCTCTCTCCTCCCCTCTTTCTCTCCTCCCCTTTTATCATCTCTCTCTCTCTCTCTCCTTCTCATTGCAACTGGCGAGAGTCTAGCACCAGTTGGTTCTCTTCTTCTTTAATCCCCAACGTCGGGTGGGGTTTTCCCTCTCTTCTTCTTTTTTCATCCCCAGCGTCGGGTGGGGTTTTCCCTCTCTTCTTCTTCTTTCATCCCTAATGCCGAGTGGGGTTTTCCCTCTCTTCTTCTTCTTTCATCCCTAGCACGGGGTGGGGTTTTCCCTCCCTTCTTCTTCTTTCATCCCCAATGTTGGGTGGCGTTTTCCCTCTCTTCTTCTTCTTTCATCCCCAGCGCTAGGTGGGGTTTTTCCTCTCTTCTTCTTCTTTCATCCCCAGTGCCGGTCGGGTTTTCTCTCTCCTCTATTCCGTAACAGTCGGTGAACCCTGCATCAATTGGATTTTTCTCTCCTCTCTTCCCTAATAGTCTGTGAGCCCAGCACCGGTTGAATTTCTCTCTTCTCTCTTTCCATACAATTGACAAACCCTAACACCTGTTGGATTTATCTCTCCTCTCTTGTCACAGTCGGTGAAACCTAGTGTCGGCTTGATCTCTCTTCCTTGCTTCTCTCCCATTGTACTCGGTGCAAGTCTAGTGCTGGTTGGGTCTCCTTCTCTCTTCCCTTCTAATAGTTGGCAACATCTAACGTCGACTGCCTTTTCTCTCTCTTCCCTTCTGAAACAGTCGACAATGTCCAGCGTTGACTGCATCTTCCTTCCTTCCCACTTTTATCCTCTTGTCTTTTCTACCCCCCCTTTGTTTGTTCCCTTCTTCTCTTACTTCATTCTTTCCCCCATAACCACCACTCTGCTATTCTTTCATTAGACTAATAGGGATTGAGTTTAGCCTCTCCTAGATGTCTTGTCATTTAGCTATAATATTGTTGTAACCGGATTGCTTGGCTCGTTTTATTGCCACGACAGACTGACCATTGTGCTTAGCTAGTCGGTATTAGTAATGACGTATAGTAGTAATCCTGTGAGCAGGTCTTTGTACTGAGCCCGTTTTACTACCACGTCAGGCCAAATACTCGCCCGTTGGATCCTCTCGCTCAATCGAACTCTTCTCTCTCCCTTCTTACTACCATTCTTCTTTTTGAATGCGCTTACTTGTATATGTTCACCAAAGAGGAAAAGGGAGAGGTCTATCCATCCATCTTATTACCTTTGCCATATATGTGTGTAAATTACAAAAAAAAAGAAGAATACTTGTCAAGGGAGGTGATTTCGAACCAGTTTCATCGCTGGGGGGCTTTCTTTGTGATCTAAGAGGGCGCCCATGCGAGCAAGGCCAAGTAAGTCCCATACCCACCTTTAAAATTCCTCTCCCACCAGTTGGTAACACATGCTCCTATTCTCAAACGAGGTTCTTGAGAGAGTGATCTCAGGAACGTCCTGGGTCTTCCCTCAACACTCGAGACACGTGCCGCCCAATCATCCGGATCCAGAGGGCGCGATTGAGGAACCTAACGAGCTTGGCGACACCACTGGGGACTTACTACCCCTTAGTCAGATCGTTCTTGTTTGGCTAGTTTCTTCTTTTATTTTCAACTTTCGTCGTCTTTTAACATTCACTTATGGCTGCTGAGTTCTGTAATCCATTTATCCTAGTCGACGATTTTCATATCCCCGTATTCGAGAATGTCCTTAGGGAACAAGTTCCTTTGAATTCGTTCCTGACCATCCTCTTGAGCAACGACCCCTTGTTTAGCTCTCAGGTCTTAACCTGGATTGGTGTGAGAAGGGACATGAAGGTCCCCCACTCCCCATCACTTCGCTGTGGTGGAAACTCCACCAAAGTGCCTTGCATGGAAAGCACTTATGTTGCCCCTCACAACATGCACCCAGCCACCGGCAAGTCACTTGCCGGTCATGTTTCTGAGGTACGCTGGGAGGCTGCCCAGTCCCTTTCTGTAAAAGGCAAGCAAGTTGCCATTGCTTCTGTGGGTCACCATAAGGCTACCCACCACATTCCTACACCGTTGGTCTTTATCTCTAGAGGCTCAACACATAGAGGAAGAAACCCCACAATCTTCACCCTTCACACACACCACAAGGCTCGTGGGTCACCCACTCGAGCCACACCTCAAGGCAACCCTTATGTTACCTCGAGTCCGTGTCCAAGATGGAACCTTCCAAGGCCAAGTCCTGCACACACTACTCATACGCATCTCACTGCTTGGGACGATGTCGTTATTACTCCAACCAGAGTACACAGGAGTATTACTCCAACCTGAGTACACAGGAGACGGTCTCTTTGTCCTCCTACTATGCACACACAAACACACCCTGTAAGGGGCAAAGTTGTACCCGTTCTCTTACAGACACCTGCTCATAGTTCTCGGCCCCCTAAGGCCAGATCAGCTGCACGAGCCCGGGTGGACACCCAGGTCCCCTGAGATCCTTCTTCGAAGAGAACACATGTGCTGCCATCTCAAGCGCCCCCTCACCCTCAGCTCATGCCTCCTCATGAGTCAATCCTGCTCCTGTCTGTTCCTTCTTCATCGAGGAAGCAAGCCTTGGTACTCGAAGGTTTTTAACAAGACTACCATTTCGAACCCGCCCCATCACTTAAGTCATGTCTCCAGATCTCAGAAGAGAGTTCGAGGCATGGACCTCATGGAAGATCGAGTCCTTCATCCTCCCCAACCCAATATGACTTCTAGCCCTCATCCATTGCTGCACTTGATGGAGACAACTCTCTTCGGTGAAAAAAGAGCAGACCTACCGCAACCTAGATCGTAGTTTTGGCGCATGGTACATCAAAACCTCAAGGCTAAACGCGATAAAGGTCTTAAAATTTTGACTAGGGAGGAGACCAAAGTGGTCCAAGCAACAAATTTTGATGTCCCTCTTCGCCTGAATCCCTTCTACCCTCTTAAGACAATAAAGCCCGAAGAAGAGCTCCATAAGCACTTTGTTGTGGTTACTATCGTAAAAGAAGACCCGACCACTCAGCAGCCACGGTCTCAAGCCCATCAAGAATCGGTCCAAACGCTCTCCACGTACAGGAGTCGAGTTCAGTCAGGGCATGCTACCCCCAACTAACTGACCTACCAAATATGACCCGTCAAGCTTGCAAGCCTTCAGCTGCCAATAATGTTGACCTCCCTAGAGAAATGGTCAACGTAATGGTCGTAAGCGAGCCCAGTGATGTGAAGGAGGATCATATGAACATGTTTGAGGATGTGGTGCACGCGATGAAGGA
This sequence comes from Amborella trichopoda, assembly GCF_000471905.2. The sequence continues at coordinate 1,638,046 of NW_006497767.1, forward strand.
AAAGATCGATCGTATTAACGTTGCACGCTAGTCGGCTAACCATGGGGTCAATTCCCATAACTTTGATGGTGCACCTCCACGACAGCCCCCTCTGTCTACCTCACATAATAATTTTGTCCCTCATCCGGTCTCTCAGTTAGATATTGACGCTATGGTCACCCATAGCCTAAAGAACAGACAAATTTCGAGGATACAGGGTGCGACACCTTATTAAAGCCATACCCCTCCTATATTGATCAGGTCTCGTTCCCCTCAGACTATAAGAAAGGGATTTTTTCCTTATTAAGTGGAACCACCTCACCGAACTAGCATATTGCTCACTTCCAAGCGGCATGTCTGGAAACAGTGGCTGATAAGAGACTTCTTCTCCGACAGTTTGTTGAGACACTCGATGACCTCGCATTCCAATTGTATGTTCGGCTTCCTCCGAACTCGGTGCATACATGGGAGGAGATGGAGAAATTGTTCTATCAATGCTTCTATGAGGCCAAGAGAGAGGTTCAAACCATTGAACTTCTCACCCTGACTCAAGAACCTGATGTGCCCGTGGATTAGTTTATATCAAGATAGTGAAACTTGTCTTCCCGCCACCCTAATGCTATGCCTGAGAAGCAAGCAGTCCAAACTTGCGTACGGAACATGCGACCTTAAATCGCTCTACATGTCGAGGCCCCTTATTCCTCCATGTCAGAGTTGATCTCTAAATCAATTATCATAGAAAGTTTGTCACTCCGTCAAGGTGGAGCACGACAACCATCTACAAGTTCAGTGAACAATCGGGGCAATGGTTTCCTTCAGAATAGCACACGAGGCAGCTAATAAATAGGGGTAATTAGTGCAGCTATCATGGTCATTGATTCAAAGAAGGCTCCCTCCCTATCTTTGAACCTCTCTAAAGAGGTAAGCGAGGCAAAGGTAACACCCCAGGCTGGCAAGCAGCAACAGTCGTACAATCAAGTACCTCTACTAACCAACTTTGATCGGAATGATTATTTCACCAGGCATAAGAACAAGGTCTATCCCTTCGAGAAGGAATGGATCCCAGTGCTGTTTCGGTTATTATTAAAACAAAATATGACCCATCTTCCAGAAACCAGGTTCCCTGAGCAATCTGGCCTTGACACTCGGGCAAATTATTGTGCCTACCATCGGAGGATCAATCATCCCACAGATGACTGCTACACACTAAAGGATATCATTGAGGCCCTGATTCTGAAAGGTAAGATAAAGCTTTAAGATTTAAAGAAGGCCTTCAGGGCAGCTGAGGCCTCCCATACAGTAATCATTCAAGAGGAAGACGAAATGTCTGGTATCCTCCACCCTTTCTTCATTATATTGCTTTAGGAAGGCATAATCACACTGAAGCAGACAAGGCACCCCCGCTGCCTTGCTAAGGGGACTGAAGATCGTTGGTGCCCATTCCATCAGATAAGAGGTCATTATTTGTCAAAATGCATAACTTTCCTTGATATATTCGTAGAAAAGATATGGGAGTGTCAAGAATTTTACAATCTCCTCGTAATTGATCCTCAAATCACTTCTTCATCGGGGCAAGAAGATCTCACAAACCAAAACCTTCCTATCTATGACTCAGACTCTGTGGAACCCTCAAATTCCTAGCCATGAATAACCTACCATGGCCGAAGCAGACTCGAGTCCTTAAGATGAGGAGCGGTTCTCCAAGCTAGAGCAGTTTGCCACCCCAACAGGATGAATTAGACATCACTTCAGAAAACTTGAAAGAGACAGCCACCAAGGGTAGCTCGCCGAAGAAACATGACCTCTTACCCTATAGTCGAGCAGGAATTTCTCAGGCCCCTTCCCCCGTTGCCAACCTTGCTGGACTTCATCCTTGACACAATCATTTTTCCTTCTTTATCCTATCAAGAAGATGCTCTTGTCTCATCTCCCACTCAAAAAATGTCCGATGAGGGTGATGACGCTAAAAGAACTCCCCAACAGTCTAAGCAAGGGAAAGACCTAAAAGACCCCCTGCAACCGTCCAACTCAGACGATGATGTAAAAAGCTGCCCAGATATGTCTAAGGAGGGGACGAACTTAAAAGTTCCCATCCTTCTAACCCTACTCCTCCTTCTTTTCCTACTTCTCACTCTTCTTCATCTATATCTCTTATAGGTACAACCTTGATATGTCCGGACTTCTATTCTCTTGATAGAGAACTTGAGGGATCAAACATAACAAAGACGCAACGGAAACGATTGAGAAAGACCCTAGTGCAGGCAGCAGGATTCCAAACAGTTGTTGATGCCCTGGTAGCTAAAGCTAAGGCAGAGCCACTTGCCACAGATAGGCGCAAGAAGCCAAAGCCAAGGAAACCATAGTGGCCTCCTGAGCCTAACTTTGAACAGAGATTGAGAGAGTCGAGGGGGAAAATTTTCTATTCTCAAGAAACTTGCCACTTGATACAAGTCTATGGAGCACCAACCCTTGTGGGCCAAACACTGCAGATAGTTGCTCAAAGGCCGAGTGATTCGCATTGGCATTCTTCTTGCACTACATTCGTTGAATCCTAAATTCCTTACGATCTCCAAGACGAACTCCTGCAATCCGAGAAACAACCCCTGTTTATGGAAGACCCTTCCATTCCTCAAACAGGGAAAGGTATGCAGAAATTATAATCCACTCTAGGCCTCTATCGAAGGCAGAGATGTCAGGATCATGGGTCTCTTCATTTGAGGTCGATCAAAAGATCCCTGAAAACAATGATGAAGAGTTACAAGAAGCTCCCGAAGAATTGGAAGAAGGTGGTCAGGCCACAGTTGAGTGTCGGGACGCCTTGCTAAGTGGGCATTATTTCTGATGGAGTTCGATATCATGTATGTCCCACAAAAGCATCAAGGGCCAGGCCTTGGCTAACTTTCTCGAGGCACACCCCGTACTGACAAAATCTCCTTTATCAAGTGACCTCCCCGATGAAGAAGTATTTTGTACTGACCTTGTTCATACGTGGGAATTATACTTCGACAGAGCTTTCCAATCAGATCAAGGAGGCAACGGAGTAGTATTCCTAACTTCAAGAGGAGGAGTATTGCCACTTTCTTTCTTTCTCGCTCAAGTCGGTTCTCACAATGAGGCAGAATATCAGGCCCTTATAATCAGATTAGAGATAGCCTTTGATCTCGACTTAGAGTAGCTTAAGATCTATGGCGACTCTGAGTTGGTTATCCGACAGCTCAAAGGGATATATGATGTGAGAAAAGACACTCTCAAGCCTTATCTTGATACTGTAAAATCGTATATAGCCCAATTTAAAAACGTATCCCGGAGTCACATCCCTAGGAGGATAAATTCGTAGGCCGATGCACTAGGAAAACTTGACGATACAATTCAGTTGTCCTCATCAGGGCCCACGCTTGTTTGGGTGGCAAAATGGAGACACATAGAATTAAGAATTGAGGTCGATGCGGATGACGAGAGAAATATCTTCCCCGAGTGCCTTCTTAATCCATTCGGCGCACTTCTATCAGCCAAAGAAGTAATCAAGACTGAACAAGCAATAATACATAGTCAAGGAGCTAAGGGTCGAAATCAGGAACCAAAATTCTTTGACCGAATGTGTGCAGAAATTGAGCATGTAGAAGATTGGAGAGAGCCCATCACCAGTTTCCTAAAACATGGTAGGCTTCCAGAAGATCGTGCTAAACGCAACAGCATACGACGAATGTTCATCAAGTATACTCTCCTGAAAGGAGATGTTCTCTTTAGACGATCGTTTGATGGCATTATTCTTAGATGCATCAATATCTAAGAAGCAAGTAAGGTGTTAGAAGAAGTCCCTCAGGCATCTGTGGGCTACACCAATCCGGTCCTAAGCTCTATGAATGAATATGCAGGTTGGGATACTATTGGCCTTCCATGATACCCGATTTCTTAAGCTATGCTAAAAAGCGTCAAGTATAACATTCCAGCCTGGTTCACTAGCCTCCAGAGCCCTTACACCCTATAGTTGCGTCATGGCCCTTCTCATAATGGGGTATAGACATTGTATGGGCTATTGACCCTCCTTCTGCAGTGGGCCATATTTTTATCCTAGCCTCAATAGATTATTTCTCTAAGTGGCTGAAACAATTCCCCTTAAGCAGGTTCCTGGGACGATGGTGATCTACTTCGTTCGACATCATATAATATATCGATTCAGAGGGCCTGACCGGATTATATCTGACAACATCTCACAATTTAGGAGTCATCACATTGATCGCTTAGTTAATCAGTTAGGTTTTGAATGGAGGTACTCGACTATGTACCACCCTCGAGCGAATGGATTAGCTGAGGCTTTGTGCAATGTCTTAAGAAAGTCAATATAAAAAACAAGGAAGAACTGACATGAGAAGCTTCCTGAAGCACTGTGGGCTTATTGTACTACTACACAAAATGCTACTGATTCCACTCCTTATTCCCTAGTCTATGGGAGGGAAGCAGTTTTACCTCTCGAAATACAAATCCCTTCATTGTAAGAATAATCGAAGATGAGAGAGTCAAACTCCGGTATCAAGAATTGGATGCACTCGATGGAAAGAGGCTAGAGGCTCAACAAAATCTTGAACTCAACCAAGAGAGAATGAAGAGGGCTTTCGATAAGTCTGTCAAGATCCGCTCATTCACCTGTGGTGACCTAGTCTTAACTATCAAGAGGCCTATTGTTATGCATGGCTGGCGTAAAGGGAAGTTTGAGCCTAAGTGGGAAGGTCCCTTTACGGTAAAAAAGGTCCCACCCAAAGAAGCTTACATACTAGCACATATTGATGCAGAGGAGGCGATGCCCCCTATTAATGGGCGATACCTAAAGAAGTATTATCCGTGATGTGTATTCAAAAGAAAGGGACTCAACATAAAAATAAGCAAGATAGTCCAAACAAAAATGTTAACTCTTTTTATTGCACTAAAAAAAATGAGTTACAAGTTACAACTAATGAGGTTACAAGGCTCTTGCATCTGAGAGTAAGAGGACGGTTATAGACTAAAACAAATGCATGTCCCATGTGGAAGAAGAAAACCCACGAAAGGAAGGACCTCCTCATGAAGAAGAAGCAAAACCATTTGGAGAGTTAGCTTTAATTCATCTGACGAGTAAGAGGATGGTTATAGGCCAGAAGACAAAGCAGAGCCTCTCCAAGAAGATAGCCTCAGTCCATCCGATGTGTACGTCAAACATACAAGCCAGATACCTCATCTGACGTGTATATCAAACATACGACATAGGATCCATTCGACGATGGGCTCCCCTAGCAAGGAGCTGGACTATGATGAAAAGCACACCCTGTTCATAGTGGAGGCCCTTCCACATAACAACATGGACCCCACTGTCGTATTGCTGGATTTGGTTTCCAACAGGTACCACAACCCACACCACATCCTTCATGACTCTTTGCCGGCACATGAATGTCACCACGTGTAGCTCATCGTTGAACGTCGCAAACCCCGCACGTGACTTATCGACTCACACGAGTGTCATTCTTCGCATCATGATAAGCCACACATGCTAATCAACACCGACTAAAGGTTGCATGCCCAACCCCTAGCACCGGCTGACATGCTAATCAGCACCAACAAACTCCAGAGGTCAGCGCCGTTTGCATGCCCAACCCCTAGCACCGACTGTTTTGCTAGAGGGTCGGCACCAGTTTTATCAGTGCTTCAAATCATCAGCACCAATTACCTTAGCCCCTGTTGTACATCTGTTAGCGCCGGACTGATGGCCTCCTAAGACCCCTCATTTTTCAAAGCTTAAGTTTTCATATCCTCTTAATGATTACATGATTTCCAATGGTGGCAGTTCAGCTCTGGCAATCGTACGCTCTCCCCACGATGGTTCACCTCCAGCAACCGTACGCCTTCCTCACGACGGTTCACCTCCTACAATTGTACGACCCACCTCCTATGACCATTCGACTTTCGTCGGAACTTCTGGCACACGGCCAGAAGCTCACTGGAAAGACTTCCCCGCTTACGTCTTTTGTCTTGGACTATACTAGAACCTCACCAAGAAACTTCTCCAAACTTCCCCTAAGTTCCCAGAAAACCTCTACAACACCACGACTAGTTCCAGAACGTTACCACAACATCGGGAAACCTCTTAAAAATTCTTAGAAAACTTCCAAGACGTGTGGAAAATACTCATTGTTGTGTTTCTCGCCTCTTTTACCAAAATAATTGCACCCAAAACTTTTTCTCTTTCCTGAAAATCTTCCTGGAGAACTCTCCTTTCCTCGCTGCTCTCCTTGTAAACTTCACCAAAATTTTGGCAAAGTCTGCTCACCGAAGGTCTTCCTTGCCAAACCGCCGGAATCCCACTAATTGTCGAGAACCTTCCCTGCAGAAACTGTTGCTGAAGTCCCACTGCTCGCCGAAACTTCAACTGAGCGCTCGCTCCTCATGGTTAAAGAAAACTTATGCTTAAGCTTTTTTTTTTTTTAACCCTTAGTGAAAAATGAGGAAGACGTGGTTTTACCCCCTTATATAGACTACATTGCCCTCAAATGGGCCTCAAAAACTGAGAATGCCAGTTACGTTTAAGGAAAGCCAAGCGACGACGAGCCGGATCGGTCTTCGACCAGAGGCTTGAGGTAACTCTCATCGATCCATCCCCAATGCCAGTTGATTTAGCGTCAGGTGGGTTTTCAATAAAAACCCTAGCACCAGTTGATGCAGTGCAGGGTGAATTACAAAAAAAACCTAGCATCAGTTGACTGAGCATCGGGTGTGTGTTTCCAAAAATAGCCTTAGCGCCGGTTGACTTAGCATCGGGTGTGTTTCCAAAAACTACCTTAGTGCCGGTTAACTCAGCTCCAGTTGACTTCAGATAATGTCACAGGTTGTTAACAACGCCAGCTGAATCTTTAACAACCCAGTGCCAATTGTGTTGTGAGAACTCAGCGCCGATTGGACGTTCATAAGAAACCATGATCGCTACACCTGGCGTCCGTTGTATTACAAACAGCCCATTGTAGTCGACTCCCGGCTGGAGAAGTGTACGCCCTACCAATATCCCTAACGGAGTTGCACCCAAGCCGTGATGTGTCATCCTTAGTGGACCTGCACCCGGACCATTGCACCCAAATCGTACTCTCCCCAATGGAGTTAGGAGCAACACCTCATCCTTCAATAGGAGTCACACCCATACCACAACTCATTATCCCCAGTGGTGTTAGAGTCATGTTTACCCCCACAATCCCCAGTGGGTCAGCTTCACACATAGCTACCCTATTCCTAAGGAATCAAGATACCCGTCATAAACCAATTCTCCATAGGATCCCTTCTTTCACCCTAGAGAATATGCTTACCCCCTTTAACCTTAGTAAAGACCACCTCTGTTTGTCATCCTTTATGAGGTCCCCATTTCCATCTGAGCCCTCTACTTTTGTATGGCCTTATCCATTTTATCCCGAGGGAGTCGGATTGCCATCCACCGACCTATTCCCCATGGGGCCTCATCTACATGGCGACCCACACTATGGTCTAGATGCAGGACCCTAAACTCCATAATCCAAACTATATGACCTTAAACTGTAGCTATGGTCTAGATGCACAACCCTAAACTCCATGGTCCAAACTATATGACCTTAAACTATAGCTATGGTCAAGATGCACGACCTTAAACTCCATGGTCCATATATATGACCTTAAACTGTGGCTATGGTCTAGATGCATGACCCTAAACTCCATGGTCCAAACTATATGACTTAAACTGTAGTTATGGTCTAGATGCACGACCTTAAACTCCATGGTCCATACTATATGACCTTAAACTGTAGCTATGGTCTAGATGCATGACCCTAAACTCCATGGTCCAAACTATATGATTTTAAACTTTAGCTATGGTCTAGATGCACGACCTTAAACTCCATGGTTCAAGCTATATGACCTTAAACTGTAGCTATGGTCTAAATGCATGACCCTAAACTCCATGGTCTATACTATATGACCTTAAATTGTAGCTATGGTCTAGATGCACGACCCTAAACTCCATGGTCCAAACTATATGACCTTAAACTGTAGCCATGGTCTAGATGCATGACCCTAAACTCCATGGTTCAAGCTATATGACATTAAACTGTAGCTATGGTCTAGATGCGTGACCCTAAACTGCATGGTCCAAACTATTTGACCTTAAACTGTAGCTATGGTCTAGATGCATGACCCTATACTCCATGGTCCAAACTATATGGCCTTAAACTGTAGCTATGGTTTAGATGCACGACCCTAAATTCCATGATCCAGACTGTATGACCTGAAACTGTAGCCGCGATCTAGATGCACGACTCTGAACTTCATGGTCCAAACTATATGACGTTAAACTATAGCGGAGGGTTAGTTGCACGACCTTAAACTACATAGTCCTTGTTTATGACTTTAAATTGCATAATCACGGTTCAGTTGTATGACCTTAAACCATAGTACATGTCCTATTGGCATGACAATAAACTACTTAGCATAGGTCTAGGAGGTACGACCATAAACTTATCCCCACATTCGTGCACACACCTTTACGAGTATTTTCACGCACACCATCCTAACCTACCTGTTAGTGTGTGTGTGCCATCTTCATAACACCTCAGTGTGTCCATTCACTTTATCACCATATATCATTCCCCAGTGAGTTTCATTCACGCTCACAAATCGGCGAACCATCTCACCATCCAAACTCGTTGTATTTTGGTGAGTCACCAAAAATGTCCGCTCACATTTCATACATCATCCATCCTTTATACGTAGCCTCCAGCCATCTCCCCAAGTGAGTCAAACCACCACCATACTCACTCCACGGCCTTCATAGACTGCCAATTATCACCATCGTGGTCCATCTGTATGACCTTAAACCATAGTGCACGTCCTGGCAGCATGATGATAAACTTCGCATAGGTCCAGAAGGCATGACCTTAAAACACACCTTCACAAAAAAAAGGAGAGAAAAAGAATAACGGGCATGGTATATGTCAGAACAAGGGAACGCCATGAGTAAAAATGACGGGCAGGCATGGTCATGAAAGCATGAGTGAAAGAGTATCGTGAATAAAAAACGGGCACGGTGAAAACCCGAAAGGGCATCGTGAGTAAAGATGCACAAAGAGGGTGGACATGGTCGAAAGGTTATGGGTAAAAGAGCCCCAAATAAAAGGAAGTTAGTGAAAACCATCTCTACGATGTCGCTTCCTCAGTTTAAGTGAAAACCTGCAAAGGGCGCTCAAAACAATAAAATCAGCTTGATGCAACATTAGCTTCCACAGACGGCCTCAGCCAACACTCCCTTGATCATCAAGATGTCTAGCAAGGTGTAGACATTAAAATCATCCCACATCTTCCTTCTGCAGTCCTGGGTGAAGAGGTAGCCCAGTCGACGTCCTTCTCCAGTTCTGGGTGAATAGGTAGCCCAATCGACATCCTTCTTCAGTCTTGGGTGAACAGGTTGCCCAGTCGACATCCTTCTTTGGTCATGGGTGAACAGGTCGCCCAGTCGACATCCTTCTTAGGTCCTGGGTGAACAGGTAGCCCAGTCGACATCCTTCTTCGGACCTGGGTGAATAGGTAGCCCAGTCAATATCTGTCTTCGATCTTGGGTGAATAAATAGCCCAGTCGACATTATTCTTTATTCTTGAGTGAACAGGTAGCTCAATAGACATCCTTCTTCAGTCATGGGTGAGTAGGTAGCCCACCTGACATTCTTCATCAAGGCTAGGTGACTTTGTAGCCCAATCATTATTCGTTCTTAAAGGACCATCCCTTCTTTAAGACTGGGTGACAACGTAGCCTAGTCATTATCTCTTCTGCGAGGCTGGGTGAAAACGTAGCCCAGTCATTATCTGTTCTTCAAGGTTGAGTGACAACGTAGCCCAATCATTATCCTTCTTCAAGGACCCTGTCCCCATGCATGAAATGTAAATGCCTTGTCCTTCCTCAAGGACCCTCTCCCCATGCATGAAATGTGCGTCCCTTATACTTCTTCAAGGACCCTCTCCCCATGAGTGAAATGTGCATGCCTTCTCCTTCTTCATGGACCCTCTCTCCATGCATGAAATGTGCATGCCTTCTCCTTCTCCAAGGACCTTCTCCCCATGCATGAAACGTGCACGCCTCTCTCCATGAGGCTAGGTAACAAAGGAGCCTAGTCATAAACCTTTCAAGGCAGAAAACTGAAAAATCTAGGGCAGAACTTGCTAGAGACGTTAGCTCGCTTAGCCGGCACGACCAGACCTTCGGGATCGACTAATAGAACCTGCCCCGACTAGGCTCGGTAGATGAGACCCAGAGTGGTACTATGATCGTCAAAAGCAAACCTGGTGTATCAACAAACAACACCACCAATTTGTCTCTTATCCCACTAAAGTCTCCACCGTCTGAGCATGCTAGTTACACCGTTACGTGAATCTCTTCAGCGTGCACGTGATCTTGTGGATAAGAAGAAAAAAAGTAACATCCGAAGGAAAATTTCCTAATGATTGTCCTTCTCGCTTCTCTTGAAGCATAACATTTGGCAAGGCAAGTTGTTTGAGCGTATTTTTCAACATCTTGGTCCCTGGTAAGAAGCAGGTCAATAGAGCCTATAAAACAGTGGAAATTCTTCATAGTCTCAGAATGACCCCTAAACTTGTCAAGATGTTCATAAGCACATTAAAAGACCACCTGCCAAGTTTTGTCACATTTCAACATGCCTAAGGCAATGAACACAAACGAATAGTTTTCGAAAAAATGGCCTCTAGCACTCTGAAATGGACCCTACAACTGAAACTGCATTTTTAGTATCTCAAATAACTGTGAGACCACCACCACTAGATTCGACACAGTTAAAAACCCTTATGGGTCAAGTTTCGACTTAATCGGGCACTTCAAGACAAAGATATGATCAAAAAACATTGAAACAGAAGGGGCCACACACTATTCTCGTGTGGCCTCACTCAATCAAAACACTGTTAAAGCTATCTATTTTTACAGTCATGAGTAGTCACTTTTTCGGCCTATAACTCCCTCGTTCCACTCTCAAATTTGGTGACCGTGTTCGTCTCATCAAGATAAGTAATTTGATATGTGGTACGCCCCGTGATGACACCTGAGCAAAGAGAAAACCTAAATGAAATTCACTGACCCATAAAGGAAGTTGCAAAAAATTCAGCAGCAGCGCGCCTTGTTCGAGCAGCTAGATCACGATGCTCGCATACCCGATCGATATGAAACCAATTGCATTATGTGGATGAGGTTCGAGGTTGTCTCTAGCGCGAACCTCGGATACGATGAACGGTTGGACTTCACACATGAAGGCACCAAGTTGTTGTAAATTCTGGCCACCGGATTTCAAGATTTCGACCAAAAACTCAAGACGACGAAATCTTTATTCGGACACGAAATCAAGTTGTGTTCGTTGCAATGTGATTGTGACGGCATGCTCAATGTGGTTCAATAAAGAAATCATGAAGAAACATCAAGGAACAAGCACACAATTGATCCGAAGTTTATAAGATTCATCTAAGATCTAAGTCTCGTGATCATGGCTCGAAAACATAATTCATGGCTCGGAGTTGGTATCAAAAGATTCACCATGCTGAGCCCTATAAGAAAACAATAATCTTTTGATCAAACGGACATCAAAACACCCTCGGTTTAGCCATGGAAAATCAGGTAAGATCTCAGGAAGTAGCAGGGGCCTTTTATATAATTCCACACATTATTAGGTAGGGGGAAAACAGTCTTTTTACACTCATTTTCAGAGTTTCTTTAAATTCAATTAAATCTTAATTACCTTCAACTAGGGTTACTTTTGGGCGTCCACCCATGTTTGGGCTCAATTCTACATAAACAGGCACTGCCTAATTGTTAAAAGAAAAAAAAAGGGAGTGGACTCTCGATTCATTCTTTGAGGATTCAATAAAATTTTCATTCTTGCTTGAGTCTGTGATTACATCTTGGAGAGAAAGAGAGGAGAGAAGAAAAGGGTCGGTACCCTTTAAGTAGGTAACTTTCTCTCTCCTCCCCTCTTTCTCTCTCTTTCCCTCGTGCTCTCTACTCCCCTCTTTCTCTCTCCTCCCCTTTTCTCATCTCTCTTTCCTTCTCATTACAACTGACACAAGTCTAGCGTTGGTTGGTTCTCTTCTTCTTCATCCCAATGCTGAGTGGGGTTTTCCGTCTCTTCTTCTTTCATCCCCAGTGTCGAGTGGGGCTTTCTCTCTCTTCTTCGTCTTTCATACCCAGCACCGTGTAGGGTTTTCCCTCCCTTCTTCTGCTTTCATCCCCAATGTCGGGTGGGGTTTTCCCTCTCTTCTTCTTCTTTCATTCCCAGTGTCGGGTGGGGTTTTCTCTCTCCTCTCTTCCCTAATAGTCGGTAAACCCCAACATCGATTAAATTTCTCTCTCCTCCCTTCTCTAACAGTCGGTGAGCCCTAACACCGGTTGAATTTCTCTCTCCTCTCTTTCCTAACAGTCGGTGAACCCTAGCATCGATTGGATTTCTCTCCTCTCTTGTCACAGTCAGCGAAACCTCGCACCGGCTCTATCTCTCTCATTGGTTCTCTCCCGTCGCAACTGGGGCAAGCCTAACGTCAGTTGCTTCTCCCCCTCTCTTTTCTACTGACAGTTGGCGAATTTTAGTGCCGACGGGCTTTTTTCTCTCTTCTCTTCTTAAATAGTTAGCAATGTCCAACGCCAACTGCATCTTCCTTTGTTCCCTCTTTTATCCTCTTGTCTTTTCTCCCCCTCCTCTATTTGTTTCCTTCTTCTCTTACTTCATTCTTTCCCCATGACCACCACTCTGCTATTCTTTCGTTCGACTAAGAGGGATTGAGGTTAGCCTCTCATGGAAGTCCTGTTGTCTAGCTGTAATATTGTTGTGCCAGGACTGCTTAGCCCATTTTATTGCCACGATAAACTAACCATCGTTCTTAGCAAGTCTGTATCGGTAATAACGTCTAGTAGTAATCTCGTGAGTCGGTCTTAGTATCGAGCTCGTTTTACTACCACGTCAGGTAAAATACTCGCCAGTTGTATCCTCTCGCTCAGTCGAACTCTTCTCTCTCCTGTATTTCTTCCCTTCTTCTTTTTAAATGTGCCTGCTTGTGTGCGATCGCCAAAGAAGAAAACGGTGAGGTCTACCCACCCGTCTTATAACCTTTGCCATATATGTATGTAAATTGCAGAAAATAAGAATATACGAGTCAAGGGAGGTGATTCCGAACCAATTTCATCACTTGGGGCCTTTCTTCGTGATTTAAGAGGGTACCCATGCGAGTCAGCTTGAGAAAGCCCCCGTTCTCGAACGACATTCCCAAGAGAGCGATGTCAGAAACGTCCATGGTCATTCCTCAGAACCCGAGAAGTGTGCCGCCCGATCATCTAAATCTGAAGGGCGAGATCGAGGCACCTAACTAGACAGCAATTCTGATCGACAGTCAGACCGCTATGGCAGTGCTAAACTCAGTCTACCCTCAATCAAGTGAGAAGAGAAGAGAACAAAGAGAAGGAGCGAGATGACGAAGAGATGGGGTCTCGACGACATTAGGCATCGCCACTCACGGCCATGAAGTAACAATGTCAAGGCCCTTGGACGATGTTGGACACTACTGCTCATGGCTAGCGGTTGATGATAGGAACCAAGCGAAAGAAGGAAGCTCATGGATGGCGATAAGCACTAAACACATGAAGGAAGCGCACGGACGGCGATAGGTATCATCACGACCCTTTACGCGTGACAATAGGAATCGCTGTCTGTCGATAGGTAGAGGGCGCGCGGGGAGCCTACAGGCAGCGATAGGTATTGCCGTGACCATTCGTGGGCGATGATAAGCATCGCCATCTGCGATAGGCGCGCAACAGGGTGAGACCCCAGTGAGCGGCAGTGGCAGTGTCTTTGCTTCTCGCAGAGAGGCAAAGACGACCAAAGAGAGGGAGAGAGGAGCTCGGCATGGTGCTGCCATCGCCATGCACAACCTGTGAAATCACATGAAGGGAGAAAGAAAGAAAGAGGTATGCACGGCACTGCCACTGTAGTGCATAGCCTCTGAGAAGAGTTCAGACGAAGAAGAAGAGAGAGAAGGAGAGGAAGAAAGAGAAGAAGAAAAGAAAAGAATAGAAGAGAGAGAAAGATTTACCTTAAGCCCAAGGGTACTGATCCAAAATTTTCTCTCTCCTTTCCTTCTCTCTTAAAATGTGACCTAATAAGAAGAAATAAATTTTTTACTAAGCAAAGTTGTCCTTGGCGAAGGGTCCTTATACAATGGTAGTACGTGATATATATAGAGTTTTGCCCAAACGTGGGTGGATAGATCAAAATTAAACATCAATGCTCGAAATTAGGATTTAATTGAATTAAAAGAAATAAGAAAATAGGGTGAAAAATGACAGATTAGCCCTTCCAAACAATTTCGAAAATGCTAGAACAGTCCCTGCTGCTGTCCTCGAACGTGTGTGATCTTTCGTGGAAGATTCGGGGTTGTTCTGGTCCCCGTTTGCTCGAAAGATGTTTGTTTTCTTGTAGGGCTCAGCATGACAATCAATTTGGTACCAACGTCGAGCCATGGATTGTGTTTTTAGGCCACAATCAAGTGGCTTGAAATTTTGATGGATCATGTAAACTTCGAATCGATAGTGTGCTTTCTTGATTTTTTTTTTGTGATTTCTTTATTGGATCACACTGAGGATGCCATCATGATCGCATGACAACAAACTCAGCTCGATTTCATGCTCGGACGAAGATTTCGCAACCTTTGAGTTTTGGTCGAAATTTAAAATTTCAGCACTAAACTTTATAGTCATTTTATTAGCTTTGTGGGCGAAATCTGACTGTTCATCATGCACGGAGTTCAGATGAATGGTAGCCCTGGACCTTATGCATGTGATGGAATTAGTTTTGCATCGATCAGACACGTGAGCGTCCTGATTTTGCCACTCGAGCGAGGCATGTCGCTGCTGATTTTCTTGCAACATTATTCAAGGATCAACAACTTCTCTCTAGCTTTTCTTCATGCTTGGGTGTCGTCACAGGGCGTGCCACATATCAAAACGCTCGTCTTGACGAGACGAACATGCTCACAAATTTTGAGCACAATTTGACATAAGACGAATGAGATATGGTGCCTGAAAGTCACTATTCATGTATGTCCTTTTAATGGTTATTAGTTGCAGGGTGGTCACATGGGATCAGAAACTTCTCTCTAGCTTTTCTTTCTGCTCGGGTGTCATCAAGGGACGTGCCACATATTAAAACGCTTGTCTTGATGAGACGAACATGCTCACAAAATTTGAGCGCGATTCGATTCAGGATCATTGAGATATGGCCCCTGAAAGTCATTGTTAGTAACTGTCCCTTTAATGGTGATTAGTTGCAGGGCGGCCGCAAGGGAATATTATGTGGCTCCTCCTGTTTTGGTCTTTTGCCCATAACTTTGTCTTGAAATGATCGATTAAGTAGAAACTTGACCCATAAAGGTTTTCGATAGTGCCGGATATAATGGAGATGGTCCCATAGCTGTTTGACGCACCAAAAATATAGTTCAAGTTATGGGGTCTATTTCAGGGTTCCAAAGGCTGATTATGCCAAAATTGTTCCTCAATCTGCATTGCCTTGGACATGTCGGAATGTTTTTGAGTCCTTATGAAGATTTTGACCCATTTTGGGGCCATTCAGAGACTGTTGAAATTTTCACTATTTGTCAGGTTTTATTGACCGGCTTCTCTATTTTATTCTGCAATGACGACCCTTGGTGCTGAAAAATGTCTTCAAAGAACATGCCCCACTGAATGTTGTGCTTCGAGAGAAGCGAGAAGTACAACATTCAAAAATTTTCCTTTGGCTTAATTTCGTCTTTCTTCCTAGCCATAGGACTACGTGAACACCGAGGCGATCCATGCAATGCTGTAATCTAAGATGCTCATACATTTAGACGCATTGTGTAGATCCATCTGTGGAGGCTTTATGGGGAGAAGAGACTTTTGAGGGATCTGTCGAAGTCCGCACCCTCAAGGGATTATTTGTGAATTTGACAACTGAGGATTTTGTGTGGACCTCATTGGTTAAAATCAGACCTACTTGGAGGCCAAGTGCTCTTTGGTCGGCATTGTTTGCTACTACACCAGGTTTGCTTTTGACAATCTGGGTACCTCTGTTGGTCCGATCAAGCGGGGTCCAGTCAGGGGCTTTTTGTTGGCTTGTCCCTAAGGTCTGGGCCTATCAAGTAGGGAGGGATTTTGGCTAGGCAGCCTCGTGGGCTCCATCCTGCCGGGTCCAGTCGGGGGCTTTTTGTTAGCCTGTCCTGAAAGTTTGGGCCTATCGACTAAGGAAGGTTTTTAGTGAGGTGACCTCAACGCAAGGCATCACCCTGAACTCTCTGGCAAGTTGGCCCTGGCTTTGTCAGTTTCTTGCCTTCGTGGGGATCTTTAGCATTTTAGAGGGATTTATTGTTCGTCACCCACACACTCAGGGACTCGTTTTTGTTTCTGAAGTTGAAGTATGGGAGATCTTATGAGGCTCTCTTTCCCGGGTGAGCCATTTTATGTTGTGATTGGATGTTGCCAATTGAGGATTTTGTGTGGACCTCATTAACCAGGTGCTGGCTGAGACTGTGATGTTGTATCAATCTACTTTTTGTTTGTCCAAGCGCCCTTTGCGAGTTTTCACTTAGACTGGGGAAGTGACGCTGTAAAGACGGTTTTGCACAACCTCCTTTATTTTGATCTCTTTTACTCATGACCTTACGGTCATGTCCAACCCCTTTCATCCGTTTTTGTTCATGGTGCCCTTTTGGGGTTTTCACTATGCCCGGGTTTTATTTTCACGAAACCCTTTTAATCAGGGTTTTGTGACCATGCCCGTCCATCATTTTTACTCATGGTGTTCCCTTATCCATGTATACATCATGCCCGTTATCTTACCTTTTTTTTTGTATTTTTATTTTATTTTATTTTATGAAGGCATGTTTAGGTCATGCCTTCGAAACCTGTGAGAAGCCTTTTAACATCATGCGGCCAAGACGTGCACTATAGTTTAGGATCATACAACTGGACCATGGTGGTGATGAATGGGAGTCTGTGGGGACCATGGAGTGAGTATGGTGGTGGTTTTGATTCACTTTGGGGAGATGGCACGAGGCTACCTATGAAAGATGGATGATGTTGGAATGGTGTATGAGAAGTGGTGACCTGCTAACTGATGGAGAGTATGGATGGCGAGATGGTTTACCATTTTGTGAGCATGGGTAAGACTCACTGAAGAATGGTGAAGGATGATAATGAAGGGATATGGATTTACTGAGGAGGTAATGAAGGTGGTCCGCACACACGAACGAGTCGGTTTAGGAAGGCATGCGTGAAGATGCATGTAAAGGAAATGTGCACATGTATGGGGGTGTTTCAAGGTCATGCCTCCTGGACCTAGGTAAAGCAGTTTATCGTCATGCGGCCAGGACATACACTATAGTTATAGTCATATAGCTTGGACCATGGCTATGTAGTTTAATGTCATACAGTTAGGACCATGCAGTTTAAGGTCGTGCAACTAGACCTCCACTATAGTTTACGACCTTATAGTTTGGACCATGCAGTTTAGGGTCGTGCACCTAGACCATGGCTATGCAGTTTAAGGTCATGTAGCACATACCGTTGTCTAGGTTTCCATGTAGGTTAAGCTCCATGGGGGATGGGTCTATGGATAGCATTCCGACTCCCTTGGGGATAAAAATGGTTAAAACCAACAGGATGTTTAGATGGAGAAGCAGACTTCACTAGGGATTATGGGACAAGTATGACTCCCTATGGTGAAAATATGGAACTCCATGGCTTATGGGAAAGTAACCCGACTCTTGGGGATAGGATAGCTTGGTGTGGACTGACCCATAGGCGATTGAAGCGGTGAGCATGACTCCACGGGGACAATGGACAACAGTATATGTGTAACTCCGCTGCGAGTGATAGGCCGGAGCATAGATGCAACCCCACTGGAAATTAAAAAGATAAGAACCCTAACTCCTTGAGGATAACGGGCTATAATAGAGACGTGACTCATGCTAGGGATGAGGGACAGTGACCTGCATGCATCTCTATTGGGAACTGTAGTCAGGAGTAGAGGTATAACCCCACTGGGGATAGTTATGTCTATTTCAAGCTTAAAGTCCTATGAATAGACTATGTGCATAACAATCTTAAGGTCTTGTAGCTTGGACAATGGCTATGCATTTTAATGTCCCACAGTTAAGACCATGCAGTTTAGGGTCGTGCAACTAGACCTCCACTAAAGTTTTAAGGTCATATAGCTTGGACCATGGTGCTAAGTCTTTTAATCTCATTCAAATGGGACATGTACCACATTTTAAGGTCATACAGCTGGACTATGGTTATGCAGTTTAGAGTCTTGCAACGAGGACGATGTAGTTTAAGGCCGTGCAACTAGACCTCCACTACAGTTTAAGGTCATATAGTTTTAACCATGCATTTTAGGGCCGTGCACCTAGACCATTTAGGTGGCAAGAGAATGTGACTCCACGAGGAATAGGGCCATGATTGGAGACTCGACTTCCAAAGGAGTGAGGACTGTGGTTCGTTGAGGATGCAGAACGATGGCTAAAATGGGAGTCTTAAAGCATGCGCACGATGCTAAGTTTTTCATGATGCAAGCGGGTTAGGCCTAGGTGCGTGCGCATGATGATAACCTCTTACGAAGCATGCGGCGATAGCCCCTTGATCAAGCGCGCGGTGATAGCTCCTCGATGAGGAGAGCGGCTCCATGATGAGGCACAAGGTGATAACTCCTTGACAAAGTGTGTGATGATAGCCCTTTGATGAAGTGTTCACGACGCTAGGTCCTTGACGAGGCGTGCGAGGAACAACATTCATTGAAGTTATTTCCAGTGTGCACAGGGACTTTGTAGTGGACTTTTGGCAAACTGCCATGGTCGTAGTAATATTCTGCTACAGTTCCAGTGATCTTCTAGTCATTCTGTGGTTGCTGGAGATTGCAGAAGGGTTAAGGGACTCAAACGGCATTTCCGTTATCTAAAGAGTGGAAGAAAACACAGTGATCTTGCCAAAAACTTTACAGATTTCTGGTGAGTCGAGGAGTGAGGAGAAGGAGATCCGCAAGGTCATAGGGGAGCTTCCACAGGAATTCTAGTAGTTTCTTGATATTCCCGGCTGCTGGAAAGGGGAAAGAACAAGGTCAAACGAGGATTCCCGATAGATGGAGAAGTGTTTTCGATGAATCGGAAGGTTTGCGAGGGAGGAAAAAGTTCATGAGAAGGTGGACCGTCAGTGAAGAGTGATGGTTAGGGAAAGCGAAGAGGAGTGGGAGTTAATGCCTCTCGGGAATTGGAGACGGTGGGAACCGGGGCACTTCAAGTGATGCACAGCATTAAGTCGCATGCAGTGCTGCCTTCACAAGGTGTTAAGATTCTCGTAGCGACTGTTGTGCTCTGTAGCATGCTGCTAATGGCAATGGTCGGCGGTTGTGTTGGCTTGCCCACGGTGATGGTCAAGGCAACTTTGAGTTGCGCACGGCGATGACCATGGATGGCGATGTCTCATGGGGGACCAAGAGTGATGGCAATTTGGAAGGCCCGATCACTGTGGTCTATTGGAAGCCAAGTCCTCCAGGACAATAATGAAGTGCATGTTGTTTTGGAGGAAGAGAATCCAACATGGGCCAATTCCTTGGAAGCTATCCATGCCATGTCAGATGAATTGAAGCTGACTCGGAAATGGTTGGTTCCTTTTTGACCTGTAACCATCCTTATTAAGAACACCCAACAGATGAATTGAACCTGACTTGCAAGTGGTTGTGCTTCTTCTTCATGATAAGGGCGTTTCTTTTTTGCCTCTAACCGTCCTCTTATCCTCAAATGCAAGACCTTTGTAACCTCCTTAATAATGGGCATTTTTTTTTTTATAGCTTATAACTCCTTTAATGCAATAAAAAGAGTTAAACCTTGTTTGGCCCTTCTTGCTTGCTTTCTTTTTACGATCAAGGGTAGTATTTATTTAAATATCGCCCATTGATAGGGGGCATTGCCTCCTCTCCACCAGGATGTGCTAATATGTAGGCTCCACTTGGAGAGAATTTCTTGACTATGAAGGGCCTTCCCACTTAGGTTCGAACTTGCCGTTGCGGTGTCCATGCATGACAATCAGTCTTTGGACTGCTAAGACTAGATCCCCACGAGCGAATGAGTGAACCTTGATAGCCTTGTTAAAGGCTCTCTTCATTCTTCCTTGATTTAGCTCGAGGTTCTGCTGGACCTCTAGTCTCTTTACATCAAGGGCATCCAACTCTTGATAATGGAGCTTGACCCTCTCGTCTTCAGTCAGTCCCTGATGTATAGCGACATGGAGTGAGGGCATTTGAACCTCATGGGTTAAAATCGCCTCACCTCCATAAAGCAGGGAATAAGGAGTAGAGTTTGTAGCACTCCAGGTAGTGGTGCGCTAGGCCCACAGAGCTTCAAGTAGCCTCTCATGTCAATTCTCCTTCGAGTTCGAAATTGACTTTCGGAGCACGCCGCAGAAGGTTTTATTGAACACCTAAGCAAAACCATTGGCTCATGGGTGGTACATGGTCGAGTACTTCCACTCAAAATCGAACTAGTTAACTAGGTCATCAACATGATGGTTTCTGAACTGAGGGCCATTATCAGAGATTATTCGGTCTGAAACCTCGAACCGGTATATGATATGGTGAAGCATTAAGTTGACCACAGTGGACACTAGAACTTGCCTGAGAGAGACCACTTCAGCCCACTTGGAAAAGCAATTTGTTGCGATTAGGATGAAGACATGACCCAAGGTAGAATGAGGGTTAATGGGTCCTACAACGTCCATGCCCCACTAGGAAAAGGGCCATGATGTCACTGTAGGATGGAGAGGCTCTGCGGGTTGATGACTTAGGCATTTGGCACACCTGGCATCTTTTAGCATAATTTTGGGCATCAATCACCATTGAAGGCCAATAATAGCTGAGTCTGCGTATGTTCTCATAGAGATTAGGGCCAGATTAGTGTAGCCCATAAATACTCGAATGCACTTTTTCCAATACTCTATTTGCTTCTCATGTATCGACGCATCTGAGGAGAATTCTGTCAAATGATCGATGAAAGAGAACATCCCCATCGAGAAGGGTGTACTTGGTAGACATCTGTCATATACCATTACGTTCCCCGATCCTCAGGCAGCCTTCCATGCTTTATGAAGTTCATAATAGGCTCCCTCTAGTCTTCCACTTGTTCAATCTCTACACACATCGGGTCGGGGAATTCTGGCTCTTGCTTCTCATCCTTGGATTCTTTAACTCAAGACATTCCTACTCTGCCTTAATGACATCCTTGGCCACAAGGAGTGCCCCGAATGGATAAGGCATCCATTCAGGGAAGACATCTCTCTCATCATCTGCATCAACTTCGGTTCTTAAGTGAACATGTCTCCATTCTGTCACCCAGATAGGCGTGGGACCTGATGAAGACATTTGAATGGTGGCCCCGAGCTTTGAGAGTGCATCGGCCTGCTAATTTAGCCTTCTAGGGATATGTCGTAAGGAAAAATTGTCAAACTGGGCCATATAAGATTTGGTCGTGCCATGATAAGGCTTGAGAGTATCCTTCCTTACATCATAAATCCCTTTAAGCTGCTGGATGACGAGCTCAGAGTCACCTAAGATGTTTAGCTGCTCTATGTCTAACCCCTGGGCGATCTCCAATCCGATTATGAGGGCTAGATATTCACCTTCATTATGAAAAGATGCCTCTGCGAGTGAGAAGGATAAATGAATCATTCCACTGTCGGGAGTCAAGAACACGACCTCGACACCCCCTATATCAGACTGAAATGCTCCATCGAAATACATCTCCCACACTCGGGCTAGTACCGTACAAAAAACTTCTTTGTCCAGGAGATCACTTGAGAGGGGAGATTCTGAAGGAATTGGTGAGTCACGAGAAAGTCCATTAAGACTTGACCTTTGAGGGCTTTTTATGGTGTATACGTGCTGTCGAACTACATCAGCAATAGTGCTCACTTGGCCAGACGTCCTGACAGGCATGGCTGAGTCATAAGGAACTTGACTGGGTCCATCTTTGAGATTAGCTTAACCTTGTGACCAAGCAAGTAATGGTGAAGCTTCTGTAACTCAAAGATCAAGGCTAGGCACATCTTCTCTATGGGAGGATAATTCTTCTAAGCACCCTACATCCTATGGCTGAGATAATAGAGTGTTGTTTCTTTTCTTCCATCATTGTTTTGTGCTAGGAGTGCTCCAAGCGACTCATTCAGAGCGGTCACGTATAGGATGAGAGATCTTCCTAACACTGGCATGGAGAGTACTGGAGGATTCAGTAAGTATTGCTTGATATCATCTAGTGCGGCTTGGAACGCCTCATCCCATATGAAGGGAGTGTCCTTCTTCAGCAAGTGTGAAAATGCCTGCATCGTCCTGAGAGGTTCAAGATGAACCTTCGAATGTAGGTCAGCGGTCCTTGGAGAGACCGAAGCTCATGTAGGGTTGTAGGTGGTAGCCTATCCTGGATCGCCTTGATTTTGACCAGGTCCATTTCAAGCCCGCGATACTCACAATGAACCCCTAAGACGTTTACTGAGCATACACCAAAGGTGCATTTCAAGGCGTTCATCTTGAGTTGGTGACGCCATAGGTGCTCAAACCTTTTTATGGTCTTTCATATAAGCATCCTTCATTTCAGACTTCACCACCAAGTCATCCACATAGCACTCGACCTCCTTATGCATCATATCCTTGAAGACAGTCATCATGGCTCACTGGTATGTGGCACCGGCATTCTTTAACCCGAAAGGCATCACAGTATAGGAAAAGACACCTTTTGGGGTCAAGAACCCAGTGGCCTCCTCATCCTCTAGTGCCATCGGGATCTGATTATAACCTGGATACCAATCCCTGAAGGAGAAGATCTGGCAATGAGCCGTGGAGTCAACAAGCATCTCGATGAATGAAAGGGGGAAGTCGTCCTTGGGGCAGGCAGTGTTGATGTTGTGAAATTCAATACAAAGCCTTATTTGACCATTTTTCTTCTTAACTGGGACAGCGTTTGCTAGCCATCTTGGGTATTTGACTTCATGTGAATCCAGCTTTCTTGAGCTTGTTCACCTCAACATTGATTTGCAACTCGAGGTAGGGTCTAAACCTTCTTGATTTTTGCTTTATGGGTTTAATGGACGGATCAATACTGAGGTGATGGATAGCAATTTGAGAGTCTAGACTGGGAATCTCATGATAATACTAGACGAAGATGTCTTAATTTTCTTGGAGGAGAGAATGTAACTTTCTTTCTCTTTTGGGGACATTTTTGCCAAGATGAAAGTTGGCCTTGAGTCGGCCTCATCCCTTCAATTTATCTCTTCGAGCTCATCAGCTGTGGCCTAATCACCTTCCCCCCATACTTACGAAGCTTCTTGCAAGTCTTCATCAGGGGATTCAAAATGCTTCTTATCAATTTTGAGTGTAGAGTCCCATGATCCTGAGATTTTGGCTTTTAGGAAGGTCCCAGTGAGGGAGATGGACTTCGAACATGGAGTCCATGGCATCGTCCTTGGGGTCACTCGGTACTTGCCCCGAGCTTGGTGGCACTTCGTGGACTTGAATCATGTGACAGGCCTCATGGGAATAGGAGCTTGAAGATGGCTCGGTCATGGCTTGGGCAGCCAAAGCGTCGGTGATAGTTAGGAAGCCAGTTGCCTAGGCAAGCATCTTTCTTAGATGCTTCCGCTGTGACCTACTGATGTTTGTGCCTTCAAGTTCTCTGTTTAGAGCATCTAAGTCTAGGCATTGTCGAGCTGCACCTGTAAAAGAAGTAGAAGAGGAGGCAAGAGAGGAAGAAGTAGAGTTAGTTTCTGAGTAGCTTTTTACATAACCACCAGAATTGGACGTGTGCAGGGGGCATTTTAGGTTTTGCCCCGACTTTGACCATATTGGGGTGCTTCTTGTGTCGTCACCCATATTGGACGAGTCTCGAGCATTTGATGACTCGGGAAAGCCATGTGGTCGGACGAAGGGATAAGGCGAGCCGAGCCTAAGATGAAGCCTTGTAAGGTCGACAGTGGAGGAAAGGGCTTAAGAAATTCTTTCTCGGCTGGTGGCTGAGGAATATGATTGCTTCGGTGAGCTGACCGAGGTGCTCGTCTTTTTTTGGATCCCTTGGGGGCTGCTTGGACTGTCCTATCGGGCTGATGAGTAGCCCTAGCTCAGTGGACTACCTCACGCTTCAGGGACTTGAGCCTACTTCGTGCATGGTAGACTTCCCAAGGCTAAGAAGTCGAGGGTTCTGAAGGGTTCGAGGTATTCTCGTAAGGGACCTGTAGTGGGCCTTCCTCTTTGACATGAGTACTGGTTTGGAAGTGTTTTGGGAGAACGACATAAATAATGTGGCCTTTTTGTACCTTCTCCGCGACAACGGCTTCGAACCCTAAGCATTCCGTTATCTCATGGCCCCATACCTAGTGATATGAGCACCAGAGGTTTTTTGTGCCTTGGGCAAGACCCTTGGCTATCTAGCGGGTTTGGGAGTGACGAGACACTGTTGGATCATTGCCTCGAAGAGGGCCTGTAGAGGGTCTAACGCACTTTGCTGGGCTTGTGTCGAGAGGTCTTCTTGTGCTGGTGGAGCAAGGGCTTGAGAATGTCCTCTTGAGTTACCACAAACCTCCTACCACTGATGCATCTTCTTTACCAAGAGCTCGTGGAAGCTAGTGTATTCACTCTGGTCGTGGCATCGTATCGAATGATACAGACATCAGAGGATCTCAGTTCTTGGGGGCAGGAACTTGGGTTGCCTTGTAGGTTTCGACGTGATGAGATCCTTTTCAAGCATTATGGTGAATAGTGCACAGAGGACAGCGGGTGATCCTCTTGAATTGTCACTATGTGGGAAGCCTCAGTTGCCCCGAATACTTTCTTCAACTCTTCGAGATTTATCTGGACCTTGTTAGTAAGGGCTTCGATAATGTCTTTGAGCTTATAACACTCTTGAATGAGGTAGCCTACTCTCCTGTGATAAGTGCAGTACCTTTGATGTGTCTCTTGTTCAGCTTATTCTGGGATGTACTCCGACAGTTGGATCATGTTTTGCTCTAGTAGTAATTGAAGCAATGCAAGAGCCCACTCCTTCTTGAAGGGGTACACCTTGATTTATATTATAAGGAGGCGGTACCCTGTTATAGGACTGCTGCTGTTTGCCTCTAGTCTGAGGTGTCTGATCATTGAAGAGGTCCAAAGTTTGAGTGGCGGCTTTCTTAGTATCAGTCACGGTGACGGCCACACTAATCACCACTGTTTGCTGATTGCCTCAATTGTTGGAGCGAGAACTGCAGTTGCCCCGGTCGTTTCCTGAGCTAGAGGACATTCTATACAAATCGCTTTAGAGATGAGCTTTGACATGGAGGGTGGATTGGAAGCCTCAACATGCAGGGCAATCTCGGGCAGCATATTTCGTATGCAGGTTTGAACTGCTTCTTTCTCAGTCAAGAGAGTGGCATGATAGGTTGCCAACTCTCTCCATTGAGAGATGAACTTATCGACTGGCTCACCAGGGTCTTGAGTTAGAGTGAGAAGCTCAATGGTTTCTACATTCCCCTAGACTTCATAGAAGTACTGGTAAAACAACTGCTTCATTTCTTGCCATGTGTGTCCCAAGTTTGGAGGCAGCCGAGCATACCACTAGAAGGCTGGCCCTTTGAGAGTCTCGACGAACTAATGAAGGACAAGTTGCTTGTCAGTTGCCGTCTCTCGACAAGTTGCTTGGCAGTGAATGGTATGCTGGTGCAAGGATGTAGTACCATTGAATAACCGGAGCTTCCCTTTCTGATAGTTTGGGGGAAACGACACTTGGTCTATGTACGAGGGGTACAGCTTTTGGTAAAGTGGTGCTTCTTGCATGCCCAAAACTTATTCTTGAGACTATCACCATGGTGTCTACATCAGCTTGGAGACCGTGCGAGGAGTAGAGCTGTCTTGGGAGACTGGTGGGGGAGTTTGACTGGGAGCTATATTTTCTTTAGGCAGGGAGTTAGCCTCATGGTGAGGAGGAGAAGCAAGGGACCTGGAGGCTTGCAAGCGATCCATCTTTTCGAGGATGGATTGCGTCATTATCTCGAACCTGTTCATCCACTTCGCTTGGGCATCATTCAGCTCATTGATCACCGTGACACTGAGCGTTTCTTTTGGAGGGTCAGAGCCAGGTGGAGTAGTGGACTACCGGGGTTGTCGAGTCATACACGGAAAATCACTCTGTAGGGGCTCAGCATGCCCCGACTGGAATCGAGCCTTATGCGTCGACCGTGTAACGACCGGTTCTTGACAGTCTTGGGATTGCGACTTCTTAGCAGCTCGGCCTCCTCTTGCAACGGCAACCATCGAGCAATCTTGGACTTCTTGCTCAGTTTCTGGTACTCTAAGAGGGAAGAAGGGATTATGAGGCAGGAGGTCATCAAGAGCAGTAACCTAAACTGCCCTAAGGGCCTCTCTGATCAGGGGTTGCTGGCCTCTTTTCTGCTTGAACTTGAGGCAACATTAAACTCCAGTCCAGAATCATGCCTGAGACTTGGACTGCCCTGTCTTTCTCGAGCATGCGAGGGCTATGTCATCAGCTAGAGGAGAGCATGAGGTCTCAGGATGGAGGGTAATCTGGGCTGCTACCTTGAGGCTATAGAATTCTATCTATCGTCAAGCCTTAGCCCCAAACTCCCTTGTGAGGTCCGGGTGCATGGCTACCCTAGGGTGGCTGACTCAAAATGGTAATATTAAGGAAAACCTTTGAGTAACAAGTCTCAAGGTTCTTACCTAGGGAAGGAAGAGAGACAGGAGAAGGAACTGGTTCATGACTCCGCCTGAGTTGGGATTGGGGAGGAACTTGTAAAGCTGGTGCGTGTGCACGTTTCGAAGTAGCCATCAGGGTGACTTGGGGGGTCAGCCAAGCTCGATCAGCTAGTTCGACCTTAGGAGACCGAGATCTATGAGGTCGTGCCTGTGAGGGACAGGCTAGGAGCCTATCTCTCACAAGGTGAAGTTGTGTGTACAAAGAGGGAGGACAAGGTGGTTGACCCTCATATGCTT
The DNA here is from genome assembly GCF_000471905.2 of Amborella trichopoda. The sequence goes on from NW_006497767.1 coordinate 1,665,099, forward strand.
GAGCTGGCACAGAACTAACACTGCCTCAAGCTGTGGGATGCAAATGCATGGCACGCATTGGGTTCGGCCTGAGAAGGCCTAACCTTGGATGCAAGCCTAATGCAACATGAACGTTCCCTTGAGGTGTGGCTCGAGTGGGCGTACCACAATCCTTTGCGTTTGTGCGAGAAGTGAAGGCCCTGAGATCTTCGCTTTGGTGCGCCGCGCCTCTAGACATAGAGGTTCGGGGTGGTGAAGGAGTATGGGGGGTGACCTTGTGGCAACATTTGAGAGCGATGACAACCTGCTTGCCTTTCGCGAGAGAGGACAAGGCAGCCTTTCGACGTACCTGAACAATTTGACTGACTAGGGACTTGCCACTAGCAGGGAGCGTGTGTTGTGCGATAGCAGATGTGCTACCAATGTGAGAGGCCTTGGTAGAAGGTCCATCAGGACTAAAAAGTGGGGAGTTAGGGACCTTAAAGTCCCCTCTCGCACCAATCCAGGAGAGAACCTGAGAGCCAAATTGTGAGTCCTGACTCAATATGAGTCTAGGGAATGAGACTTGAGAAGCTCGCTTCCCTGGGACAGTCACGAGCGCGGGAATAGGAAAGTCCCCGACTCGAACGAATGGGCTGAATAACCCAAATGCGATGCATGCAGTACAGAAAGTAAAAATAGGATTCCAATCAAATAAGAGCGAACCGACAAAGGGGTAATAAGTCCCCAGTGGATTCGCCATGCTAGTCAGGTGCCTCAATTTTGCCTCCTCGGATCTAGGTGATCGGGTTACACGTGTCTCGGGTTGGAAGACCTGGGATTTAAGATCGCTCTCTCCGGAACCTCATTCACAGAACAAGGGCAAGTGTCCAACTAGTGAGAGATGAATTTTAATGTGAGGTGGGGACCAACCTCACCTGGGTCCATTATTTACTCGGTCTGACTCGAGTGAGCACCCTCTTAGATCACGATAGAAAGCGCCCCAGCTGCATCTGCTGGTCCAGAATCTCCTCCCTTGAGCTGTAATCTTCTTGCTTTCTGCACAACATTATCATGATTAACTTGCAAGACAAGTGGGCCACAGGAACCACCCTTGTCTTAGGGCAATGCATGTTTCATAAGTGATGGTGATGAAGTGGAAGGTTCAACTAAAGATAGAAAAGGGAAGAGATCTTGATAAGGGGACGAGATTAGCATAATAGCTAGACCAGTGACAGACTCGGAGTGGTAGCAAGACCGGCATGGTGCTCAGGACCAATACGATGACAATACTACTCGAAATCGAGGTCGATATGCTTGTCCTAATCTGGTGTGGCAACAAGACGCATGGTACTCCGGACCAGCACAACAACAATACCGCTCAACAGCCAAACCGCTGTGGCAGTGCTAAATTGAGTATACCCTCAATCAAGTGAGAAGAAAAGAGAATGAAGAGAAGGTGCAAGATGACGAAGAAATGGGGTCCCGACAGAGTTAGGCATCGCCACTCATGGCCATGGAGCAACAATGTCACGGCCCTTGGACAGTGTTGGACACTGCTGCTCATGGGTAGAGGGTGCGCAGTGAGCTACAAACGGCGCTAGGCATCTTTGTTGGCACCATGAGAGGGCAGCATGTCCCTTCACAGACGACTATAGCCTCTTGTGAGGCGCACGGTGAAAGCCTCTTATGAAACGCATGACGATAGCTCCTTATGAGGCACACGGCGATAGGCGTGGGACGCAAGAGAAACCTATGCATGACGATAGGTACCAAGCACACGAAAGAAGCTAACGGATGATGATAGGCATCGAACGCACGAAGGAAGCATGCGGACGGCGATAGGTATCGCCCTGACCCTTTACAGGCGTCGATAGGCATCGCTGTTTGTGATACGAAAAAGGCACGCGGGGAGCCTCTTGGTGGCTATAGGTATTGTCGCTACCCTTTGTGAGCGGCGATAAGCATCGTCGTCTGCGATAGGTGCGCAACTGGGTGACACCCTTGTGGGCAGCAATAGGCATCGCTGTCTTTGGTTCTCGCAGAGAGGCAGAGACAACTGAAGAGAGGAAGAGAGGAGCTCAGAAGGGAGAAAGAAAGAAAGAGTTATGCACGACGCTGCCACTGTCCAGCAAAGCCTCTGAGAAGAGTTCAGATGAAGAAGAAGATAGAAAAGAAGAAAGAGAGGAAGAAAGAGAAGAAGAAAATAAAAGAAGAGAAGTGAGAGAATGATTTACCTTGAGCCAAGGGGTACCGATCCAAAAGTTTCTCTCTTCTTTCTTTCTCTCTTAAAACGTGACCCAATAAGAAGAGATAGAATTTTTACTAAGAAAAGTTCTCTTTGGCGAAGGGTCCTTGTCCAATGATAGTACGTGATATATGTAGAGTTTTGCCCAAACATGGGTGGATTGATCAAAATTAAATCTAATTGTTGGAAATTAAGATTTAATTGAATTAAAAGAAATAAGAAAATTTGATGCAAAATGATAGATTTACCCCTTCTTAACAATCTGGGAAATTTTAGAACAGTCCCTGCTGCTTCCCTAGAACGTGCGTAATCTTTTGTGAAAAATCCAGGGTTGCTCTGGTGCTCGTTTGTTCGAAAGATGAATATTTTCTTGTAGGGCTCAACATGACGATCGATTTGATACCAACTTTGAACCGTGGATCGTGGTTTAAGCCACGATCATGTGACTTGAAATTTGGATGGATCTTATAAACTTTGGATCGAAAGTGTGCTTGTTTCTTGATCTTTTTTTGTGATTTTTTCACTGGATCAAACTGAGCATACCGTCATGATTACATGGCAACAAACACAACTCGATTTCATGTGCCCAAACAAAGATTTCAGAACTTTTGAGTTTTGGCTAGAATCTGAAATACCAGCACCGTAATCTGCAGTCACTTTATTGGCTTAGTGTGTGAAATCTGACCATTCATCATGCACGGGGTTCGGACCAATGGTAGCCCTAGACCTAACGCACACGATTGAATTAGTTTTACATTGATCGGCCTTGCGAGGATGGAGATTTGGCCACTTGAACGAGGCTTGTCGCTGCTGATTTTTTGACAACTTTCTTCACGGATCAACAACTTCTCTCTAGATTTTTTTCAAGCTCGGGCTTCATCACAGGGCTTGCTACATATTAAAACGCGTATCTGAACGAGATGAACACGCTCACAAAATTTAAGCATGATCTTATTTGGGATGAATGAGATATGACCCCTGAAAGTCACTGTGCGTAATTGTCCCTTTAATGGTGATTAGTTGCAGGGGCCGCACAGGAATAGTGTTGGCTCCTCTTAGTTTGGTCTTTTGCCCATAACTTTACCTTGAAATGCCCGATTAAGCTGAAACTTAACCCATAGAGGTGGTCGATTGTGCCGGATCCAATGATGGTGGTCCCATAGCTGTTTGACGCACCAAAATATAGTTCTAGTTACAGGGGTCCATTTCATGGTGCTAGATGCGGATTTTGTCAAAACTATTCCTTAGTCTGCACTGCCTTAGATATTTTGGAATGCGACGAAACTTGGTAGGAGATGTTTTAGAGTGCTTATGAAGATTTTGACTTGTATTGGGGCCATTATAAGACTGTCAAAATTTCTACTATTTATTAGGCTTTATTTATCGGCTTCTCTCTTTTATTCCGCATCAGGGACCCATGATACTGAAAAATATCTTCAAACAACAGTGGCTAAACCGTAACTCGGGGAAGAGAAAAGAGAAGGAAGGATTTTTTAAGAGAAAGAGAGAGAGGAAAGAGAAGGACTTTTTAGGAGTAAGAGATAGAATGGGGAGAGAACCATTTTTGAAAAGGGAGAAGAGAAGGAGAAGAAAAGAGAGAAAGAGAGAGGGTGAGATATTGGCTAAACTGCCGCTCAAGGAGGAGAGAAGAGAGGGAAGGATTTTTAAGAGAAGGATTTTTTAGGAGAAAGAGAGAAGAAAGAGAAGGAAGTTTCTGGAGAAAGAGAGTGAAGGGGATGAGAGAGGGAGAAAAGGGAGTAAGCGAGTCGACGGCTGAGGCTGCTACTTAGGTAAGCACCTTCAAACTGCCGCTCGAGGAAGTTGGAGAAGAAGGGGAGAGAAATACAGAGGAAGAGGGGGTGAAACAGTGGCTAAAGCCTGCCACTTGGGAAAAGGCTCAGGCCATCACCCTCGAAGTAAGGAAAAGTAGGGAGAGTGTGAAAGAGTGAGATGGCGACTGAGACTACCACTCGGGAAAAGTCCCCTGGCTACCGTTCAGAGAAGAGGAAGAGAGAGAGGATAGAGAGAGAGAGAAGGAAAAGAAGTATAGTAAGAGAGGGAGAAGAAGAGAGGGAAAGAGAGAAAAGAGAAGAGAGAGAAAGTAAGAGAAGAAGAGAGAGAAAGAGAAGGAAGAGAAGAGAGAGAAAGAGAAGGAAAAGAAGAGAGAGAAAGGGAGAAAATAAGAGAGAGAAAGAGAAGGAAAAGAAGGGATAGTAAGAGATGGAAAAGAAGAGAGAAGAAAGTGAGAAAAGAGGAGAAAGAAAGAAATAAAATGGAAGAGGGAAAGAGGCAAGGACAGCGGCTGGGCTGTCATCCCCAACCTCACACATGGGAAGGGATGGGATTACCTAGCAGTCCTCGTCTCAACAGTTAGGACTAGGGGCAATGGTAAAAATATTCTCTTTCCTCTCTCTCAAATGTAGGACACATGGTAAAATAATGGGGGAAGCCCTCAATAATCTGAATTAAGTAGAACAGAACCAATAATCGATTATTACATATTGGATATATATAGGCAACCACTAGAACATGGGTGGATGCTAAAAAACTAACCTAATTGCTGCAAATAAAATTAAAATGAATTAAAGAAAAGCTAGAAATTAAGGGCAAAATGATCATTTTGCCCCTCGCCCACAGCAACCTGAGTAATTTCAGATCAGTCCCTCCCATGGCCATGAACTCACATGAACTCCTCGTGGTTGACATGGGGCCTTTCCGGCCACGGTCTGGCCAAAATAGTATCATACATTTGTAGAGATTGGTGCGGTGATCATTTTGGTATAGATTTTGAGCCGTGAACCAAGGGTTTGAGTCACTAACCCAAAGCAGCAAGTTTTGTGAGAATCTTGCGATCTTAGATCCGAGATTGAGCTCGTTTCAGGATTGATTCCCTCAATTTCTTTAGAGTAGATTGTCGGGCAAGTAGCCCTGTTCATTTTGCAATAAGAATGCCTCAATTTGGTTCTCAAATGACCACTTTCTTGATTTAGGAATTTTGGCTAGAGTTGGGGATTCTGGTGCCCAGAAATTGCCTCTTCTTTATCCTCGAAATATAGTAAGTCCGACCATTCATCACGTGCAAGGTTTAGCATGAATGAGGTTCTTGATCTTATGGTCGCGATGCCTCTGTTTTTAGATCGATCGAGTATGCAAGCACTGTGAGATGGCTATCACATAAAAAGGGACTTTCCTCTTCAAATTTACAATAACGTTTTCCTTCTCATGGCGATCTCCTCTCTTCAATTTCTCCCTGCTCAGGCCACACCAGCGGGCATGCCATCTGTCAAAATGATCGAGCTAGTGAGACGAACATCCTCTCCAAGTTTGGGCTCAGTTTTATCTGTGATGAAGGAGATACAATGAAGGGAAATTTAGCTCAAAATTAGAGAACACAGTTTCCATGAATTGAAGTTGGTTCACCGAGGGCGTACCGAGATCACGTGCGGTCTATCTATTTTTTGTAACTTGGCAGCAGACTGATCCAAAGGCGTTCGAATAAGTCGAAACTTGATACCCAAGGGTTTTCGAACATTCTAAATCTAATGGAAGCAGTATGGTAATCATCTGAAGCTCTAGTGACAAGTTTGTATTCATAGGGTCATATTTTTTAGTGCTAGAGGCAGAATTCTGAAAACTATTTTTAACTCTGATCCTCTTAAGCTACATCAGATTGCGACAAACCTTGGCCGGAGTTCTTAGGAGACCCGTAGCCATGATTTCAATCGTTTTAGGGCCGTTTTTGGACTGTCAGGAATTATGCCGTGAATGGGGGCCCATTTGTCTACTGCTTCAGTGGTTCATAGGAATTTTGGTGCCTGCGGACCCAGGTTACAATTTGCTCCTCCTTATGCGCATTAGGGATATCAAGTGTCATAAAATACCATTCCACATTAAGAAAAGCCTTGTTCATCACAAACGGTCCTTCTCATTTTGGTTCGGACTTCCCCTTTGTTCGAACATGTGTAATGATGGATCTTCTTATTGCCATAACCAATTCTTCCTTAATAAATGACCGTATTTGGATTGATTTATCAAAGGCAGAGGAGACCAAGTGCCCCTCTCTTTGTTCATTGTAAGGTGGCCTCATTTATTGTTTTAATGAATCTCAAGGCTTTATTGTGCCTGATATATCTTTTCATGGAGAGCATCTCGCTCTTAACAACGAATAACAGCTTGCTCCTTAATTGTCATCCCATAATGATGGGCTATTATGAGTGAGGGCAACTGAATTTCAAAAAGAAACACAGCCTCACCCCTATATACCAAAGAGTGGGGTGTCGAATGGGTTGGACCTCAAGCTGTAATACTATAGGCCCATAGGACTTCAGGAAGTCTTTCATGCCAAGCCCTTTTTATGTCAAAAACGAACTTTCTTAGTGCCTCACAAAGGGTCTTGTTAAAAGCTTCAGCCAAACTATTAGCTGTACTTAGTCGAATACTTCCATTTAAACCCAAAATGTTAGCTAGGTGGTCAATGTGATGGCTTCGAAACTGAGGACCATTATTTGAATTGATCCTGTCAAGCACACAGAATCTATAAATGATATGCTGACACACAAAATTGGCCATTGTATGTCTGAGGACTTTCTTGAGAGAGATAACTTCAGCCCACTTAGACAAGTAGCCTACGACTGAAACTATAAAGATATGCCTAAAATAAGATGGTGGGTCAATAGGACCTATATTATCCATGTCCTAATGAGCGAAATGCCACGATGCTACCTTCTAGTGGAGAGGTTCTGGAGCTTGATGAATGAAGCTCGAATGAATTTGACACACTGGGCAGTTTCTTGTAAATATAAGTGAATCAGCGCTCGTACTAAGACAGTAATAGTTTATCCTGATGATCCTATTATATAACTTGGGGCTAGACTGATGCATACCATAAACTCCAATATAGACTTATTTAAGTACATGGTTAACATCTTTTTGATCAATACACCTAAGTCGCATATCATTGTAAGATATTCGAAACAAGATACTATCACAACACACATATCATGTGGCTGACCTTCTGATATTTTTATGCTTAATTAGGTGTTTGAACACATTTTTTAGCACCTTGGTCCCTGATGCGGAATAAAGAGGAAGCTGATCAATGAAGCTTGACAAAACAGTGAAATTCTTGACCGTCTCAAAATAGCCCCAAAATTGGTCAAAATCTTCATAAACACTTTAAAAGTCCACCTGCTAAGTTTTTTCGTCGCATTTCGATGTCTATAAGGAGGTGAACACATAGAAACAATTTAAAAAAGAAACAACTTCTAGCACCTGAAACAAACCCTTACAACTGGAACTATGTTTTTGATGAATCCAATAGTTGTGGGACAATCGCCATTGGATTTAGCACAATTGAAAACCTTTATAGGTCAAGTTTTGACTCAATCGAACATTCCAAGACAAAGTTTTGAGCAAAACATTGAAACTAAATGAGCCATACACTATTCCCGTGTGACCACCCTACACCAAAACACCATTAAAGCTTGTTGTTTTCACAGTCATGGATAATAAATTTTAGGGCCCATATCTCACTCGTGCCGAGTCAGATCATGCTTAAATTTTGTGTGCATGTTCATCTCGTCAAGACAAGCGTTTCGATATATGGTGTGCCCGGTGACGATGTTGAAGCAAGGAGAAAAGCTAGAGAGAAGTTGCCGATTCGTGAAGAAGTTGCAAAAAATTTAGCAGCTACATGCCTCACTCAAGCGACCAAATCGTGGCACTCGCGTATCAGATAACCGAGAAACGAACTCCATTGTGTGCGTAAGGTCTAGGGCTATCATTGGTCTCAACCCCGTACATGATGAATGGTTGGATTTTGCACATGAAGGAGACGAAGTGACTACAAATTCTGGTGGCCAAATTCCAGATTCTGATCAAAACCCAAAAGTTTTGCCACGTGAAATGAAATCTTCGTTCGGACTCCAAATCGCATCTCGTTTGTTGCCACGTGATCATGACAACATTCTTAGTGCACTACAACGAAGAAATCACAAAAAAACATCAAGGGACGAGAGCACTATCGATCCAAAGTTTTCAAGATTCATCCAAAATTCAAGTCTCATGATCGTGGCTTAAAAACATGATTCATGGCTTGAAATTAGTATCAAATCGATTGCCATGTCGAGCCCCACAAGAAAACAATCATATTTGGATCAAACGGGCGTCAAAGCAGCCCCGGATCAGTCACAAAAGATCACACATGTTCTCGGGCAGTCACAAGGACTGTTCTGAAACTCCATGAATTGTTAGCTAGGGCAAAACAGTCCTTTTGCACCTTATTTTCTTAATTTTCTTTAATTCAATTAAATTGTAATAATCATCAATTTACCTAGTTTTTTGACATCCACCCATGTTTGGGCCCAACTTTATATAAACATGCAAAACCTAATTGTAAAGACCTTTGGTTCATTTTTGAGATTATTCAATAAAATTTCAATTCTTGCTTAAGTTCGTGGGTGCGTCTTGGAGAGAAAAGAGGAGGGAGAAAAAAAGTGTCGGTACCCCTTGATAAGGTAGGTTTCTCTCTCCTCCTCTTTTCTTCCTCATTCTATCTCTCTTTTTCTCTCCTCTTTTCTTTCTCATCTTTATATCTCTCTTCTTTTCTTTCTCATCTTTATCTCTCTTTCTCTCTCTTCTTCTCTCCTTTTCTCTTTCCCGCTTTCATCTTTGTCTCTTTCTCTCTTTTCCCTCTCTGGTTTATCATGTCTCTCTTTTTTTGCTCCTCCTTCTTTCTCCATTCACCCATGGCAAAACTATCGTCTGGTGTGATGCCTTCCTGCTCCTGAGGAATGAACAGTGGGGCGGGCGTCTGTCAAAATTCTCGCCCTTCTCTCTATTATCATAGACGAAAAAGACACATCGTCACCTGTGTTCCTTCTCTCTCTTCTCCTCTATCATAGATGACAAGCCTATTGTCGCTTGTGTTTTATCTCTCTCCCTTCCCCCCTATCACAGATCGCAAGCCTAATGCCGCCTATGCTCTCTTTCTCTCTTCTCCTCTATCACAGATGGCAAGCTTAACACTATTTATGTTCTCTCTTTCTTTCTTCTATTCTGTCCTAGCCAACGCAAGGCTATTGTCGTTTGTGCTTTATCTTTTTTTTTCTCTTCTGTCAATTGTCCCAAGCCTAGCACCGCATGCGTTTTCCATCCTTGTTCTTCTATCACAGACAGTGAAAGCCTATCACCGCCTGTGCCTTTTTCTCTCCTCTCTCTACTGTCAAAAATAGTGGAAGCACATCGCCACCTGTATTCTTTCTCCTTCTTCTCTCTCTATCACAGCCGACACAAGCCTAGCGTCGCTCGTGTCTTCCTTTTCCTCTTCTTCTACCACAGCCGGCAAAGGCTTAGCATTGCCTGTGTCTTCTCTTCCCTTCCTTCTGTCACAGTTGGTGGAAGCGCATCGCCACCTGTGTCTTTTCTTTCTTCTCCTTACTCATCACTGTTTGAACACATTTTTCAACGCCTTAGTTCTGATGCGCAATAAAGAGGAAGCCAATCAATAAAGCTTGATAAAACAGTGGAATTCTTGACAGTCTCAGAATTGCCCAAGAATTGGTCAAGATCTTCACAAGAACTCCAAAAGGCCACCTGTCAAGTTTTGTCGCATTCCGACATGTCTAAGGCAGTGAACACAAAGAAACAGTTTCGAAAAATTTGCCTCTAGCTCTTTGAAACTGACCTTTATAACTAGAACTACATTTTTGGTGCGTCAAATCACTGTGGGTCCATCACCATTCTATCCGACATTGAAAACCCTTATGGGTTATGTTTCGGCTTGGTCGAATATTTTAGGACAAAGTCATGAGCAAAACATTGAAACAAGAGCAGCCACACACTATTCCCGTGTGGCCAACCCTGCACCAAAATACCATTAAAGGCAGCAGTTTTCACAATCATGAGCGGTGACTTTCGGTGCCCATGTTTCACTCATCTCTAATTGGATCACGCTCAAATTTTGTGAGCATCTTCGTCTTGTGGAGACGAGCATTTTGAAATGTGGTACGCTCTGTGGCTACGTTTGAGCAAGGAGAAAGCTAGAGAGAAGTTGCCAATTCGTGAAGAAGTTGCAGAAAATTTAGCAGCGACAGGTTCTCGACTACCAATTCCTTCATGTGCGTAAGGTTCTTGACTGCCATTGGTCGAAACCCAATACATGATGAATGGATGGATTTTGCACACGAAGACGATGAAGTGACTGTAATTTTGACCGTCGGATTATCAATTCCCGGCAAAACCCAAAAGTTGCAAAATCTTCGTTTGAGCCCCAAATCACGTTCCGTTGGTTGCCACGTGATCGTGGTGGCATTCTCAGTGCACTACGATGAAGAAATCACAGAAAAACCTAAAGGAATGAGTGAACCATCAATCCAAAGTTTTCAAAGTTCATGCAAATTTCAAGTCTCATGATCGTGGCTTAAAAACACGATCCATGGCTCGAATTGGTATGAAATTGATCGCCATGCGTAGCCTTATAAGAAAATGATCATCTTTCCATCAAACGGCCATCAGAGCAACCCTAGATTAGTCATGGAAGATGACACAAGTTCTACTGCAACAGTTAGGACTATTTTGGAATTCGATGAATTGTTAGGAAGGGGAAAAATAGTCATTTTACACCCTATTTTCTTAATTTTCATTAATTTAAAAAAAATGTAATTATCATCAATTTAGGTAGTTTTTTTGTATCCACCCATGTCTGGGCACAATTCTATTTAAGCATGCTAATTATAAAGGACCTTTCATCCAGACCTTTGGTTCATCTTTATTCATTCAATAAAATTTTCGTTTCTTACTTGAGTTCATGGGTACGTCTTCGAGAGAGAGAGGAGAGAGAAGAAAAGGGCTGTTACCCCTCGATAAGATAATTTTCTCTCTCCTCTTTTCTCTCTCATCTCTATCTCTCTTTCTCTCTCCTCCTCTTTCTTCTCTCATCTCTATCTCTCTTTCTCTCTCCTTTTTTCTCTCTCAGCTCTATCTCTCTTACTCTCTCCTCCTCTTCTCTCTTTCTCTCTCCTCCTCTTCTCTCTCTCATATTTATCTCTCTTTCTCTCTCTTCTTCTTTGTCTATCTCTCTTATTTTTCTCTTCTTTCTCCCTCGTCTTGATCTCTTTCTCTCTCTTCCTTCTCTGGTCTATCACTTCGTTGTTCTTCTTTCTTTCCTCCATCCATCCATGGCATAACTCTTACCTGGTATGATGTCTTCTTGATTTTGAGACACAGACAGTGGGTCGGGTCCTAGCCTGAATGACGGGCCAGGTCTCTGTCAAAATCCCTTCTCTCTCTTATTTCAGATGACGAAAGTCCATCACCGTCTGTGCTCTCAATCTCCTCTCTCTTCTGACTCAGACAACGAAACCTTCGCGCTGCTTGAGTTTTCTCCTTTCTTATGTCTCAGATAGCGAAACATTAGCATCGCTTGAGTATTCTCATTTCTTCTATCTCAAACGATGAAGCCTTAGCACCGCCTGAGTTTTCTCCGCTCCTCTGACTCAGGCGGCGAAACCTTAGTGCCGCTTGATTTTTCTCCATTCTTCTGTCCCAGACGATAAAACCTTAGCGTCGCCTGAGTTTTCTCTTTTCTTTTGTCTCAGACAAAGAAGCCTTAACACTGCCTAAGTTTTCTCCTTTCTTCTATCGCAGAAGGTGAAACCTTAGCGCCGCCTAAGTTTTCTCATTTCTTCTGTCACAGACGGTGAAACCTTAGCTCCACCTAAGTTTTCTTATTCTTCTGTCTCAGACGATGAAGTCTTAGCACCGTGAAACCTTAGCACCACCTGTGTTTTCTCCCCTCTTTCTCCTAGCCCCACCGGTGAAGCCTTAGTGCCGCCTGTGTCTTTTCTTCCCTCTTCTTTAGTTCAAGAAGATGGAGGTTCATTGTCGTTCTGAGTTTCTCTCTTCTCGCTATCTCATTGTCATCTGTGTCTCTCTTTCTCTTCCTTCCCTCTCTTACTCCTCTCTGTTTCTTTATCCTTTCTTCCTCCTTTTTTTCCTTTTTTTTTCTTTCGTCTCCCTTATCCTCTCTCATGCTCTTCTTTCTTCTTTTTCTTTCCTCTTCTTTCTATTCATATCTTCTTCTTCTCTTATCGTCTTCTGTCTCACCTCTCTCTCTATTCCCTTTTCGTTTCTCTGCTCTTCTCCTTCTTTAATTCCCCTTATTTCTTTTCTTCTCTATCTTCTTTTCTCTCTCTCTTTGATCCCTCTTCTTTCTTTAACTCTCTTGCTTGATCAAGAAGAGTTGAGACTAGCCTTCAATGGTAGTCCGGTCATTTAACTGTATTGTTGTGCCCACTTTATCGCCATGACAGACAAGCCATTTTGTCTAGCTAATCAGTATTGGTACAGTCATTTAGTAGTAACTCTGTTGAGCAGGTCTAAACTACGCCCGTCTTACTACCATGACAGGTCAATTACCTACTAGTTAGGTCATTGTGGTTGTCTCACCACTCGATCAAATTCTTCTCACCCCAATCTTTACCCTCTCATTCTTCTCCTCTTTTGAATGTGCACTCTTGTGTACGTTCACCTGAAGGCAAGGTGTGGTCCCTTGACCCACCAGTCTTGTAGCATTTGCCATATGTGTGTGATTGCAAACATAAGAGAAAATAAGCTAAGGGAGATGATTTCGGACCAATTTTACGATTGGGGGGACTTTCTTGATGATCTAAGACGGCGCCCACACGAGCCTGCCCGAGTAAATCACAAACCCACTTGAAATTCCTCTCTCATCGTTTGGTAATACCAGCCCTTGTTCTTGAGTAAGGTTCTTGAGAGAGGAATCTCCAGTCCCGAGTTCCCTTGAAACTTGAGATACGTGCCATCATATCATCTAGATCTGGAGGGCGAGATCGAAGCACCCTACCATCTTGGCGACTCCACTGGGGATTTATTACCCCTAAGTCGGATCGTACTTGTTTGGCTAAGTTTCTTCTTTTATTTTCTTTAAATTGCTCACTTATGCCTGCTGGGATCTGCAACCCACCCCTTTATCCGGATCGAGGACCTCCTTATCCCGGCATTCTTGACTGTCCCCCAGGAACAAGTTTCTCTAACTTCTTTCCCAGCCTTCCTTTTGAGCTATGACCCCTAGTCAAGCTCCCAGGTCCTAACCTGGATTGTCATGAGCAGGGACTTCAAAGTCCCTCACTCCTCATCATCTGGCTCTAGTGGAATTTCCACCTAGGCACCTTGCATTGGTGGTGCACACACCACCGCTCTCAGCATGGCCTCTGTCACCTGCAAGTCACTTGTCGGTCGTATTTCTGAGGTACGCCCGAAGGCTGCCCAATCCCTTGCTGCAAACGACAAACAAATTTTCGTTGCCTCTGCGGGTCGCCGTAAGGCCACACCTCACATTTCTGCAGCTCGAGTCTCTATTTCTAGAGGCTCGGCACATCAAGGTGGAGACCCTGGGGCCGCCACGTCCCACACACACCCTAAGGCTTGTGGGTCTCCCACTTGAGCCACACCTCGGGGCAATTCTCATATTTCCTCGGGCCAGTGCTCAGAATCTAGCCTCCTTGGGCTAGGTCCTGTGCACGTTATGCATTCACATCCCACTTCTCGGGGCAAAGCTGTCATTGCAATCATTCCAGTACATAGGGGATGACCTCCTCGCCCTCCTTCTCACCACACACTATCGCACCGTGAAAGGGGCAGGTTCCCACCTGCTTCCTTAAAGACACCTATTTTTTACTCTTGGCCTTCTAAAGCCAGTCAATCTTCTCGAGCCCGGGTTGACACCAAGGTCACCCATAGTCCTTCTTCAAGGGGGACGCACGTGCCGCCTCCACAAGCTGTTGTTCCCCTCTACCGACTCTCGCTTCAACATGAGTTAGACATTCCATCGCCTGCCCTGTCTTTCTCAGGCAAGCACCTCGAACCTTGGTACTCGAAGACCTTCCCCAAGAGTACCATTCTGAACCAACCTTACTATCTTGGATGTGCCCCTGGAGCCTATAAGAGAACTCGGGGGAAATACCCATGAGAGACCGTGTCTTTCTTCTCCCTTGACCCGGATTGACTCCAATCCCTGGCCCTCATTCTTTGCTGCAACTGATAGACACAACTCTCTCTTGCGCGAGAAGAATTGACCAATCAAAGTCTGAGATCCATCAAAGTCTCAAAGCCAAAAGCAATAGGGGTCTTTTAATTATGACTAGAGAGGTAGTCAAGACAGTGGGAGCACCTAGCTTTAACAACCTTCTCCATCAAAACCCTTTCTACCCTCTTTGAATGATAAGGCCTGAAGAAGATAAACAAGAATCCTGCACTATGGTTAGTGTTGTCAAAGATGATGACCCGGCCACCCAACAGTCACAATCCGAAGACCGTCGAGAACCAGTCCTTACCCGATCAGCATATAAAAGTAGGGTCCAGTCTGTTTATAATCGAGGGATCTAATAATGTATATATCTCATATCTGAAACTTTCAATTAATAAAAATAAATGAAAACGAAATGGTCGAGAAAGTGGTAACCATTAAATTTAGATCTGAGATCAGATATGCCAAAAAACTAGCAGATCTACTCTCAGATATGTGGCAGAGCTAGCGTGATCCAAGGCATCAAAAAAACATTTTTTTTTAAGAAAACTAATCAAAATAAGATCAAAATAAAATTAAAACGGTAAAACAAAGGAAGGAAACGATACCAAACCGGGCCGGATGGCCCGAGACTCCCGAGCCTTCGAGGGCTTGCCCGTGTCAGCACTAGCGTCTTCTTTGCATCTCTGATCCGAATGTTGACCAGCAGATCTGTGATGTCCAGGGTGGTTGTACCCTAGAGATGGTTCTAGAATTAGGGTTGTTATGCCTTAAAGATCGGAGTTTACTCATGCTTAGAATGAGGGTTAGGGTTTTCTCAGGGAGGTCTCTCTACTCTCCTGGGGTCAACCTAAAGTTTCTAAAAGTCTCGTCCCTTCTTCTTTTTTCTTTTTCCATTTTTTCTCTTTGTTTTTTCTCTCTCCCCAAAAAAACCCTATTTCTGAACTCTCTCCTCTTTTATCCTTTTATGGTCACCCCAAAGTGAGTTCATCGGAATGAGGGATTTGTTGGGGTAGATATATCCCGTAACCAACAAATCCCTTGGTTGAACCAATCATTTATTTTTTAAAATTCGGATTTTGATTGATGCGGATAGCATCACATGGCCAAACCACCCAAAATATGACCATAAAAGCACAAAAAATGATAAAAAAATGTTTGGGTGGCACGAGTCGTGTCGCCCAAGGCTGAGCGACCCGCCCCATATCGTCTGGGCAGCTCGAGTCGTATCGCCCAAGGCTGGGTGAGCTTCCCCATGTTGCCCAAACCAAAACTTGTCCAAATTGAAATATTCTTTTCAGCTGTGTTCCTTAGCCTCTTGTGTAGCTACCAGAAAATATTTGGGTCAAAATAGGTTTTTTTACTTTTTTTAATGATTTTTTTGGTAAAATAGGGCATTTGCAAGATGTCGTTGCCTGGGCAATTTGGGTGTCTTCCTCAGCCTCTTGTGAATCTCTTAGAGAAAATTTGGGCCTAAATAGTGTTTTTTACTATTTTTAATGATTGTTTTAGTAAAATAGCACGTTTTCAGGGTTTTGGGTCAAAACAAGCATCTGCTGGGTTTAGGGCTGGCAGAATGGTTCCGGCTCACAGGGTAAGTTGTGTGACTTATGGATTTTTGGTTTACTAGGGTCTAAGAAAACCACAGAACTTGCCAGATTTAAAGTGGGTGTCTACACTTGCCCTTCTTGGGCCCTCCCTATCCTTCGAGGGACTTGAGAGTGGCAAATAAGTAGACACGTTGTCGTTCCCTGTCCTTCGAGGGGTAGGAAAACGTGCACTTCCTATCCTTTGAGGGACAAGTGAGTAGCAACAGTATAATCTCTGACTCTCCCTGTCCTTTGAGGGGTAGGAGAATGTCAAAGATGAAAGTCATTCCGACGTCACGTGGGCAGATGGCACACCAACTATCCCTCCATGTCATTACACTCCCATGCTCACCCACCTAGGGCATTTTCATCCAAGGGTTTTCGGAGTGAGGTGTCGGCGAGTTACGTAGGCTTGAAACTCGAGGTGGATTTTACATCCATGCCACTTGACCTCAGGGCTGAAAATTTTAACCCTAGAAATTTATTTGATTTCCTTAGGGGTTTCCTAAGGTTATCTATAGGAAAGGCTTTCTATAGGATGAGACTTGTCTGATTAATTCTGAATAGAGTGGCGAGACAGCAACGCGATAATCGCGGCAAACCCGATGTTCATAATAGACGGGTGTCCAAGCTCCTTTGTTTTAAAATACCTTTTAAAAATTTTGAAAGTAGGGGGAGATTTGAAATAAAACCCAAAGCAGGGATAGGTTACGATTTTAACAAAGAAATTAAAGTCTTTGAAAACACAAGACATATGGTGAAAATTCTGAAAAGAGGAAGATATTTTGAAAAACAATGTTGGTTAGCAATTTCAACTCTTGCAACCATAGAGCCCTCTAAGCAGTTTAGCGTCATGCAGTGATGGACCATATGCCCGACCTTTTACATCATACGGGGATAGAAAGTACATATCTCGGCTCTTTTACGTCGCACGAGTTTGATGTTGAACTGGATAACCCAACCTTTTACATCATACGGGGCTAGAAATTACCTGTTTCGGCTCTTTTACATCACACGAGTTTGACATATTAACTCGGTTATTTTAATGTCACACGAGTTTGATGTGTTAGCTCGTTTTTTTAAAGTCGCACGAGTTAGCTGGTTTTTTTAACGTCGCATGAGTTTGACGTGTTAGCTCGATTTTTTAGCGTAGCACGAGTTTGAAGTGTTAGCTCGGTTATTTAACGTCGCACGAGTTTGACATGTTAACTCGGGTTGCTAACATCGCATGAGTTTGATGTGTTAGCTTGGTTTTTTTAACGTCGCAGGAGTTTGACGTGTTAGCTCGGCTTTTTAATGTCGCATGAGTTTGACGTGTTAGCTTGGCTTTTTAACATCGCACGAGTTTGACGTGTTAGTTTGTTTTTAACGTCGCACTAGTTTGACATGTTAGTTCGGTTTTTAACGTCGCACGAGTTTGACATGTTAGCTTGGTTTTTTAACGTCACACAAGTTTGACGTATTAGATCGGTTTTTAATGTCGCATGAGTTTGACGTGTTAGCTCGTCCTTTTAACGTCACACGAGTTTGACGTGTTAGCTCGGCTTTTTAACGTCGCACGCGTTTGATGTGTTAGCTCGGTTTTTTAACATCGCACAAGTTTGACAATCTGAATCCTGGTTGGCAGTTTAAGCTAATGCCTGCATAGAGCAAAAGATTTTTCTGAAATTGGTTGGTTGTTTAGACTCATGCCACTGAGGAGCAAAAGATTTTGAAATCAGTTGACAATTTAAGCTCATGTCACCAAGGAGTCCTTGAAAATTTTTGAATTATTTATTTATTTTTTATTGTTTTGTATTTGGAATGATTGGTTGGCAATTTAGGCTCGTGCCACTGAGGGCGTAATTTTTTTGTTTCTTTTTTACTTTTTTGTTGAAATTTTTGGAAAATTGGTTGGTAGTTTAGGCTCATGCCACCAAGGAGCAAATTATTCTTTTTTTGATTTTTTTATCACTCCTTTTTTGAAAATTTTATTTTGTTGCAGAATTGGTTGAGAAAAGGAGCTTTTCAACATTGCCCCTATTATGGGGAGTTTGAAAACTTTTTTTTTTTTTTCTTTATTACCCTTGTTGGGGGGTTCTTGTTCAACTTGTACGTGTGCAATTGATTAATCAAAGTAGAGTAGAACACTTTCCTTGCACACAATTTTCAAACTGATTTTTTTTTACAAATTCAGCTCTCTAGTTGTAGGGGTTTTGTCTCAAATATCCAGTTATTGGGTCATCATATGCACACATAGAGATGAGCTTGCCTCAGGGGATCCAGTCGAGAGAAAAATGCTCCCAGACTAGCCAATTTCGTCATTGGCGGGGTTAACCCATCTTCTATATGTGGTAGTTGGTAGTTCTACTCATAAAACCATGGAGTGCCTAGCTAGTTTCAAGCCTTCATAACAGGTGTAGGAAATTGGCTTCGACAACGAGGCTAAATTGACTAACAGTTTAACCTCATGTAGTGATGGAGGAAGTTCCTTATAAAAGGAGAAAGCTATTGAAAGTGGATGATTTTAATAGTTAAATTGAAACAATATTTTCGAAAGGGATGGGCCTTATAGTTTTTCCACCTGTGGCCCCTTTGGTGGTCATTTTCTTTGTTATGTTTTACTCAAGGAT
The DNA here is from genome assembly GCF_000471905.2 of Amborella trichopoda. The sequence continues at coordinate 1,683,552 of NW_006497767.1, forward strand.
GATGAAAGGGTTCCCTAGTGGGATTGTGAGAACTCCGAAATCACGAAGTTGTCTTTTCACCTTTGGAGCATTCATCCTCTGCTTTACAGATCCATGAAGAGTCCTCTGGATTCTTGCCAGGCTGTCCTCTTGGAGGGTCTCGGCGTTTTTCAGGATTCATCGAAATCACTTTGGTTTTCCATTCATATCACCCTCCTACATCTTTCTGAGTTGGTTCTGTTGAGAACTAGTAGGGTTTAGGAGGAGTCTTCATCGGCAGGGTTTGCTTGTGCAGTATTATTGAAACTTGCAAGTACTTATTCGTACTTGAGTGCTTTGTATGGAAAGCTCCTTCTTGGAGATCTTTTTATTCCTTTTACCCGTGATCCCTTTTCTGGTTTTTACCACGTCCATTTTTTTATTTTATTTTATTTTTTTGTTTTTTCATTTTTCTTTGTGATGCCTTTTCAGGTTTTCACCACGTTTTTTAGCCCGTTACGGGTAATATTTTCTGAGATACATTGCATTAATGGGATCATTGAGTTCATACCCCTCCTAATTTTTTATCTTGTAAGAGTTACCTGCGTGCACTCGGCTAACCACGAATGGCCCCTTCCAATTAGTTTGAACTTGCCTAAAGGGTGTGGATTTACAAGAGTGCGGAAGATTTTCTTGAGTACCATGTCTCCTTCTTTGAATTGTCGAGGAACAACTTTCCTTTGGTACGCCCTCTCGATTCTATGTTGGTAAGAAACAATATTTTGTGTTTCTCGTAGTCGTTTTTCATCCAAAGCAACGAGGGCAGTGATTTGTGCTTTGATCTTTTGTTCCTCATCTGCATTTTTGTGAATAAGCACTCAGAGGGACGGTATCTCAATCTCGATGGGTAGCACTGCTTCCATACCATACACCAATAAGTATGGGGTCATGCCAGTTGGAGTCCTCTCAGTTGTCGATAGGCCCATAGGGCGTCATTTAGCTTTCCGTGCTAATCTTTCCTGCCTTCTATTATTTAGTTGATGATTTTGAGAAGTCCTTTATTTGTGGCTTTTGCTTGTCCGTTTCCTTGAGGGTTGTAAGGTGTGGAGAATTTCTGTGTTATCCCAAACTTTTTGCACACCTTAGTGAGCTTTTCATTTTTGAGATTGGATCCATTGTCAGTGATGATTGACTCAGGAACACTGAATAATATATTATTTTTTATGAAATGGGCAACATGTTGGCCTTCACTTTTAACAAATAATGTGGCCTCTACCCATTTAATGAAGTATTATGTAGCCGTTAATATAAAACAGTGACCGTTTGAGGCTTTTGGTGATATCATTCCCATTATATCAAGACCACATGGTGAAGGGCCATACGGGCGGTGTTGAGTTGAGTGATACGGACGGTGGATGGATGAGGTCTCCATAGAGCTAACATTTGGGACACCTCTTAACGAACTTCCAGCAGTGTTCAGCCATGATGGTCTAGTAATAACCTCAGCCCCTGATTTTTTGAGCTAAGGCGACTTTCCTAGAATGACCTCCTTCATTGTGCAACTCTATTAGTACTTAGTCAATTTCTGGCTGATCGAGGCACCATAAAATGATCCATCGAAGGATTTCTTGAACAGGAGGTCACCTCTTATCAAGAATCCCATCGAAAACCTTCAAAGGGCTTTTTTATCCTTTTTGGCGACTCCTTCAGGGTACAACCCATCCTTCGGCAAGGACAGAACATCGTGGAACCATGGTTTTGCCTTAACTAGCGCATCTGAAGCCACGAGAGACACTACCCCATCATTGTCATTTTCTTGTTCTATTTCTTTTCAATTCTTGATGGGGAAGGGTCATGTTTGTTTCTGATGTAGAATGGCAGCGTGGTGATTTCTGGAGCAATATCACCCATTGAAGCAAGGGTCGTAAGGGTATCGACGAATCGATTATTTTCCCAAGTTACATGTTGAAAGGTGATTTTCTTAAAATATGGAATCATCTTTTCCACCGTTTCTTGATAGGTTTGAGCTTCTCTTCTTTCACCCTCCAAATCCCTTGAATTTGGTTTATGACGAGTAAGGAGTCACTAATCACTCGTATTTGCTAGATTTTCATTTCCATGGCATTCTCAAGCCCGACTATTAAGGCTTCGTATTCAGCAACATTATTAGTACATGGGAAATTCAATTTCATGGTTGTTGGCATTAAAATCTTCTCAGATGAACATAGTATGACTCTTATACCTGACCCGTATTAGTTCTTTGCACCATCGAAGTATAGATCCCAAATTAAGTCCTCAATTGTGAAGAAGTTCTCATTAGGGAGATCCGTATTAACGGGAATATTGTCTATCAGTGTGTGTTCAACAAAGTGGTCAACAATGGCTTGTCCTTTGATCGATTTTTGAGTGACATACTCGATCTCCAACTTGCTCCATAACATTCTCCACTTCGTCAAACATCCATTGAGTACTGGCCTCTCCAATAGGTACTTGAGTGGGTCAATTTTTTGATATGAGCCTGACAGAATGAGATAAGACATAATGTCTTAGTTTTTGCATGGCCCACACAAGTGTTAAGCAGTGTTTCTCCACATCCGTGTATCTTGTCTCATAATCGACTATGGTTTTGCTGATACAGTACATCGTTTGTTCTTTTCCATGGCCGTTATATTGTCCTGACATTGCCCCCATGGTCTTGTCTTTCACAGATATGTATGGAAATAGGGGCTTATCTGGACTATGAGGACTAAGGATGGGAGGTTTTGTGAGGTACTCCTTGATTTGATCGAACGCTTCTTGGTATTCATTGTCCCATATGGATGGGGTGTCCTTCTTAAGGAGTCTATTGAATGGTGCGCACTTATCAGCCAGTTGTGAAATGAAGCGCCTTATGGATTGTATGTGACCTCGAAGCTCACGGATTTCTTTGATGTTTCGGGGAGGAGGCATTTCAGTGATGGCTCGTATTTTGGACGGGTCCACCTCAATGCCTCTTTGGCTTACTATAAAGCCTAGTAATTTGCCGGATTTAATTCCAAAGGCACATTTTTGTGAATTGACTTTGACTTGATGTTTCTGGAGTCTTTCGAAAATGGTTCTCAGGTTGGTGAGATGATCAGACCTGGTCTTCGACTTAACCAGAATATCATCGACATAGTCTTCCATAATGGTATGCATAAGATCATGGAAGATGCTAGTCCTTGCTTGTTGATAAGTTGCTCCTGTGTTTTTTAGACTGAATGGCATGACTTTGTAACAGTAGGTTCCTCATTGTGTTATGAATGTCGTCTTGGTTTGATCTTCTTCTGCCATGAGGATTTGGTTGTAACCCGAGAAACCATCCATGAATGATAACATCTACTGACCAGCAGTGTTGTAGACCAAGGAATCTAAATTTGGCAACGGAAAATTGTCTTTGGGATATGCCTTATTGAGGTCTTTGTAATCGAGACACACTCGGATCTACCCGTCTTTCTTGAGTACGACCACTATGTTGGCCAACCATTCCGAGTAATCGACGGGGGTGATGAACCTCGCCTTGAGCAGCTTGTCGATCTCTTCTTTGATTTTTAGGTCAAGGTGGGTCTTTTGACGTCGGAGTTTCTGCCTTACAGGCCTTGCCCCTTCGTCGAATATTAGGTGATGTTGCACCAATGTGGGATCTGGTCCTGGCATATCATCGTATGACCAGGAGAAGACATCGCCATATTCGTTAGAGAAAGGAAATCACATTTTATTGCTCCTCAGAAGATAAGGAGGTTTCAATCTTGGTTAACCTTGGGTCCTTCTCAGTTCCTAGGTTTACGTCAATCGTCTCTTTGACTATAGCCATTGGGTCACCATCGAACCTCTTCTTGAATTTCTCAACATGGGAAGTAAGTTCCTCATGTTGAGAGATTTCTTCAGAATCTTGACTCTCTTGATCATCAACTTGGTTGTCCGATTCATCATCTTGGGTATTATGAACCGTTATAGGGCTATCTTGAGTGAGCGCCATTTTTTAAAATTCTTTTTCATTAGTATCAACTTTATCATCTTTTAAATTTTTGCTGGTTGTCGAAATATTGGAAAAGGTGTCCTTTATGAGACTCGCGAGAGAAATGTTGGGGATTGAAAGTGCAAGGCGGTCCACGCTGCGCCTATCCCTTTTTTTAGCACCGAGACCTAGAGGTGCCACAGGTATGCTTCCAATGGTCTCGAGATAGAGGAGTGATCGACCTATTCCATTCCTGAGTTTTAGTAAGCGGATGAGTATGCTTGGCTGTGTCAGAGCCGATTGTGCATACCTTCAATTCCCCGTTCTTGTGTGTGTTGAGATGTGGAAGAAGAGTTATTCCCTGTTGGGGAATCAAGGATCACCATTTGTCGTTTTGAAGGACGGGCATCGAGAGGCTCGAGGCTTTGATTGCCTTCGAATACAAAGCCTCGATAGCTTGAAGGCTTCCTCCGGCTTTGAAATAAAGTGAGAGAACACCGGAGTCCTCTTCGATCCCCTTTTCCAGTTTTGGCTTCAGGTCATGCAGAAATCTCTTCCTTTACGCCTTACGGTTTACTTCCCAAGCCTTGGCCTAGTTGGAAGACTTGGGAGAGGAGCATGTGTCAGGCTTTGAGGGACCCGAAGCCGTATCGATGTTAGCAATAGATGATCTCCTCCATTGATGCGGAAGTTTGCAAAATTTGAGGAACGGGGTTGCCAGCCTCTAGGTGTAAATTAGCACAATCAGCTTGCCTGAGGGAAGCGAGAGGGATTTCTCCGAGCTTGACTCCTACGGTCAGTTTTCTGCTATGTATGCTGAAATTGGAATAGGAAGGTCAGTGCATACCTTTGGGATGCCAGTTTTAATCGGAAACTTGATGCATTGATGGAGTGTTGAGGCGACCACGAGGTTCTCATGTAGCCATGGTCTGCCTAGCAGCATGTTGAATGAAGGTTTTATGTCTAAGACATTAAACTTTTTCACCTGGATAGTAGGACCAATCTTGAGTGTGAGAGGCAATATGCCTACAACTTTCCTCTTGGTTTCGTCGTATACGGTGAAAGTTAGTTGGCACGGCTTGACGCCATCTAGAATTTTGCTTCACCATTTTCATAGGGCATATATCCAGGGATGCCACATTATCAACCAGCACTCTCCTTATCTCATATCCTTTCATGAAAATAGTGATATGAAGAGGTTGGATGTGAGAGCGATTGACATTAACTGGGATGTCATCGTCCTTGAACACGATTGGCGTTGGTGCCATTAGTTGGTTGATCATACCACACAACTCATCCGGCTGTGTGTTGCTCGAGATGTGGGTCATAGCGAGAACCCTTTCGATCTGGGCTCTATGTGTTGGTGAGTTGGCGAGTAGCTCCAAATGGAGATTTGTGCTTGGATCTTCTCGAGATTAGTCGGTATATCATAGGTGGTTGTTGGTCCTTGAGTTCTTTTATTAGGTTCATGATCCGCAACCCTTGCTGGTGGTTTGGTTGTTGAAGTGGCTCCCATTTTTTCATCAAGAGTGTTCGCCATCAACTGGATGGGTTTGAACACTCGACCTTTTCTGGTTAAGGAATCAACTTCGTCGGCCTGAAGCTCGATAGGGTCAGCTCTAGTGAGAGTAGTGGGAGACCTCGGGGTTGTTTGGAAGATGATCCCTTTTCATCAGCTTTGACCATGTCAATCTCGAGGGCATCATCTTTGTCGTACTGGTCCCACTTAGGAGGATCATCAGAGTTCGGGGATGAAGATTTTCCTCGAAGGAGACTCAAAAAATCTTCTTCAACTTCTTGAAGATGATGATCATAAGAAATATGAATTGCTGTTGGGTGGTTAGGACACCCGATCTTTAGAGATTAGAGATAAGGAAGGGCATGAACTCTTTGTACGTCGTATGCCTACTTTTTTTGAAACATTTCCAGTAGTTTTGGTAGATGGAGACGGAATTGTGAGAGCTGATGTTCCTTTTAGAAGGGCAGAATCAAAGTATAGTGTCGAACAAGTAGGTGTAACTGTTGAGTTCTATGGTGGTGAACTCAATAGAGTAAGTTATAGCGATCCTGCTACTGTGAAAAAATATGCTAGACGTGCCCAATTGGGTGAGATTTTTGAATTAGATCGAGCTACTTTGAAATCTGATGGTGTTTTTCGTAGCAGTCCAAGGGGTCATCTTCTTCATCTCTGTTTTCAATCATGTGAATGATAACATCCTCCTTTGAGTAACTCGGAGCTCACATTTCTTCGGTCGTTGTGGCCGTATTTTTGGGGAGAGGGTTTGTGAAGATACCCATCTTTTGATTAGGTTCTTCAATAGGCTTATTTCTTGGTCTGACTGTGATGTCGCCCCTATTAATCAACCCTTGAATCACCCGCTTCAAGTAGAAACAGTTTTTGGTATCATGGGCTTGCTTTCAATGCCACTTGCACCATCTGTTCTTATTCTTAACCTCAAATGGTGGTTCAGATGGTGATAGGAGTTGAACCATGTTTTTCTTCAAGAATAACTCCAGCACTTTTTCTAACGGTTCCTTAAGAGGAGTGAAGTTGTCCTCTCGCCATCGATTGTTATTTTGAGCGTTAGCTCCAAACTGACTTCTTTGATTTTGATTCCTATTATTATGCTAGGTGGCTGAACCTTGAGCCGATCTGTTAACACCAATTTCGTTAACCTGACTGGAAGCTTTCCCCCTTGCCGTTGCTCTTATTTTCATTCTGGGGAGTCGAGATGGGTTTGTTATCGGGCCTAGTGCTGAGGGGTGTCCCTTGAGGCCTTTCATGTCTCGCCACTCGCTCGATCATGGAGTCGAAAGAGTGGGGGACAAGTCCCTGACTAAAGAAGGTCCTATATTCAAGAGCTGCATTTGCTAAGGCCATGGAGATGTTAGCTGGGCCTGTGAGTGAACATTCAATGACCCACATCGGCGCCTTGCAGAATCGACTGATAAAATCCTTAAAGGATTCTCTTGGATTTTGTTTGGCTGCACTGAGTTCTCCCAAGGAAAGAGATCTTGGTGTCGACCCACGGTAATTAGAGACGAACTAGTTGACCATTTCATCTGGGGTTATGTGTGGTTGAGCGGTCATTATTCTCCGATGCCAGTTTAAAGCCTCACCGTTCAAAGTTTGTGAAAACAGGGCCTTCAACTAGTTACGCCTGTCTCACAAGGCTCGAACGGAGAGGACGTACGCATTGACGTGAATATCTGGGTCATTCTTTCCATTGAATTTGTTTTTAAACTCTAGAATGACAAACGCAGGGGGAAGGTCTTCCATGCCTCTTGGGGTCTCATGAACGTAGGCCTTTAGGGGTAAGATTTCATGAATACCCATCTTTACAAGTATATCTAGTATCACTTTTAATGTGCCTACTGGTTCGGTATTCGGCGTGAGAGTAGGCTCACCGGTCGGTGGGTTCCCAAGCATAGACTGATGAGTCGAGACTTAGGGTAGATGTTGGCCTATTTGGGCCGGAGATTGATGAGTCACGGTCACTGGGGCTGTTTGACACATTTTTCTTTGAGAGGCATACTGACCCAAGGGCATCGTCACCGGTTGCAGAAATGGCACGGTTTGTTGGACCGGATACACATGAAAGACCGATTGAAGAATCGGCTGACTCGATTGTGCTATGGGTTGACTGACCCATGAACTGTGTAACCTAAGTCAACTAGACTTTTAAGGGCATCCTGGATGCCTATCTCGCCTAAGGGTTGGTTTAGATTGATGCCTCTGCTGCGTACCATGTTCAAGACATCATGGGTTGTACTACGGTGGCTCGAGGTTGGATTGGATCTCCTAGACCTAGGTGGGTCTTGGTTTTGAGACCGCTGCATCTCGAGGTTATCTTCGTTCTAGTTGAGGGAATTGACATTAGTTGCCGCATGAACTTCTTCTCTCGCACAACTCCTTCTTTTGTTGCCTAAGGACAGATGGCTCCTACTGTGGCTACATAAGGTTCCTTGTAGGATAATGCCCGACTGGATCCCTTGACTGTTCGATGTTTTTCAGGCGGAGCCAACTTTTCGAACCATACAAAGCTCAGGGTTAGGAGCGGATCTCTGAGACTCGGCTTCTAATTGAAGACCTGGATGATGGATAATGGATTGGCATGATGTTTGTTGGTAGTTCCAAGGGATTGCAGCATATTGGTCCCAATGTTTGGGAAGGTTTGACTTAGAGTCAGCTATGGAGCAATCATCATGGTCGTCTTGTGTAACCGACATGGTGACTCTCTTTAGCTGGGTTTTAAAATCTAGACTTGGGTAAGATTTCGACTCGAAGACTTAGGATAGACCTAGCCTGACTCTAGGGGCAAAACCTTAACTAAGACCTAGGCTAAGACTAGACGGAAACCTAAACCAACTAGATTCAATGGGTTTTGGTTCAGACGTTGAACTAGGGTAAGACTAGTTTAGCTCTAGAGGAAACTCAAAGCTAAGACCTATTGTCAAACCTAGACTAAGATCTAGACTAGATGGGTGCGAGTCTCGGCTCGGACCAAGCGTGGGTCTAGGTTCGGACCTGAGTGTGAGCTTGGTACAGACCTGGACTGAGCTGGGTGCAAGTCTGAGCTTTGACCTAGAGGGTTTTGAAGGTCAGACCGGGTGTGGACCAGACCCGGACTAGATCAAGATTGAACTAGGAACGAGCCGTTTGCTTGGACCAAGAGGGGGCCTAGGGTCGGACCTGGGTGTGAACCTGGTTCGGACTTGGGCTAGGCTGGGTACAAGCCTAGACTTGGACCCAGAGAGTTTTAATAATCAGACTAGACGTGGACCTGGACTAGATCGAAGATTAGCTTGGAATGAGCCTTTGGCTTGCACTAAGAGGGGACCAAGGTTCGGACCTGGGTTAGGTTGGGTAAAAGCCTGAACTTGGACCCAAAGTTCATCTTGGAGCAAAGGCGGGTTAGGACTGAGATCTAAGATTAACCAATTAGAAATAAGCAAGCAAACACACGAAAACGTTTGACCGAGGAAAGTACTATAGGTAGACTTGGCTTAAGAGTGGCTTCCGAACTACTAAAATGCGACTAGGCAGATATAGGTCCCCGCATAGATCCTGGCCTCCTGTTATAGGATTTTGCCAGGTCTTACTATACACGGAGTTGCTTTGAGCCAAAGGATTACGGAGGGGCGCACACAGTTAAAGTTACATGAATCCCAACCACCTCAGCTCTCAAAGCTGGGTTTCCCTCACGCCGTTAACTCGAATTTTTTTCTTCAAAAAAATTGTTTTCTGGTTTTTTAGGATTCCCTGTCGGCGCGTGCTAGAATTTTTAAAGAAGCACACAAATGAAAATAAAGTCAAGCACAAAGGCACACAATAAGAAAGAAAATAAGTGAGCGCTCGGCGCTGATCGCGCCTAGCGATGCGCGCTTCGAGACAAAACTCGCTCGAGGCACAATATAGATGGAGGGGTGAGGAACCCCTAAGAATGTAAAGTTAGAACAATAAGACCCGAAATAGTCCGTGCTAAGTAGAGTGTGGCTCGAGTTGAGGATGACTCGAACGGGACACGGTTCAGGGAGGCTGCAAGCAACCCTCAATCAGGTTTCTTTTTTCTTTTCTTTTTTTTTAAAAAATTTGATGAGAAATAATTAAGCCAAGCATGATGGAAGCAAGAAAAATAGGACTTCAACTTAAATTAACTAACTCGAATGAAATCAGAAAGTCAAGAATAGAGTAGACGTACCTAGAGAAAAATGTCGTTTTCGTGTTTTAAAAAAATTTATGTTAAGCCAAAAATTTGTGAACAAGCACAAAAAAGGCTCTGAAACAGGTTTGTGGCATGCCAGAATTTTTCTAGGACCTCTGTGTTAGGGCAGCACAGACCGTGTAGCCCAAAACAATCTTTATTTTTATTTTTATTTTTATTTTTAGCTTATTGATGCTAATGAAATAATGCTACTGAAATAGAAGAACAAAAGATAGAACATACTTGTATCAAGAAAAATATTTTTTTGGTATTTTTAAAAATTTTATTTTGGAATGAAATTTTTTGAGTAGTCACAAGAAATTCCCAGGAATAGATCTGGAAATTTTTTTAAAAATATGAATTGGGCTACGGGGGAACCAGAAAGCATGTCGTCGTGGACTTGGGCAGCACGCCCCGTGTGGCCCAAACAAATTATTATTTTTATTCTTTTATATTTTTTCCTTGTATATATTGATAACATAAGCTTACTGTAAACTTGGAGAAACAGGGAATAAAATGGTTTTTGATGAAAATAAATTAAAATAAAGCGACAACATATCTTATAGAAAATTGTTTTTTTTATTATTATTTTTAAATATTTTATTTTGACCTGAAACTTTGGTAACAATCACAAAATGGTACCTAGAATGTTCCTGAAAAGTTTTAAAATATTCTGATATTTTGATGCTTGGATCACGCTCGATTCGCCCCAAGGTGGGCGTCAAACTGTTTATAGCGTAGAATTGAGCGATCTAAAAATGTAGATCTCTCAGATCTGACACTTTCAACTGATAAAAATAAATGAAAACTAAATGGTAGAGAAAGTGGGAACAATCGAATTCAGACATGAGATAAGATATGTCAAAAAACGAGCAGATTTACTCTTAGATCCGTGGCGGAGCCAGCGTGATCTATGGCATCAAAAACTCAATTTTTTTAAGAAAAAAAATCAAAATATTATCAAAATAAAATTACAATAGTAAAACAAAGTAAGAAAATGATAGCAAACCAGGCCAGATGGCTCGGGATTTCTGAGCCTTCCAGGGCTCGCCCGTATCAGCGCCAACGTCTTCTTTGCCTCTCTGATCCGGATGTTGACTAGTAGATCTGTGATGTCCAGGGTGGTTGTGCCTTGGAGATGGTTCTATAATTTGCGTCAAAACAGACATCTTCTAGGTTCTGGGCTGGCAAAATGGTTCCGGCTCACAGGGTTAGTTGTGCGACCTATGGATTTTGGGTTTACTAGGCCAGTTTCATCCTAAGGGTCTAAGAAAACCATAAAACTTGCAAGATTTAAAGTGGGTGTCTACACAGTCAAGGCAAGCTGAAGCCTTACTGACCGATTTACTGTGTGCAACCCGTGAAGCAAGAAAACCTTCAACCGCAGCTAAGCCTGATCTCCCTGAAGAGACAGTCAGTGTCATGATCATAAACAAACCTGCTGACTCTCAAGAGGCCCGCATGGAAAGGTTCGAACAAATGGTCCAAGCCATGATGGACAAGATCGACCGTAAAGACGTCGCCCGGCACTTAGCTAATCATGACGTCAATTCCCATCACTCAGAAGACATACCTCTCAAGCAGCCTGCTCCTCTTGCTTCACAGGACAATTCTGTTCCTCACCCATTCTCTCAGGCTAATATTGATGCTATGGTAACACACCGCCTGAAGAACATGCAGATCCTAGGCATACAGGATGCGATGTTTTACCACAAACCATATCCCTCTCACATCAATGAAGTCCCATTTCCCTTGGACTACAAGCAAGGGAAGTTTCCTCTCTTTGATGGAACAACCTCCCCTCATCATCATATTGCTCATTTCCAAGCAGCATGTCGAGAGAAAACGGCTGATGGGAGACTCCATCTCCATTAGTTCGTTGAAACCCTTGATGGCCCTGCAGTCCAGTGGTACGCACGATTGCCTCCAAACTTAGTACGCACTTGGGAGGAGATGGAGAAATTATTCCACCAGCGTTTCTATGAGATCGAGTGGGAGGTCCAAACCATTGAACTTCTCACCTTGACCTAAGAGGTAGACGAACGGGTGGATAAATTCATATCAAGGTGGAGAGATCTGGTGGCTCGTCATCCCAATCCCATGCCTGAAAAGGAAGCAATTCAAACCTGCGTTCGGAACATGCTACCTGAGATCGCTCTACACGTTCAGGCCTCTAACCCGACCTCCATGTCAAACCTGATCTCCAAGTTGGTGCACATAGAAAGCCTGTCATGCCATCATAATGGGTCACGCCAACAATCTTCAAACAACCAGGGCAATGGTTATTCTCGAACTAACGCCCGGGGCCACCGATAGAGAGGGGTAATCAGTGCAACTGTCACAGTTGCTGATTCAATGAAGGCTACCTCCCAAACTTTGGACCTCTCCAGAGCTATGGGCACAGCGAAGACAACGCCTCAGGCAGGCAAACAACAGAAGTCATACAATCAAGTGCCTCCACCAGCCAACTTTAATCGAAATGAGTATTGGATCACCCGTCAGAATAAAGCCTATCCTTTTGAAAAGGAATGGGTGCCTGCACTGCTCCAATTACTGCTGGAGCTGAACATGGTTGAACTACCTGAGGTCTAGTTTCCCAACCAAGCTGGTCTTGATACGCACATAAAATACTGCGCCTATCATCGAAGGGTAACCACTCCATGGAGGACTTCTTTACACTTAAAGACCTCATCGAAGCTCTGATCCAGAAGGGCCAGATCAAGCTGGAGGAACTCAAGAATGTGTTCGAGGCAACAAAAACCTCACACATAGTGACCGTTGATGAAGAAGACGGTGCGCCTGATATCCTGTGAGCCTTCTTTGTAATCATGCTTCAACGAGGCTCTTATCACCCCAAAGCCGGCAAGGCAACCTAAACACCTGGCTAAAGGGATCGAGAACCGCTGGTGCCCATATCATAAGATATGGGGCCATGATGCGAGCAAATGCTCCGCCTTTCATGAGATAATTGTGAAGAAAATACAGGAATGCCATGAATCATGTAATCTTCCCGAAGGGGACTCCCGAATCATTGCTTCACCGGTGCAAGAGGACCTCCCAACACAAGATTTAGTGAATGATGACTCAGATCCTACCGAACCCTCGATGTCCCAACCATGGATAGTCTACCATGGGCGAAGTAGACTAAAGTCATTGAAACGAGAGGCTATCTGTCAAGCTAGGGAGATGAATCAAGCACCTCCAAAAGAACCCAAGAGGAGACGGGCTCCAAGAAGGGCTCGTGGAAGAAACAGGTCCCCTCAACCACCGGCTGAGCATGAGTTTCTCAGGCCTCTTCCTCCCTTGCTTACTCTAAAGGATTTCATCCCTGACACGATTATTTTTCCTCCTTCACCCCATCAAGAGGACATCCCTCATTCAAGGCACATCCAATGAGGGTGATGACGTTAAAGGCGCTCACTAGCGGTCTAAGCATGAGAAAGACCTAAAAGACTCTCTACACACATCCAATCCGCGTGATGACTTAAAACGCTCCCTAGATTGGTCCAATGAGGGGAATGACCTTAAAACCCCCTCTCTTACTAACCTTGTATCTTCTTCTGCTTCTTCTTCTTCTTCTTCTTCTTCTTCCCCCTCCTCCTCTTCCGTGTCTCCTGTAGGAATAGCCTTGCAATGTCTAGACTTTGATGCTCTTGACAGGGCACTCAAAGGAAGATACGTAAGCAAAACGCACAAGAGACAGCTGAGAAAGACATTAGCCCAAGCAGATGGCCTCTGGCAGCTCGAGCTCAATCACAACCATCTTCTTCTGCTGGAAAGCCCAGGAAATCAAATCCAAAGAAACCTCAGTGGCCCCTGAAGCCAAACCTTGAGCAAAGGTTGGTTGTATCAAGAGGGCAGATTCTCTATTCTCAGATTCTCTCTCCCACCAGGGGCCAAATGAGCTTGAGGTCGGGGAAGATGCTACAACCTCCACCTCGGATGCCCGTCATCTTGCAATTTCCTAGTTCGTCACTTGTCCCTAATCCAAAAGCCAAGCTGCCAATCCTGCAGCTCCCTGGGCTGCTTCCTATCCCAAATACCCCAAATAATTCACTTATTCTCTAATTCCCTGGGATGCCCCTCATCCCATATACGCAATCGCTTCCTAAGCCACAACCTAAGCAAATCCCTGTCGCCGTTAACCAAACTACCAAAGCTAAGTCAGCTCCCCAACCAATCCAGCCAGCTGACCAAAATAAATCTTGTCCACCCAAGCCTGTTTCTCAAGCTAGCTCACCACCCAAACCAGTGGCAGGACTAGGAGCACAAAGTTTGGATTAAGAAAAGGTGATGTATGACGTGATATGGCATCTGAGAAAACTTTCAGTGCTTCTCAGCATCTACAATGCCGTTATGCTCTCAAAAGATCATGGAATGACTTTGGTTCAAGCTCTCTCTAATCCAGAGGTGTATGAGACCAAGGTGGAACCCATTGAAGTGGACCCAGTGATTCTAGGAGGATGTATGCCGATCACCTTTTCAGAGGACGATCTGCAATTGAGAGAAAATTTTCATAATCGCCCCCTCTTTGTGACCGATGAATTACATGCATTTTCAATCAACAGAATTATGTTAGATGGAGGGTCGGCAGTTAACCTTATCCCTAGGAGAATCCTCGCTTGATTGGGACTAGGATCTAAAGATCTTACACCCACATAACAGTTCAAGGGTTCAATCAGTTAGAAGAGAATCCAGCTGGCACAGTTCGTCCTCACCCTAAGATCGGTGACTTGAACGATTAAGCTTAATTTCATGTAATAGACACCGATAGTTCCTACAACATTCTCCACGGTCGGCCATGGCTTCATGACCAAGGAATGGTTCCATTGACATTGCACTAATGTTTCAAATATAATCGAGATGGGAGACAACATACTGTCTAGGCTGACAAAAGATCGTTTCCTCTAGCCGAGACTCACTATGCTGATGCTAAGTATTACTTCACAGACCTGGTGCTCCCTCAGAAGTTGAATGATGGGGATCACATGTCTACAGTAAAAGCTGGGTCTTCGTCTCATGAAGATGTCGAAGATGTCAAAGCAGGGTCTTCGTCTCATCCTGAAGGAAACTCCACCTTCACCTAAAGAGGAGTCCTCTCCTCCTTCGGAGTCACCCTCGCAAGAAGATGAACCAAAAAGTTCTCTCGAGATTGAGGACGTTATGGAGAATGATTTCCCAACTCCAAAGATTGCTTACACATCGGACCATCAAAAAGTCATGCACATCCCTATTATACTCTCAGAGGTAGAAGCGGCTCGACGATCGCCACCAAAGATTTTTCAAAATCCGGTTGCCATTATCATAGAGGACACTCCTCTTCACATCACCAGGCCTATTCATACCAGTAGTGAACCTCAAGTCTTGAGCATCCCAGATTCTATAGAAGGGGAGCAATTCGAGACAAGACAACCTCCTTGTCCTCCAAAACAGGACCCTTGCAGAGTTAAGAAGTGAGGTTCGCAGTCTCCATAGCCAATTGAAGGTCATGTGTACCGCTTCAAAACATCCGAAGGAGTTCGTACTTGAGATCAAGAGTTATGATGAACATGAAGTGAAAATGCCACAGATAGAAGCCAAAACCTCTCCTGACTTGACTATTTATAGTGAGCAAGGTCATCAAATGTTGAGGAAAATGAATTATGAGGCCCTGTTCAATCAAACATTAAAAGGAGACAAAGCGATGCTCCTCCTTTTGAAGTTACGGGGACCACAACCATAAGTCACGACACAAAACAAGGTATGGGGTTTCCTTCGGTAAAAAGACAGAAGCAATAAAAAGAAGAATGAAAATATTTCACAAAATGAGACAAAAAGCAAAACCCATTCTCTTTCATAAGCTTAAACTTTTACAATTGCTGGTGTACAGAGGAGGAAAGAAGAAGTGAAGAAAGGATGTTCTCAGAAATGGGTGATTATCCTATTGATATCTGTAGAAGAAGTCTTGGTGTCCCAAGCACGTTCCCTCAGCTTGGCCACCATTTGGGTTTCTTCCTCCATCGCCACAGTTTCAGACTCGAGGGTGCGAGTGAGTTCTGATAGATCCGCAACCAGAGAAGCTTCCATGGCTTTTCTCTGAATCATCTCATTCTCAAGCTCATCGAACTCCTTCCTCAATTTCCGCATCTCCTCTTTGATTTCAATCATCCTCTTGAAGCAATCACCCCCTTCCCTATTCAGCTCCAGCTGACGGCCAGTCATATTGCCATTCTTCTCAATGCATGAATCTATTTCCTAGTGACGACGTGAGATCGATGCCTCTAAAGAGGCTATCCTACTGGTTTCCGCCTCATAATGCAGTCTTCTTGATTGCCTGCTCTCCAACTCGCTTAGGGTTGCATCGAAATGGGAAAGGACTTCTGGCGCATTTCAAATAACAGTGGTTGCGACAGCAAATTCCTGGAGTTTGGCCAATGCCTCGCCTAACTCACTGAAAGGAAATCCCCTTCAACCTTGAAGGCCTGTACGAAACATACCTACAATTACACCAAAGACCCCATTGAAAATGGGCTGGGTGGTATTATTGTGCTTGCCGCTGCAAAAGAGGCTTCAGTCTTAAGGGCTAGGATCGAAGAGGAGAAAGCCATCTCAGTCACTGGTTCTACTGAAGCAATTGTGAAGCCCAAAGCTTCATATCGCGAGGCACCTGCTTCTTCAATCTCCAAGGTTGCCTCAATTCCTGCTATGGCACCTTGACTCTCGCCTAGGGGGGCACCGATTCCATCTCAACGTGCTCCAAGGAAATCTCCTCCCCTTGGTTTTCACCCTCTTGAGTTGTCTTTTCAATGTCAGCAAGTTCAGTTACTCCCTCTTCCCTTTGGCCTTCACCTTCTAAGGAAACTTTGCCTGCTTCAGTTGTGACCTCTTCCATCGAGTATGCACCCCCGATAGCCGAAACCTCGGCCACAAAGAGATCAACCCCGTCAACTCCATGATCTACGCTCTTGGGGACCACAGTCTCTTCATGCTCAAAAGCCTCACTAACCAGAAGCCCTTCTTCTTCAAACATGGCTCTTGTCCCAAGTGGGGCAGTAAACTCCTGAACCACAGAGCCTCCAAACTCATTGGTTTCCTCATGAACCAGATCTAACTCAAGGATTACTATCAGACTTGTGGGCATCTCCCCAACTTACAGAGTCATTCCTGGTCAGAAGCAATGGTAATTGGCTCGGAAGGGCTAGTGTTGTTCACCTCAGTATCTGAAGAAGAAGACAATAAATTTAGGAGAAATAGAAGATAGTGGGGAAAGCACAAAAGGTGACATTAAGGGAGATGCTAATGAATCAAAAGAAGGAGACCTACCACGTTAGGTGCCTCGATCTCGCCTTCCAGATATGGATGATCAGGCGACACGCGTCTCAGATTTCATGGGAGACCGGGGACATTTTGAGATCGCTCTCTCGAGAACCTCGTTCGAGAACAAAGGTAGGTATTACCAACCGATGACAGTGGAATTAAGGTGGGTTCGGGACTTACTCAGGCTGGCTCAAGTGGGCACTCTCTTAGATCATGAAGAAAGTCCCCCAGTCATAAACTGGTTCGAAATCACCTCCCTTGGCTTGTATTCTCATGTTTTATGCGATCACACTTATATGGCAAATGTTATAAGACAAGTGGGTCAACAGACCTCACCTTGCCTCTTTGGTGAAGGTACACAAGCGTGCACATTAATAAGAATAAGAGAAGAAAGGTGGGGGAGAAAAGAATTTGATTGGGCAAGGAGATCAGCACAGTGACTAAGCTGGTAGGTAATTAGTCTGACGTGGCAATAAAACGGGCTCGATAACTCGGACCGGCTCAACAGAGTTATTACTAAACATCAATACCAATACTGACTAGCTAGATATGATGGTTAGTCTGTCGTAGCAATAAAGCAAGCATAGTAATTCTGGCATAACAACATTACGGCTAGACGATAGGGCTTCTATAAGAGGCTAATCTCAACCCCTCTTAGTCAAATGAAAGGATAACAGAAAGCATGGAAATCATAAAGAGAGAATAAGAAGTAGGAGAACAAGAGGAGAAGAGAAAGAAACAGAGGAAGGGAAAGAAAGAAGCAGAAGAGTGTGAGAGAAGAGAGAAGAAAGGAGAGAGGGGAGAGAAGAACACAGTCAGCACCAGGCATTGCCAGCTGTGTTGGAAGAAGAAGAGAAAAAATACACAGTCGACGCTAGGCATCGCTGGTTGTGTTAGAAGAAGAAGAGAGAGAAGACACAGTCGGTGCTAGGTATCGTCAGTTGTGTTAGAGAGAGAGGAAGCAAGAAGGACACAGTCGGCCAAGGCATCGTCGGTTGGGTTTTTTTAAGAAGAGGGGAGAGAGAAAGACACAGTCATTACTGGACATTGTCGGCTGTGTTTAAAGAAGAGTGGAGAGAAAAAGATGCAGTCAACACTAAGCATTACCGACTATGTTTTAAGAAGATAGGAGAGAGAAAGATAGTCGACGCTAGGCATTACCGGTTGTGTTTTAAGAAAAGTGGAGAGAGAGACACAGTCAGCGCTAGGCATTGCTGACTGTATTCTAAGAAGAGAGAAGATACAGTCGGTGCGAAACTTCACCGATTAGGCTAGACAGAGGAGAGAGAGGGGATGCAGTCGGTGCTATCTTCACTGACTGTGTCTAGACAGAGGATAGAGAATAAGAAGAAGAGAGAGAAAGAGATAAAGATGAGAAGAAGAGAGAAAGAGATGAGAAGAAGAGAGAGAAAGAGAGATAAAGACAAGAAGAAGAGGGAGAATGAGAGAAAGAGCTGAGAAGAAGAGAGAGAAAGAGAGATAAAGACAAGAAGAAGAGGGAGAATGAGAGAAAGAGATGAGAAGAAGAGAGAGAAAGAGGGGAAGAGAGAGAAAGAGGGGAGGAGAGAGACAGTTACCTTATCGAAGGGTACCGACCCTTTTCTCCTCTCTCTCTTCAAGACACACCCATGAGCTTAAGCAAAAATGAAGTCTTTATTGAATCTTTAAGAATGACCCAAGGGGATTTTTTAATTTGTCTTTACATGCTTATATTGAATTGGGCCCAAAAATGGGTGGATGCACAAAAACTACCTAGAATGAAGATAATTACAATTTAATTGAATTAAAAAAAATTCTAAAAATGTGTGTAAAAGGACTATTTTACTACTGCTTGACAATGTGTAGAATTTCAGAACAGTCCCTGCTGTTGCTCGAGAACTTGCGTGATCTTTCATGGCTGATTCGTGGTTGTTTTGATATTTTCTTGTGGGGCTCAGCATGGCGATCGATTTGATACCAACTTCGAGCCATGAGTCATGTTTTTAAGCCATGATCATGAAACTTGAAATTTACTTGAATCTTGAAGACTTTCGATTGTTGACTTGTTTCTTGATGTTTTTCTTCCATTTATTAGCTGAATCACAATGAGCATACCGTCACGATCAAATCACAATGAGCATACCGTCACGATCACGATCACGATCTCGATTTCGTGACCGAATGAAGATTTGTCGTCTTGAGTTTTTGACTGGAATCTTGAAATCCGATGGGCAAAATTTACAGTAGCTACGATGCCTCCATGTGTGAAATCCATCCCTTCATCGTACACGAGGTTCAGACTAGAGATAGTCATGGACCTCACACACATAATGCAATTAGTTTCATGCCGATCGGGTATGTGAGCATCGTGATTTGGCCGCAGGATTGCGGTGTGCTGCTGCTGAGTTTTTCACAATTTGTTTCACGGATCAGCAACTTCTCTCTTATTTTTATCCCTGCTCGGGCATCGTCACGGGGCGTACCACATATCGAAACACTCGTCATGATGAGACGAACACGCTCACCCAATTTGAGCATAATTTGACTCGGATTGAGTGAGATATAGGCCCCGAATGTCCCTGCCTGTGACTGTGAAAATAGCCACCTTTAATGGTGTTTAGGTGCAAGGTGGCAACACGTGAATAGTGTGAGGCCTACCCCATTTTGGTATTTTACCCATAACTTTGTCTTGGAGTGCCCGATTAAGCCAAAACATGACCCATAAGGGTTTTCGACCATGCCGAATCCAATGGCGGTGGTCTCATAAATGCATCAAAAATATAGTTTTAGTTACGGGGTCCATTTCAGGGTGTTATAGGTTGATTTTGCCAAAATTATTTATTTTTGTTCATTACCTTAGACATGTCTAATTGCTATAAAACTTGGCTGGTGGCCTTTTAGAGTGCTGATAAAGATCTTGACTGATTCTAGGGCCATTCTAAGACTGTCAAAATTTCCACTGTGTTATAGGCTTTATTGATCTGCTTCCTCTTCATTCTGCATCGATTACCAAGGTTTTGAAAAATGCGTTCAAACAACTTGCCCTATCAATTGTTGTGCATCAAGAGAAGCGAGAATGACAACATTTAGAAAATTTCCTCAGTTTTATTACTTTTTTTCTTCCTAGCCATAAGACCCCGTGAACGCCAAGGAGATTTACATAATGGTGTAACTAAGATGCTCAGACGTAGGGATGCATTGTTCGTGGGTCCGTCTGTGGAGACTTTAGGAGAAGAAGAGACTATTTTTAGGGATCTTATTGAAGTCCTCACCCTCGTGTGGACTGTCTACAATTCTGAAGCTGAGGACTTTTTATGGACCTTATCAGTCAAAATCAAGCCCTTCTGGCAATTGAGTGCCATGTCCAAGGGCATTGTTCCCATTTGGCCTAGGTTTCTTTGTCTTAGATAGACAACAAAAGGGCCTTTGATCGGCGCTCGTCTACTTAAAGCACCAGTTGTTCCTTGGTGGGTAGGGTACCTCAGTTTATCGAGATAACCAGCTTTGGGTATAACCACCCCTACCCACTGCTTCGCAGCTACGACGATCATCTGATTGCCGCTCTAAACTCATGGTTGACTTAGCCGTCTTGGGGAATCTTTGGTTCATCGGAGTGAATTTCTTATTTGTTTGTTGTGCTAAAGAGCCTTTTTTTGGTGCTCGTCTGTGTCGTGCACTATTTGTTCCTTAGCGGGTAGCGTACCTCAGTTTATCGAGGTGACCAGCTTTGGGTACAATCACCCCTACCCACTGCTGTGCGGTTCATTATATAGCAGGTCCAAAGTCATGGTTGACTTAGCTTTCTCGGGGCAACTCCAACATCTGGGAGTGTGTTCCATAGCCTCTTGGTATTGATGCGCTTTTTCATGAGACTTCTCTTGTTGTCTTGGAAGCCTTTTTGCAACTGGACTCAGGATGTCGAAATATTTTCCTTAAAGCTCGTATTTTTAGACCCTGGTAATGTAACACTAGGGATTTTTTCCTTTTTTTTTAGTGAGGTTTGAATCCACCTATTGAGGCGAGCACTGCATCAATTGTTTATTGGTTTAAGTGTCCTTTTATGGATTTTCACTTGAATTTGGGGAGCGGCGCCATAGAGATGGTTTTCACCAACTTATTTTTAATTGGGGCTCTTTTACCCATGACCTTATGGCTATATTCACCCTTATTCTTCCATTTTTACTCATGATGCCCTTTTAGGTTATCACCATGCCCAGGTTTTATTCACGAAACTCTTTTACTCATGGTTTCGTGACCATGCCCGTTCGTCATTTTTACTCATAGGGTTCCCTTATTAAGGTATACACCATGCCCATTATTTCATTTTTATTGTGAACACGTGTTTTAAGGTCATGCCTTTGGGACTTATGGACAGCCTTTTAACATCATGCGGCCAGGACGTGCACTATAGTTCTAGGTCATACAACTGGACCATAATGGAAATGGATGGTAGTTGGTAGAGGCCATGGAGTGAGTATGATAATGGTTTTAGCTCACTTTTGGGGAGATGGCACTAAGCTACCTATGAAGATAGATCAGGTATGAAAGGTGGGTGAAAAATGGTGACCGAATAACTTGCGACGAGTATAGGTGGCAGGATGGTTCTCCGTTTTGTGGGCACGGGTGAGACTCACTGAGGAATGTTGAAGGATGATGAAGTGAATGGACTCACTAGGGAGGTAGTGCACACGCATGGGTCGGTTAAGGAAGACGTGCATGAAGATGCACGTAAAAAGATGTGTGCGAGTATGCAGGGGCAAGTTTATGGTCAAACCTCTGGGACCTGTGCAAAGTAGTTTACCGTCATGCGGCCATGACGTGCACTATGTTTTAGGGTTATATAGCTTGGACCGTGGTTATGCAGTTTAAACTCATGTAACTTGGACCATCGATTTAAGGTCGTGCAACTAGACCTCCACTACAGTTTACAGTTATATAGTTTGGACAGTGTTGTTAAGCCTTTTAACTTCATGTGGCTAGGACGTGTACTATAGTTTTAGGGTCATACAACTAGACCATAGCTATGCAGTTTTAAAGTCAAGCAACTAGGACTATGCGGTTTGAGGTCTTGTAACTAAAACTCCGCTACAATTTAAGGTTATATAGTTTGGAACGTGGTGCTGAGCCTTTTAACATCATGCTGTTAGGACATGTAATATAGTTTTAGGGTCATACAACTAGACCATAACTATGTAGTTTTAAAGCCATGAAACTAGGACTATGCAGTTTAAGGTCGTGCAACTAGACCTCCACTATATTTAAGGTCATTAGTTTGGATCGTACAGTTTAAGGTCGTGCATCTAGACCATAGGTATGCAGTTTTAAAGTCATGCAGCTAGGTCCATGTAGTTTAAGGTCGTGCAACTAGACCTCCGTTACAGTTTAAGGTCATATAGTTTGGACCATGTAGTTTAGGGTCGTGCATCTAGATCATAGCTATGCTGTTTTAAAGTCATGCAACTAGGACCATGCAGTTTAAGGTCATGCAACTAGAACTGCTACAGTATAAGGTCATATAGTTTGGACCATGCAGTTTAGGGTCGTGCGTCTAGACCATGGCTATGTAGTTTTAAAGTCATGCACTTAGGACCATGCAGTTTAAGGTCATGCAACTAGGCCTCCACTACAGTTTAAAGTCCTATAGTTTAGACCATGGAGTTTAGGGTCGTGCATTTAGACCATAGCTGTGCAGTTTTAAAGTCATGCTGCTAGAACCATGTAGTTTAAGGTCATGCAACTAGACCTCCGCTATAGTTTAAGGTCATATAGTTTGATCATGCAGTTTAGGGTTGTGCATTTAGACCATAGATATGCAATTTTTAAGTCATCTACTAGAACCATGTAGTTTAAGGTCGTGCAACTAGACCTCTGTTGCAGTTCAAGGCCATATAATTTGGACCTTGAAGTTTAGGGTCGTGCATCTAGACCATAGTTATGCAATTTTAATGTCATACAGCAAGGACCATGCAGTTTAAGGTTGTGCAACTAGGCCTCCACTACAGTTTAAGTTCATATAGTTTGAACCATGCATTTTATGGTCATGCATCTAAACAATTGTGTGGGTCAGAGCATGTAGGTGGAGCTCCATGGGGAACAGATCTGTGGATGGCAATCTGACTCCTTTGGGATAAAACGATTAAGGCCATTCATTAGCAGAGGTCTCAGATGGAGATGATGGCCAAATGACCGATGGCGAACGTAAGCTAGCTTCACTGGGGATTAGGAAACAAATGTAGGTCTTTTATATCCTTGAGGAAAGAATAAATAAGCGTGAGGCACCTCTGGGGGTTGTTGCAGCAAAAATGACCCTAACTCCATTAGGGATAATAGACTATAGTATGAGTATGGCTCTCCTATTGGGGATGAGAAGTCATGACCTGATTTTGATCGACCTAGATTCAATAGGTCAGAGTCAAGGTGCAACATCACTGGAGATAGAGATAGGACACACACGGCTTCGGCCTAGGCTTCTTAAAATATAGCCAACGTCAGATGTAGCAACCATTATTTCTTATGAGTGCTTAACCAGCGATGAGTCTTCAAAATGCAGCCGGCGCTGAAAACAGTCAACACTGCTTTTTAATGACTCAGCCGGTGCTGAGGACGGCCCCTGCTATCATGTGAACACAGCCAGCACTAGGGTTGTTGAAACGCAGGTTACGTTGAGTGTTTGAACACATAGTCAGCATTGAGTTTACTGAGAAAGCAGCCGGCATTGGGGCTTCGAGCACACAGACGGCGCTGAAGTCATAATCAAAATGGGCGGTGCTAAACTCTCTGAACACACAGCCAGCGTTGGGCATGGGTTTTTATTTGGGCTTCGGCCCGAGCGCGACCCGTTCTTGGCCCACTGTCGTTTGATCTCCTGAATGTGAATGGGATTCCCAATTTGTGAGGGGCATTTTGGAGAGAGCATAGGCTACATACGGGGGTAAAACCCCATTTTCCCAACTTTTCATCGAAGGTAAAAACTTAAACAAAATGTTTCTAATAGTGGGCAGAGTTTGTGGTGGAAAATCTAGCAAGCAATCAAGGATTTCATCATGGTTTTTATAGGGTAGGTTTCGGCAAGCAAAAGTACGTCGGGGATTGGTGAAGTTTGCAGGAGGAGAGAGAGCAAAAGGAGTAAACAGGGAGCTTGTTTGCCCGGGAATCAGTGGAAAAAGGGGAGCTCACCGGGGAATCAGTGAACTCCATCTTTGATTTAGGGAAAAGAAAAGAGCTACTCAGGGGTTTTTGACAGTTTTCAACAAGGAGTTTTCCCTGAAACAGTGAATCCTGGCCGTGGTTTTACTGGTTGGAGAGGCGGGAAGTGCAACAGTGGGCATTTTCACGTGTTTTGGGAGTTTTTTCGAGGGCTTAGGTGGTTTCGCGGTGTCTTTGGTGGCCTTGCAAAGGTTTTCGGTGGGGAAGAGAAGTTCCATCAAGAAATCAAAAATATTGTGAACGAACCGTCGCAGGAAGTGGGCCGTCGCAAGGAAGGCGATGGTTGCCATTCACTAGTGTGTCCAGCAGCACAAAAGGATGTTTGTCATTCTCTCGTGTGTCATGACGACAGTTGTCAACTGGGTGTAGTAGGGCTTCAGGTGTCACACGTAAAATTCATGGCATGTGTGAGTGTTTGAACGAATTTTTCAGCACTTTGGTCCTGGTAGGAAGCAGGTCAATAAAGCATACAAAATAGTGAAAATCCCCGACGGTCTCAGAATGACCCCAGAACTAATCAAGATCTTTATCAGCACTTCCAAAGACCACTTGCCTAGTTTCATGATGATCAGACATGTCTAAGATAGTGAACACAAAGGAACAGTTTTTGGAAAAATGGCCTCTAGCGCCCTGAAACGGACCCTACAACTGGAACTACATTTTTCGTGTTTCAAATCACTGTGGGACCACAACCATTAGATTTAGCACGATAAAAACCCCTATGGGTTAAGTTTCGGCTTAATCAGATACTCCAAAACAAAGATATGAGTAAAACATTGAAACATGGGGAGCCGCACACCAAAACACCATTAAAGGTGGCTGTTTTTACAGTCATAGAAGGTCACTTTTGGGGTTCGTAACTCACTTGTTTCAAGTCAGATAGCTCCCAAATTTGGTGAGTGCATTCGTCTCATCAAGACGAACAATTCGATATGTGGCATGCCTCCGGACAATGTTTGAGCAGGGAGAAAAGCTAGAGAGAAGTTGCCAATCTGTGAAGAAATTGAAGAAAATTCAGCAGCGACACTCCCGCTCGATGGACCAAATCACGATGCTCGCAGAACGGATCAACGTGAAACTAAATCCATTGTGTGCGTAAGGTCTAGGACTATCATTCATCAGAACCTCGTGCATGATGGATGGTCAGATTTCGTGCACGAAGCCGACGAAGTAAATGAAATTCAAATCTTTGGATTCTAGATTCCGCCCAAAACTTAAAAGTTGCGAAATCTTTGTTCGGGCTCCAAATTGCGTCTCATTTATTGCCATGCAGTTGTGACGACATTCTTAGTGCGCTATAATGAAAAAATCACTTAAAAACATCAAGGAACAAGCACATCATCGATCAAAAGTTTTTCAAGGTTTAAGCAAATTTCAAGTCTCGTGATCGTGGTTCGAAACACGATCCATGGCTCGAAATTAATATCAAATCGATCATCATGCCGATCCCTATAAGAAAACAAGAATCTTTCAATCAAACAAGCATGAGAACACTCTCGGGTCAGCCATGGAAGATCACAAGAAGCAGCAAGGACTGTTATGAAATTCTACACATTGTTAGGCATGGGCAAACCGTCATTTTGCACCCATTTTTAGAATTTCTTTTAATTCAATTAAATCTTAATTTTCAACAATTAGGCCTAAGTTTGATCAATCCACCCATGTTTGGGTACAATTCTATATAAACAGGCACTGCTTCATTGTAAAAGGACGCTAGATTAATTCTTTGAAGATTTAATAAAATTTTCATTCTTGCTTGACCTAGTGAGTATGTCTTGGAGAGAGAGAGGAGAGAGAGGAAGAGGGTTGATACCCTTCAAGCAGATAACTTTCTCTCTCCTCCCTTCTCTCTTCTCTCTCTTTTCTCTCTTATCTCGTTTTCTCTCTTCTCTCTCTTTCTCTCTTTTCTCTCTTCTTTCTCTTCTCTCTCTTTCTCTCTTATTCTCTCTCTTCTCCCTCTTCTCTCTCTTCTCTCTCTTCTCTCTTTTTCTCTCTCCTCTTCTCATCTTTATCTCTTTCTCTCTCATCTTCTCTTCACGTCTCTATCGTCTTCTGTCAACTTGTGTGACCCAATGCCGGTTGGTCTTCTCTATTTTTTTCTATCAACTAGCGAGACTAAGCATCGGATGGTCGTCTCTATCTTCTTCTGTCAACTGGTGAGACCTTGCGCTGGTTGGTGTCCTCTATCTTCTTCTATCAACTGGTTAGACCTAACACCGGTTGGTTGTCTTTATCTTCTTTTGTCAACTGGCGAGACCTAGCGTCGATTGGTCTTCTCTATCTTCTTCTGTCAAGTGACGAGACCTAGCACCTGTTGGTCTTCTCTATCTTCTTCTGTCAAATAGTGAGACCTAGGGCCAATTGGTCTTCTCCCTCTTCTTCTATCAACTGGCGAGACCTAGCGCTGGTTGGTCTTCTTTATCTTCTTCTGTCAACTGGCGAGACCTTGCTCCGGTTGGTCTTATTTATCTTCTTCTGTCAATTGATGAGATTTAGCACCTACTGGTTTTTCCTTTCTTCTTCTGTCAGTTGGCAAGACTTAGCGCCAGTTGGTTCTCTTCCTCTGTTCTCATCTGACACAGTCAGCGAAGCTTGACACTGATTGCTTCCTTTCTTTTCCATCTCCTGAAACAGTCGGCAATGTCTAGCGTCAACTGCATCCCTTCCTCCTTCTTCTCCCTTCTTTCTTCCTTCTTTTGTCTCCTTCTGTTTATTCCCTTCTTCTCTTTAACCATTCCTCTGCTACTCTTTCATTCGACCAAGAGGGGTTAAGGTTAGCTTCTCGTGGCAATCTTATCGTCTAGCCGTAAGATTGTTGCGTCAGGTTCGCTTGGCCCGCTTTACTGCCATGATAGACCGCCCATCGAGCATAGCTAGTCGATATTGGCAATAACGTCTAGTAGCATTCCTGTGAGCCGGTCTCAGTTATCGAGCCCGTTTTGCTACCACATTACGCCAATCATCCACTAGCCTAGTCATTGCTATGATCGTCTCGCTTGGTCAAATTCTTCTCTCCCCCTGTCTTTCTTTCTTCTTTTTGAATATGCATTCTTGCGTATGTTCATCAAAGAGGAAAAGGGTCAGACCTGACCCACTTATCTCATAACCTTTGCCACATATGTCTGTGATTGCAGGAAAGCAGAAAATAAGAAGAATACGAGCCAAGGGACGCGATTTTGAACCAGTTTCATTACTGAGGGGCTTTCTTCGTGATCTAAGAGGGCGCCCACGCGAGTCAGCCCGAATAAGTGCCGAACCCATCTTTAAATTCCTCTCTCACCGGTAGGTAATGCCTGCCCCAGTTTTCGAACAAGGTTCCTGAGAGAGAAATCTCACAAACATCCCAGGTCTCTTCCAAAACCCAAGACAGATGGCACCTGATCCTCCAAGGGTTCGGAGGGTGAGATCGAGGCACCTAACCAGCTTACCACTCCACTGGGGACTTACTACCCTTAGTCAAATCGTTCTTGTTTAGCTAGCCTCTTCTTTTATTATCTTCTTTCATTCTCCTTTCATATTCACTTATGGCTGTTGGGTTTTGTAACCCATTTATCCAAATCGAGGATTTTCTTATCCTCTTGAGCAAAGACCCCTTGTATAGCTCCCAAGTCTACTTGGACAGCTGCGAGGAGGGACTTGAAGGTCCCTCACTCCCCATCTCTTTGCTCTTGCAGAAACTCCACTAAGACTTCCTGCACGTGCAGCACTTATGTTGCCCCACATAACATACACCCAACCACCGACAAGTAACTTGCCAATTGAGTTCCTGAGGTATGCTGAAAGGCTGCCCAATCCCTTTCTGCAAAAGGCAAACAAGTTGCCATTGCTATTGTGGGTCACCATAAGGCTAACCCCCACATTTCTGCACCATTGGTATCCATCCCTAGAGGATCAACACTTCGAGGTGGAAACCCCACAGTCTCCATCCCTCACACACAACTCAAGGCTCGTTGGTCGCCCACTCGAGCCACACTTCTCGGCAACCCTTTTGTTACCTCGAGTCCGTGTCCAAGATCGAACCTCCCAAGGCCAGGTCCTGTGCACGCGACTCATATACATCTCATTGATTAGGGAAACATTGTTATTACTTCAACTCAAGTACATAGGAGACGACCTTCGCGTTCTCCTCCTATGCACACACAAGCTCACCCTATAAGGCGCAGGCCTGCGCCTGTTCTCTTACAAACATCTGCTCGTAGTTCTCGGCCTCCTAAGGCCAGATCACTTGCATGAGCCCGGGTTGATCCTCAGGTCTCTCTTTATCCCTCTTCAAGGGGTGCACATACATCGCCATCTTAGACATCTCCTTGTCCTCGACTCGAACCTCCTCATGAGTCGACCCTGCTCTTGCCTACTCGTCCTTCATCGAGCAAGCACCTTCAGCCTTGGTACCCGAAGGCTTTCCCCAAGAATACCATCCACAGCCAGCCCCAACACTTTGGCCATGTCTCTGGATCTCATAAGAGAGCTCGGGCCATGGACCTCATGGAAGTTCGAGTCCTTCATCCTCCCCGGCTCAAGATGACTCCAGTTCCTGGCCCTCATCCATTGCCGCACCAGATGGAGGCAGCTCTCTCCTGTGCAAAGAGAGTTGAATAGTCGCAACCTAGATCGCAGTTTGAGTATGAGGTCCATCAAAACCTCAAGGCTAAACGCGATAGAGGTCTCCAAATTTTGACTAGGGCGGTGACCAAGGCAGTCAAAATAGCCAATTTTGACGACCCTCTTCACCTGAATCCCTTCTACTCCCTTCGTACGATGAAGCCTGAAGAAGAGCTCAATGAGCGCTGTGCTGTGGTTACTATCGTAAAAGAAGACCAAGCAGCTCAACAGCCACAGTCCCAAGACCGTCGTGAACTGGCTCCTCAGCCACGGTCTCAAGACCGTGGAGAACCGGTCCAAACGTGATCTGCGAACAAAAGTTAAGTTCAATTAGGGCATGCTGACCCCTTACTGACTAACCTACCATGTACAACCCATCAAGCTCGCAACTCTATTGCCACTAACCTCGACCTCCAAAATGAAACGGCCAGCATAAAGGTTGTAAGAGAGCCCAGTGAAGCGCAGGAGGACTGCATGAACAAGTTCGAGGATATGGTGCAGGCAATGATGGAAAAGATCGATCGTATTGACACTGTATGCCAGACAGCTAACCATGAGGTTAATTCTCATCACTCTGATGGTGCACCTTCACGGAAGCCCCCTCCGTCTACTTCACAGGACATCTTTGTCCCTCATCTAGTCTCGCAGTTAGATATTGACGCTATGGTCACCTACAGTCTAAATAATAAACAAATTCCAGGCATAGAGGGTGAGAAGCCATATCAAAGACCTTTCCCCTCCTATATTGATCAGGTCCCGTTCCCCTCAGGCTATAAGAAAGGGAAGTTTCCCTTATTCAGTGGAACCACCTCCTTGAACCAGCATATTGCCCACTTCCAGGCGGCCTATCGAGAAACAGTGGCTGATGGAAGACTTCTTCTCCTACAGTTCGTTGAGACCCTCGATGACCTGACACTCCAATGGTATGCCCGACTTCCTCCAAACTCTGTGCATACATGGGAGGAGTTGGAGAAACTGTTCTATCAACGCTTCTATGAGGTCGAGAGAGAAGTTCAAGCCATCGAGCTTCTCAACTTGACCCAAGACCCTAATGAGCCCGTAGATCAATTAATATCAAGATGGAGAAACATGGCTTCCCGTAGATCAATTCATATCAGTTCGCATAGAAAGTTTGTCACGTCATCATGGTGGGGTACAAAAACCATCTACAAGTTCAGCGAACAACCGGGGTAATGGTGGATCTCAAAATAACATACTGGGCAGACAACAGAAAAGGGTAATTAGTGCAACCGTT
>NW_006497767.1:1718698-1759603 GCF_000471905.2 Amborella trichopoda
TGTCAAGATCCGCTCATTCACCCGTGGTGATCTAGTCTTAGCTGTCAAGAGGCCTATTATCATGCATGGCCAATGCAAAGGGCAGTTTGAGCCTAAGTGGGAAGGTCCCTTTATAGTCAAAAAGGTCTCGCCCAATGGGACCTACATATTGGCACATCCTGATGGAGAAGAGGCAATGCCCCCTATCAACGGGTGATACCTAAAGAAATACTATCCATGATGTGTATTCAAAAGAAAGGGACTAAACGTGAAAACAAGCAAGATAGTCCAAACAAAATGCTAACTCTTTTTATGTTTATTGCAGTAAAAAGGAGTTACAAGTTACAAGAACCAATTACTAGGGAGGTTACAAGTCACTTGCATCTAAGGATAAGAGGACGGTTACAAACCAATTTTGCTTTTTCTCTTGCATCTGAGAGTAAGAGGACGGTTACAGGCGAAAACAAAAGCTTGTCCCATGAGGAAGAAGCAAACCCACGAAAGGAAGGACCTCCTCATAAAGAAGAAGTGAAACCACTTGAAGAGTTAGCTTTAATTCATTCGACAAATAAGAGAATGGTTACAAGCCAGAAAACAAAGCGAAGCCACTTCAAGAAGATAGACTCCGTCCATCCGACAAGTATGTCAAACATACAAGCCAGATACCTCGTCTGATGTGTATATCAAACATACGACATAGGATCCATTCGACGTGTGTGTCAAGCATACAAGATGGGCTCCTCCGCAAGGAGCTGGCTTATGATGGAAAGAACACCCTGTTCATAGTGAAGACCCTTCCAAAGAATGACATGGACCCCACTATCGTACTGCTGGATTTGGTTTCCACCAGGTACCACAGTCCACGCCACATCCTTCATCACTCTTTATCGGCCGATGAACATCGCCACGTGAAGCTCATTGCCTAAAGCCGCAAACCTCGCACGTGACTTACCAACACATGCGAGCGTCATTCTCCGCATTGTGATAAGCCACACGTGCTGATCAGCCCCGATTAAAGTCAGCAGCCGCTGGCTCCTCCGGAGGTCAGTGCCGGTCACATGCTCAAACCCTAGCGTCAGTTGTTTTGCTTGAGGGTCGGCGCCAGTGTATTAGCACTCCAAGTCATCAGAGCCAGTTGTTTCAGTGTCAGTTGCATTTCTGTTTGTGCCGGCCCTGTCGTGACTGTTTGCCTCCCAAGACTCCTCGTCTCTCAAAACATAAGTTTTTGCTCCTCCTTAATGGTCACACGATTTCCAAAGATCAAGGCCAACCGTCATCACATCTTCAGCAACCGTAAGACTTCTCCACGACATTTCACCTCCTGCAGCCATACGGCCCACCCCCTGCGACGGTTCGTCTTTCGCCGAAACTTTTCCTATACGGCCGGAAACCCACTGAAGAAATTTCCCGCCTATGGTTTTCACTTGAGTGTCACTAGAACCTCATCGAAAAACTCCTGCAAAATTCCCTTAAGTTCTCGGAAACTTCTACAACACCACGAGCAGTGACGGAAAACTACCACAATCGTCGGCATACCCCTAAAAATCCCTGCCAAAAGGGAAAACTGCACCAAAATTTCCTCTCTTTCGCAGAAAAATTCCCAAAGGATTCTCCTCTCCCTGTTACTCTCTCTGTAACTTCACCAATTCTGGGCAAAGTCCGCACGCCGAAGGTCTTCTCTGCAAAACCCTTACCTGAATCCTGTTGCCTACCGAAGAACCTTCCCTGTAGTGGCTGTTGCTGAAGTCTCAGTACTCGCTGGAAACTACAACCGGACACATCCTCTCCTCACTGTTAAAGAAAAATTGTTTCTTAAGTTTTGACCCTAGGAGAAAACTAAGGGAAAATAGAATTTCTCCCCCTTATATAGATTACACTGCCCTCAAAAGCCCTTCACGAACTCAGAATTCTAATAGCGTCCAAGGGAAGCCAAGCGACAATGAGCCGGGTCGGGCTTCACCACATGGCCCGAGAAAACTCTCATCGATCCATTCCCTACGCCGGTTGACGTAGTGCAGGGTGAATTTCAACACCACCTTAGCGCCGGTTGACTAGTGCCGGGTGAGTTTCAAACCACCTTAGCGCCGGTTGACTTGGCATCGGTCATGTTCAAACAATGTTGCAGCTCACGCTAGTTGAGTTTTAAACAACCCAATGCGGGTTGATTGTTCGAGAACTCAACGCCGGCTGTACATTCGCAAGAAACCATGATTGCTACACATGGCGCTGGCCGTATTTCAAGTAGTGTATACCCTACAACTATCCCTAGTGGAGTTGTACCCAGGGCAAGACATGTCATACCAATAGGACATGCACCTAGGCTGTCCCTCATCCCCCACTAGGAGTCACACCCATACTGCTGCCCATCATCCTCAGTGAAGTTAAGGTCAATCTTACTCTCTCAATCCTCAGTGGGTGAGCTTCACACTAAGCTTCCTTATCCTCAGGGAGTCGGGTTACCTTTTATAGAGTCTTATCCTTCACCCAGAGAGTATGCTTACTCCCTTTAACCCTAGTGTAGTCCACCTCTGTTGGTCATCCTTCATCAAGTCGCCATTTCCATCGGAGTCCTCTGCTTGTGTATGGCGCACACCATTTTATCCTCTGGGAGTCGGATTACCATCCATAAACCAATTCCCCATGAAGCCTCACCTACATGGCAACTCATGCCACGATCCACACTGCATCACCCTAAACTGCTCATCCTCGGTCCATGCTGCATGACCCTAAACTGCTCAGCCTCGGTCCATTCTTCATGATCCTAAACTGCTCAACCTCAATCCATACTGAATGAAACTAAACTGGTTAGCCTCGGTCCATACTACATGACCCTAAACTAGTCCATACTGCATGACCCTAAACTCCTCAGCGTTGATTCATTCTACATGACCTTAAACTACTCACCCTTGATCCATACTGCATGACCCTAAACTACTCAGCCACGGTCCATACTGCATGACCCTAAACTGCTCATCCCCGGTTCATACTACATGATCCTAAACTACTCAACCTCAGTCCCTACTGCATGACCCTAAACTACTCAGCCTCTGTCCATACTGCATGGCCCTAAACTCCTCAGCCTCGGTCTATACTGCATGACCCTAAACGGCTCAACCTCGGTCCATACTGCATGACCCTAAATTGCTCAGTCGCGGTCCATACTGCATGACCCTAAACTGCTCAGCCTCAGTCCATACTGGATGACCCTAAACTGCTCAGTCTCGGTCCATACTGCATGACCCTATACTGCTCTGCCTCGGTCCATACTACATGACACTAAACTGCTCAGCCACGGTCCATACAGCATGGCCCTAAACGGCTCTGCCTCGGGTCATATTATTACCCTAAATTGCTCAGCCTCGGTCCATACTGCATGACCGTAAGCTGCTCAGCCTCGGTCCATGCTGCATGACCGTAAACTGCTTAGCCTGGGTCGACAATGCATGACCCAAAACTGCTCAGCCTCGATCCATACTGCATGAGCCTAAACTGCTCAGCCACGGCCCATAACTGCTCAGCCTTGGTCCATACTGTATGACCCTCAACTGCTCAGCCTCGGTCACACTGCATGACCCTAAACTGCTCAACCTCGCTCCATACTGCCTGACCCGTAACTGCTCTGCCTCGGTCCAAACTGCATGACCCTAAACTGCTCAGCCTCGGTTCGTACTACATAACCCTAAACTGCTCAGCCTCAGTCCATACTGCATGACCTTAAACTTCTCAGCCATGATTCATACTGCATGACCCTAAACTACCCAGCCTCGGTCAATACTACATGACCCTAAATAGCTCAGCCACGGTCCATACTGCATGACCCTAAACTACTCATCCTAGGTCCATACTGCATGCTGTAAATTGCTCAGCCTTGGTCCAAACTGTAGGACCCGAAACTGCTTAGCCTCGGTCCATACTGCATGATCCGAAACTGCTCAGCCTCGGTCCATGCTGGATGACACTAAACAACTCATCTTCGGTTCATGCTACATGGCCCTAAACTGCTCAGCCACGGTCCATACTACATGACCCTAAACTGCTCGGCCTGGGTCCATACAGCATGTCCCTAAACTGCTCAGCCTTGTTCCATACTGCATGACCCTAAACTGTTCAGCCTCGGTCCATACTGCATGACCCTAAATTTCTCAGCCTCAAATCCATACTTCATCACCCTAAATTGCTCAGCCTCAGTTCATACTTCATGAACCTAAACTGCTCAGCCATGTTCCATACTACATGACCCTAAACTTCTCAGCCTTGGTTCATACTACATGACCCTATACTGCTCAACCTCAATCCATTCTGCATGACCCTAAATGCTTAGCCACGGTTCATACTGCATGACCCTAAACTCCTCAGCCTCGGTCCGTACTGCATGACCTAAACTGCTCAGCCTCGGTCGATACCGTTTGATCGTAAACTGCTCAGCCTCGGTCCGTACTGTGTGACCCTAAACAGCACAGCTTCGGTCCATATTGCAAGACCCTAAACTGCACAACAATGTTCTAGTTGCACAACCCTAAATTGCTCTATCCATACTGCATGGCCCTAAACATCTAAGCCTCGGACCATACTGCATGACCCGAAACTGCTCAGCCTCAGTCCATATTGAACGACCCTAAACTGCTGCTCTACTTTGGTGTAGATGCTTGAGCCTAAACTACATAGCCATGATCTAGTTGCACGACCCTAAACTGCTTCGTGCATACTGCATGACCCTAAGCTGCTCAGCACCATGGTCCGAACTATATGACTTGAAATTGTAGCGGAGCTCTAGTTTACCGACCTTAAATCGCATGATCCTAGTTGTATGACTTTAAACTACATAATCATGGTTTTGTTGTGTGACCTTAACCAGTAGTGCATGTCCCAGCCTCATGATGATAACAGGCTCAGCACCTTGGTCTGATCTATATGACCTTAAACTGTAGTGGAGTTCTAGTTGCACGACCTTAAATTGCATGGTCCTAGTTGTACGACTTTAAACTGCATAAGCACAGTCCAGCTGTATAACTTTTAAACCATACTGCACGTCTTGGCCACATGACGATATACTGCTTCGCGCATGTCCCAGAGGCATGACCCTAAACTCGCCACCACACACACTCCTTTTTGTGCCTTTCACACACGCCTTCACTAACCTACCTTTTAGTGTGCGTGCACCACCTTCATTACCTTCCAGTAAGTTCGTTCCTTTAATCATCCTACATCATTTCCCAGTGAGTCTTACCCATGCTCACAAAATAGTGAACCATTCCGCCATTCATACTCATTGTAAGTTAGTGGGTCATCATCATCCACTAATATTTCATACATCGTCCATCTCTCATAGGTACCCTCGAGCCATCTCCCCAAGTGAGCCAAACCACCACCATACTTACTCTATGGCCTTCATAGACTACCATCCATCACCATTACGGTCCAACTATATGACCTTAGACCATAGTGCACGTCTAGGCCACATAACCTTAACCTGTTTCACATAGGTCCTAGAGGCATGACCTTAAACATGCCCTCACAAAAAATAAAAAATAAAAGAATAACGAACATGGTGTATACCTGAACAAGGGAACGCTATGAGTAAAAATGACGGACGGGCATGGTCACAAAACCATGAATAAAAGAGTTCTGTGAATAAAAACTCAGCACGGTGAAAACTTTTAAGGGCATCATGAATAAAAATGGACGAAAAGGGGGGACATGGCTAAAATGTCATGGGTCAAAGAGCAAAGAAGTTGATGAAAACCGTCCCCACGGCATCGCTGCCCAAGTTCAAGCAAAAATCTGCAAAGGACACTTGAACCAATAAATAGGTTGATGCAACACTCGTCTCAACAGGCAGCTTCAACCCTCACTCAACGGAAGAAAATACCTAGTGGCATAAAACCTGGAATCCAAAAATATGAGCTATAAGGAAAAGATTCCGACAATCTGAGTCTAGTTGCAAAAAGGACTTGAAAGACAGAAGACTCGCCAAGACGGCAAGACAAGTCTCATGAGGAAGAACATTATTTTCACGAGGTTACAATTACACACTAAGAAACAAACATTACAAAGGTAAGAAACTGACAAAGCAAGGGGAGAACCTGCTTGAGACTTCAGCTCGACTAACCGATAGGCCCAGACCTTCAGGATCGGCTAACACTGTCCTCAATTAGACCCGATAGTCAAGACCCAAAGTGGTACTCTGAACATCAAAAGAAAACCTTGTGTAGCAGCAAATAGTGCCAATCAAGGAAACCTAATGAACCCAGACCAAGGGAACAATGCCCTTTCTCATGCACTCAATTGCTAGATGGGCCCGATTCTGACTGACAAGGTCTGTAAAAAATCCTCAGATTTAGAATCACAAATAGTTCACAGGTGACTAAGGACTTCGACAAGATCCCACAAAAAGGTCTCTTCTCCCCCTAAAGTCTCCATTGATAGACCCACGAACAATGCATCCCTACATTTGAGACGTCTAGTTACACCATTACATGAATCTCCTCAACATTCACATGGTCCTGTGGCTAGGTAGGGAAAAAGTAAAAGCCAAAAGAAAATTTCTGAATGATTGTCGTTCTCACTTCTCTTGAAACAAAACATTCGGTAGGGCAAGTTGTTGGAAATAGGTCAATAAAGCCTACAAAACAGTGAAAATTCCAGACGGTCTCGAAATGGCCCCAGAATAGGTCAAGATATTTATCAGTACTTCAAAAGACCACCTGCGAAGTTTCATCATGATTAGACAAGCCTAAGGTAGTGAACATAAAGGAATAGTTTTCGAAAAAATGGCCTCTAGCGCCCTAAAACATAAACTACATATGGAACTACAATTTCAGTGTCTCAAATCACTATGGGACCACCGCCATTAGATCCAGTACGGTTAAAATCCCTATGGGCCAGGGTTCGGCTTAATTGGACACTCTAAAACAAAGATATGATCAAAACATTGAAACAGGAGGGGTTGCACAATATTCTCATGTGGCCTCACAGCACCAAAACACCATTAAAGGTGGTTGTTTTTACAGTCATAGGCAGTCAATTTTAGGGTCTGTAACTAACTCATTCCAAGTCGGATCGATCCCAAATTTGGTGAGTGTATTCTTCTCATCAAGACGAACAATTCGATATGTGTCACACCCTGAGACGATGTTTGAGTAGGGAGAAAAGCTAAAGGGAAGTTGTCGATTCATGAAGAAATTGTACAAAATTCAATTGCGACACGCTTCGCTCGATGGATAAAATCATGACGCTCACGCAATAGATCAACGCGAAACCAATTCCATTGTGTGCGTAAGGTCGAGGACTGTCATTTGTCCAAACACCGTACATGATGGATGGTCAGATTTCATGCACGTAGCCGATGGAGTAACTAAAATTTCTGCTGCCAGATTCCAAATTCCAGCCAAAACTCAAAAGTTGTAAAATCTTTGTACGGGCTCCAAATGGCGTCCCGTTTGTTTGCACGCAATCGTGATGGCATGCTTAGTGCGCTACGATGAAAAAATCACAGAAAAACATCATGGAACAAGCGCATCATTGATCCAAAGTTTTCAAGATATACGCAAATTTCAAGTCTCGTGATCGTGGTTCGAAACACGATCCATGGCTTGAAATTGGTATCAAATCAATCGTCATGCCGTACCCTATAAGAAAACAATAATATTTCGATCAAACGTGCAACAGAGGACCCTCGAATCAGCTATGGAAGATCACGTACTTTCTCAGGCAGCAGTAGGACTGTTATGGAATTCCAAACATTGTTAAGCAGGGGCAAACCAGTCATTTTTCCCCCAAACATTGTTAGGTGTAATTTTGATCTATCCACCCTTGTTTGAGCACAATTCTATATAAACAGGCACTACCTCATTGTAAAAGGATGCTTGAATCATTCTTTGAGGATTCAATCAAATTTCCATTCTTGCTTGAGCCTGTGAGTACATCTTGGAGAGAAAGAGGAGAGAGAAGAAAAGGGCTGGTACCCTTTGAGTAGGCAAATTTCTCTCTCCTCCCCTCTCTCTTTCTCTCTCTTTCTCTTTATTCTCCCTCTTTCTCTCTCTTCTCTCTTTCTCTCTCTCTTCTCTCCTTCTCTCTCTTCTCTCTCTTATTATATCTTCTCTTTCCATCTCTATCTCTTTCTCTCGCATCTTCTCTTCTCGTCTCTATCTTCTTCTATCAACTGGCGAGACCTTGCGTCTATCGGTCTTCTCTATCTTCTTCAGTTAAATGGCGAGACCAAGCCCCTGTTGGTCGTCTATATCTTCTCCTGTCAACTGGCGAGACCTAACGTCGATTGGTCTTCTCTATCTTCTTTTGTCAACTGGCGAGACCTAGTGCTAGTTGGTGGTCTCTATCTTCTTCTGTCAACTAACGAGACCTAGCGCTGGTTGGTCTTCTCTATCTTCTTCTGTCAACTGGCGAGACCTAGCGTCGGTTAGTCTTCTCTATCTTCTTTTGTCAACTGACGAGACCTAACGCTTGTTGGTCTTCTCTATCTTCTTCTGTCAATTGGTTGGTCTTCTTTATCTTCTTTTGTCAACTGACGAGACCTAGCGCTGGTTAGTCTTCTCTCTCTACTTCTATCAGTCAGTGAGGCTTAGCGCCAGTTGATCTTCTCTCTCTTCTTCTATCTGTCGGTGGGGCTTAGTGCCTGTTGGTCTTCTCTCTCTCTTCTTCTGTCTGTCGACAAGACTTTGTGCCAATTGGTTCTCTCTCTCTTCTCATTTGACACAGTTGGTGAAGCTTAGCTCTGACTGCTTCCTTTCTTTTCCATCTCCTAAAACAATCGGCAATATCTAGCGCCGACTTCATCTGCTCTTCCTTCTTCTCCCTCCTCTCTTCCTTCTTCTCTCTCCTTTCATCTACTTCTATCTTCTCTTTAACCATTCCTCTGCTACTATTTCATTTGACCAAGAGGGGTTGAGGTTAGCATCTAGTGGTAGTCCTGCCATCTAGCCGTAATATTGTTGTGCCAGGTTCGCTTGGGCCACTTTACTGCCATGACAGACCGACCATCATGCTTAGCTAATCGATATTGGGAATATCGTCTAGTAGAAATCCCATGAGCCGGTCTCAGTTGCTGAGCTCGTTTCGCTACCACGTTATGCCAATCATCCACTAACCTTGTGACTGCTCTAATCTTCTCTCTTGGCCGAATTCTTCTCTTCCCCCGTCTTTCTTTCTTCTTTTGAATATGCATGCTTGTGTATGTTCATTAAAGACGAAAAGGGTGAGGCCTGACCCACCTATCCCATAACCTTTGCCATATATGTGTGTGAATGCAGGAAAGCATAAATAAGCAGAATATGAGCCAAGAGAGGCGATTCTGAACCAGTTTCATTACTGAGGGGCTTTCTTCGTGATATAAGAGGCCTCCCACGCGAGTCATCTCGAGTAAGTCCTGAACCCACCTTTAAATTCCTCTCTCACTGGTTGGTAAGACCTACCCCCATTTTCGAACGAAATTCTCGAGAGAGCGATCTCACAAACATCACGGGTCTCTCCTGAAACCCGAGACACGTGCCGCTTAATCCTCCAAGGATCTAGAGGGCGAGATCGACGCACCTAACTAATGAGAGATATGAACACAGCCGATGTTAGACGTTGGCAAACACAACCGATGCTAGGTATTTGAAAACATAGTCGGCGCTAAGGGTTAGCAGATACAACCAGCACTAAGCGTTGGCAAACACAGTCGACTCTTAAACTTTGGCAAACCTAGTCGGCGCTAAGCATTAGAAGACACAACCGGTGCTAAGCATTGGCAAACACAACTGGTGCTAAGCTTTGGCGGGCTTAGCCGGTGCTAAGGGTTAATGGACACAGCCGGCACTAAGGTTTGAGTGCCCTACTGGCGCTAAGGTTTGAGTGCGCAGCCGACGCTGATCCAGTGCCTCAGCAATTTTTCATTTGAATCATTGAGCCCTCTATAATGGCTGGTCCTTCTTACCAAATTCCTGATGTAAAGAAGCTTCCAAGGGGAGGAGAGGTCGGTACCAATGATTTTACGGGTGAGGTTCTATTCAGGGGTGAGCCCATTTGGTTAACCAAGCCAGTATGCGGACCAAAGTGGCCTCTCAGTGTCACTTTCATTACTAACTTCGTTCATTTTGAAGTCCCCGATGGGAATGCTAGAAACATCAATATTGAAGAAGGGGTGGTGCTCTTTCATTGTATGCATGGGAATATAGCTTTTGGGGAGAACTTGCCTACCCCAGGGAAATGAATGGTATGGGCAAAGGGGCTATTAATATGGTCAGGAAAAGGCCTTCAAATACAGGGGGAGCACCAATATTTGATGGGATACTCCTCCTGGACCAACAAGGTGTTGGTGTCCCATAGAAGCATCCTTGAAAGTCCTTATTTACTAGTAGCGGTCCAGTGTTCCGGTAGTTACTATGATTGGTGCTCAAATACTGTGAAAGTGCTTCTTGAGACATGGAGTCACATTAGTAATACCTGGCTTCATGGGAATGGGGAAGCATGAATCTCTTTTTTAGATCTTCATTTTATTAGGGGCCTTCCTATGATCAGGGCCATGTATGACGAGTTCGTTCCCCAGAACTCAGTCATCTTTGGTGGTGCTAGCTTGGGGGACAAAGAACCACATGCCAGTCTTAAAAATATTTTCGAGGCTTACCAATTGATCCATGCCAAGGCTAGCAATGGTCGGGTAGCCTTCACTGAATGGGTGAAATTCGTTTTTGAGGACTATCCCGAAGGCAGTTGGGGTACTCCGAGAGGAAAAGGGAAGGCAGTTGTAAAGGGGACGGCTCCCGTGTATCAATCTGGGACCAGTGATGACTATGTATTTTTTACCACATATTTGGCCTTATTTTTATGAAATTTCATGCTCCTCGGATGGGCAAATGACGTTCGTCTAGGAGTATTGTATGTAGCCTGCGACATGGCCAAAAAGCGTGAGTATGCCCTTGCTCGGACAGTCTTGTGTAACATTTACCATGGCATGGAGGCCATCTCCCATGGAAAGGCCTAGAAAGGCAAAGAGGGAGGGAATGGCATTGTAGGAGGAAAGGCATTTCCTTGGGATTTTATGACTCTATTCCCCGTGCATTACGTGTACGGGTGGCTAGGGGCCAATTTCCTTGACACCTATGTCAAGAACTAGAGCCGGGGGGGTTAACTGTGGCCCTTCTTGATGAGGATTGCTAACTAAAAGGCTATCTTCCATACCTCAGGGGGAGCTCGAGTTTTATTTGGGAATGACTCCTTAAACATGCGGCGGGTCCCATTTCAAGTTGGGAGCTTCACTGATCGTGCTTACATTGATGAATTTGGGAAGGAGCTGGACGGCGCCCTAAGAACCATTAAGGAGCTCATGTTCATCTTGAGAATTAGAGGAGGAGTTCTACCTTATCAGACTCCACACAATGCCAGACTAGAGGGGTATTTCCCCCACCGCTTTGCCCATCAGCATGGGCTTGATCAAAGCTGCCCCTTCTCTGTGTTTTTCGAAAAGAGCGGGGGCAAGGTGAACATGGGAAAAACAGAAGAGCTTGGGAGTCTCCACTAGTGCTAGTTTCCAAAACACATACGGACCGCCTGGTCCACATGTCTAGAAATGACTGAGATCAACAAGTATGTGCTACCTCACATCGGTAGGAGGGTTCGGATGACTGCGGCTTATGCGAACTGGTGGAGGATCACCAGCAAGAGATAGGTTGTTTTAATGCGCAAATATCTTCAAATCAATCATCTCGACATCAAGATGCATGGACATGAGAAGAAAAAATGGATTTCAAGTTTTCAAAATAGTTTATTTATAACACCTTTTTTCTATTGTCAATTTTCAAGATTTTCTAGTTTCATAGATTTGTCTATTTATACTATTTTTGAAGCTTTAAACTTTATAAATAAAGATTAAAATGTCTTTTAAGGCTATCACAAATATTTAGA
Source organism: Amborella trichopoda (assembly GCF_000471905.2). Next base: position 1,730,576 of record NW_006497767.1, read on the forward strand.
GTATTGAAACCACAGTGGATGAGGATCATCCTTGGAAAGGAGATAACAACAACTGGTGACAAGAGACTAGGCAGAATAGAGTGGCAGATCCTCTTGCTCCCATAGAAGTCTTTGTCTTGAAATATCCGTTGCACTAGCAAGCTCTAGGGATCCCTCGAGAGATAGACGCTGATGACATCTAGCCGGAATTTTTAACCATGAAACAGAGAACTGGGAGTGTCTTTGATAAACAAAGTTCCATATTTGAATGGGATGAAGGCCGACAGGTCCGTAGTTATGAGAAGCATCCCACAAAGGACCTGAATGCGCTGATTGGGAGTGATCCTCATAGTAGACTGCCTGAGGGCCCCTCTCAAGGGGGTAATTCTTAAGCGACCACTCCTTCGTTGACAGGGGAAAAGAAAAGAAAACACTCCATTGCTACTGACATTCGTGTGCTGTCTCCAATTAGTGGGCGGACTTGGAAGCGTAGGGGTGCCAATCTTCCTATGATCTCAGAACCAGGAGGTAGCTCTTCCTCCTTTGATCATGAAGGTGCCTGGACGAATGTCATCAGGTCCTCCAGGGAGAGCAAATTTGCATAAAAATGAGGCCAAATATGCAGCCAAGAAGACACGACCGACGGCTGTCTTTGGTTGATACATGGGAGGTCTCTCCTTTGCAAACTGCCTTCCCTTTCCCCCATGGAGTACCCTGACTACCTTCAGGATAGTCTCCGTAAAAGAATTTCACCCATTTGGTGAAAATTCCCTGGCCATTGCTAGATTGAACATGAAGTAATTCATAAACCTTGAAAATTGTTTGAAGACTAGCAGGTGGCTCCTCTCCCTCAAGCTAGCACCATCAAGGATGACAGAATTTTGGAGCACGAATTCATCATACATGGCCCCAATCAGCGGGAGACCCCCGATGAAATGAAGATTTAGCAAGGACATTCATGCTTCCCTATACGCAGCCACGTGTTGCTAACATGGCTCCATGTCTCGAGCAATACCTTGATGCTATTAGAGCATTGATCATAGTAGCTGGCCGAGCACTGAAATGCTATTAGTAGAGGCACGTTCCAGGATGCTTCTGTACGACATCAACACCCATGTGGTCCAAGAGGAGTACCCTTTCAAATATTGGTGTTCTCCTTATACTCGAAGGCCCTTGCCCGACCATATTAGCCCCTTGTTTGCACCATTCGCTTTCCGAGGGTGAGAACATTTTCCCCAGAATCTACGTTCATATGCATGAAATGGAGAAGCGCCACCCCTTCTGCGATACTCACAATACCATCATTATCACTCCAGACTTCAAAACGAACCGGGTCAGTGATGAAAGTGATGCTAAGAGGCCACTCCGGTTTGCATACAGACACAGTTAGCCAAATGGGCTTGCCCCTTACTAGAGCCTCGTCGGTAAAATCATTGGTGCCAACTTCTCATTCCTTGGGAAGGTTATTTATGTTGGGAATTTGGTAAGCAGCCTCAGCCATTGTAAAATATTCAAGGGTTCACTGTCGAAGGAAAATTGCTGAGGCATTGGTTACCAGCTGGGTTTTAAAAAGCCTAGCACCTGATTGGGTTTTCAGAAGGCTAACGCCTGTTGGGTTCTTAGAAGCTTAGTGTCGGCTACGTTTATGGAAGCTTAGCACCGACTGTGTCACTAAAGGCCTAGCACCGGGTGTACCTTCAGAGGTCCAACGCTGATTGAGCTCTCAAAACTTAGTTCCTGCTGTGTTAGCTAACGCTTAGTGTCGGCTGTGTTTGCTAACATTCAGCGTCAGCTGAGTTTGTAACAGACAGTTGCCTCTCGGGATCAAATCTCTCACACATGTTATAGATCTTGCACATCTCACCTTGAGCTTTGTATGCCACCTGATAGTTGTCGCCACGTCTTGGCCTGACACACAGCCTCACATGTGTGGATTCAAGGTTGTTCACCTTCTTGCAACCATTCGCCTTCTCAGTGACGGTGATGGTCTGTCTCCCTATGCCCTTCGGTTTCTCGTCAGAATCTCATTCCACTGCAAGAAAACCTCTGCAATTTTCTTCCAAACCAGTAGGGAAACTTACTTGAACCCATTGGGAAATTGCCAAAAACTAGCAAAAGTTCACCCAGCGGCCCCTCGCTGCAACTTTCGTCCTTTTTCTCTTCTCTATCTTGCCAAAATCACGGTTGGAATGTCAACAAACATCTCAAAATCACAGCTATAATTTCCCTGTTGTCCCAGAAAACTCACTGTTTCCATGACAAAACTCCTAGATGGCTTCACAACACTCACTTCAAACTCTTGCAACTTCACAAAGCCTGGAGAAATTCCTACTTCCTGCCGAGCTTCTAATTTGGCTGAAATCCCCTATGTGCTCGCTTAAGCTTTCACCGAAAACCTTCTTTACACTGTTAAAAGTTTTTTTAAGTCTGTTTACTCTTCTGTGAAAAAGCAGTGAAAATGGGGTTTACCCCCTTTATATAACCGACGCTTTCCTCAAAAGCCCCTTGCAAACTAGAATTCCAGCCATGTCCAAGAACACCAAACGTCAATGGACCGGATTGGGTCGGGCTCTGCCCCGAGGCTCGAGTAATGTTTTACCACCGGCCATTAAAGGCCATGCAATACAGACTAGGACTGGGTCGGGCTTGAGTCATGGCCCGAACATTGACCCATGCCCAGTGCCGGTTGCGATCGAAACTGTCGTGTTTGCAAACTCTAGCGCTGACTGTGTTTTTTAGCAACTAAGCACCAGCTGTGTTTAAGAAATAGCATGGGATGCCTTCAGCGTCGGCTACATTTTTAACAACATCAGTGCCATTCAAGAAAAAGTTCGTTGACTTCAGCGCCAGACGCGTCATCAAGGACTCAGTGCCGCCTGAGTGTTCAAGAAGTGATTAGCGCTACGCACCCACGTGCTAAAACCGTGCGTGTCCTATTATTGTTATCTCTAGTAGAAATGCACCCTGATTGTGGCTTATTATCCCCAATGGAATTCTACTCAGGCCACGATTTCTCATCCTTAAAAGAAGTCATACCCGTTCTGCAGCTCATTGTTCCCAATGGATTTAAGGGTCATTTTTTACCTCTTTAAACCCCAGTGGGTCTGCTTCTTGCCTTGTTATCCTATCCATAAGGAGTCGAGTTGTTTTTAATAAATCTACCCTCTAAGAAGTCATACTTTCCTTCTTATCCCTAATGAACTCAACCTCTCAATCTAAACTTCTTGTTGGCCTTGACCCTTCTAATCCCCAGGGAGTCGGATTGTTATCTAAAGACTTATCCCTCATGCAACTTCACCCTCATGGTGACCCACAGTCTAAGTCCATGCTGCATGACCTTAAACTGCACAGCCTTGGTCTAGGTGCACGACCGTAAACTGCATGGTCAAAACTATGTGACCTTAAACTATAGCAAAGGTCTAGTTGCATGACTTTAAACTGCATGGACCAAGCTGTAGGACTTTAAACTGTATAGCCACAGTCCAAGTTGTAGGACTTTAAACCGTATAGCCAGGGGCCAAACTATATGACATTAAACCATTGTGCACGTCCCGACCGCATGACGTTAAACTGCTTTGCACAGGTCCAGGAGGCATAACCTTAAACTTGGCCCCACATATGCACACTCGCCCTTTACGTGCACTTTCATGCACGTCTTCCCTAACCGACCCGTTCGTGTGAACACACCACCTTCATCAGTTCCCCATGGAGTCCATCTTTCCTTCAACATCATAATAATCATCCCCTAGTGAATCTCACCCATGCTCACAAAATGGCGAGCCATCTCGCCGCCTGTACTCATAGTCAGTTAGTGGGTCACCACTTTCCACCTACCGTCCATACATTATTCACCCCATACAGCTAGCCTTGAGCCATCTTCCCCACGTGACCCAAAACCACCACCATACTCACTCCACAGCCTCCATAAGATAGCCATCCATTACCACCACGGTCCAGCTGTATGACCTTAACGCATGACGTTAAACTGCTTCGCACAGGTCTCGGAGGCATGACCCTAAACACGCCTTCACAAAAAAAATAAAAATAAATAAATAATATTAACGGGCATTGTGTATACCTGGATAAGAGAACACCATGACTAAAAATGACGGACAAACATGGTCACGAAACCATGAGAAAGAGAGTTTCGCGAAAATAAAAACTCAGGCATGGTGAAAACCCGAAAGGGCATCGTGAGTAAAAATGGAAGATAAGGGTGGACATGGCCGAAAGGTCATGAGTAAAAGAGCCCCAAATAAAAGGAAGTTGGTGAAAACCATCTCTACGATGCCACTTCCCAAGTTCAAGTGAAAATCCTCAAAGGACGCTTGGTCACCTCGATAAACTGAGGTACCCTACTCGCTAAAGAACAACTGGTGCACAAAGCAGACGGCGTCGATAGAAGGCCCTTTAGCACACCATTCACAAAATCCTCGAAACGTGGCTCAACACCAGAGTATACAAATAAAATCAGACCAAATGGGAAAAATGCCCTTTAGCATGGTACTTAAATAACAGATGGGCTTGATTCTGACCAACGAGGTCCATACAAAATCCTTAGCTGTCAGAATCATAATTAGTCCCTTGAGGGTGAGGACTTCAACAGGATCCCTCAAATAAGTCTCTTCACCCCCGAAAGTCTCTACTGACGGACCTGCGAACAATGCATCCCTACGTCTAAGCATCCTAGTTGTAGCATTGCGTGAATCTCCTCGGTGTTCACATGGTACTGTGGTAAGGAAGAAAAAAGTAATAAAGAAGAAGGAAAATTGCCAAATGTTGTCCTTTTTACTTCCCTCGAAGCACAACATTCGGCGGGGTAAAATGTTTGAACACATTTTTAGCACCATCGTCCCTGATGCGGAATGAAGAGGAAGCTGGTCAATAAAGCCTGACAAAACAATGGAATTATCGACAGTCTCATAATTGCCCCAGAATTAGTCAAGATCTTCACAAGCACTCCAAAAGGACACCTGCCAAGCTTCGTCGTTTCCAACTTATCTAAGGCGTGAACACAAAGGAACGGTTTCAAAAAATTGGCCCAGCACCTTGAAATAGACCTTTATAACTGGAACTACATTTTTGGTGCATCAAATCACTATCGGAACACCGCCATTGGATCCGGCACGGTATGGTTCAAGTTTCGAATTAATCGGACATTCGATGATAGAGTTATGAGTAAAACATTGGAACAAGAGGAGCCGCACAATATTCTTGTGTGGTCACCCTGCACCAAGACACCATTAAAGGCAGTTGTTTTCACAGTCATGAGCAGTGACTTTCAACGCCCATATTTCACTTGTCTCGAGTTGGATCACATTCAAATTCTGTGAGCATGTTCGCCTTGTCAAGACGAGCATTTTGAGATATGGTATACCCCGTGATGACATTCAAGCAGGGAGAAAACTAGAGAGAAGTTGCCGATTTGTGAAGAAGTTGTAGAAAATTCAGCAGCGACATGCCTTGCTCGTGTGAAAAAATCAAGGCACTCGCACATTAGATTGACGTGAAACCAATTCCATCGTGTGCGTAAGGTTCAAGGCTACCATTGGTCTAAATTTTGTACATGATGAACAGTTGGATTTTTCACAGGAAGGTGATGAAGTGACTATAATTCTGATCGCTTGATTTCCAGATTTCGGCCAAAACCCAAAAGTTTTAAAATCTTCGTTCGGGCCCTATATCGTGTCCTGTTGGTTGCCACATGATCATGACGGCATGCTCAGTGCACTATGATGAATAAATAATGGAAAAACCTCAAGGAATGAGTGCATCATCGATCTGAAGTTTTCAATGTTCATACAAATTTCAAGTCTCATGATCGTGGCATAAACACACGATCCATGGCTCGAAATCGGTATCAAATCGATCGCCATGCTAAGCCCTACAAGAAAATGATCATCTTTCGATCAAACGAGCATCTGAGAAACCCCGAATCAGTCATGGAAGATCACACAAGTTCTAGGGTATCAGTAGGGACTGTTTTGGAATTTTATGAATTGGTAGACAGGGGCAAAACAGTCATTTTGCACCCTATTTTCATAATTTTTTTAATTTAAAAAATTGTAATTATCATCAATTTAGGTAGTGTTTGGATATCCACCAATGTTTGGGCCTAATTCTATATAAGATTGCTAAACCTACATGTAAAAGAACCTTCATCCAGATCTTCGGTTCAATCTTTATTCATTCAATAAAATTTTCGTTTCTAGCTTGAGTTCGTGGGTACATCTTGAAGAGAGAGAGAGGAGAGAGAATAAAGGGGTGTTACCCTCATTAAGGTAATTTTCCCTCCTCTTATTTTCTCTTTCATCTCTTTCTCTCTCCTCCTCTTTTCTCTTTTTCTCTCCTCCTCTTTTCTCTCATCTTTATCTCTCTTTCTCTCCTCCTCTTTTCTCTATTTCTCTCTCCTCCTCTTTTCTCTCTTTCTCTCTCCTATTTTCTCTCCATCTCTATGTCTCTTTCTCTTTCTTCTTCTTTGCCTATGTCTCTCATGTTTTTCTCTTCTTTCTCCCTCGTCTTGATCTCCTTCTCTCTCTTTCTTCTCTGTTCTATCATGTCTCAGTTCTTCTTTCTGTCCTCCATCCATCCATGGCATACCTCTTGTCAGGTGTGATGTCTTCTTATTTTTGACACATAGGCAGTGGGTTAGGTCCTGATGGCAGAAGTCCATCGCCATCTGTGCTCTCAATGTCCTCTCTCTTCTGACTCAGACAATGAAACCTTAGCATCGGCTGTGTTTTCTCCTTTCTTCTGTCCCAAACAATGAAACCTTAGCTTCGCCTGAGTTTTCTCATTTCTTCTGTCTCAGACGGTGAAGCCTTAGAGTCGCCTGAGTTTTCTCCTCACTTTTGTCTCAGACAGCAAAACCTTAGTGCCACCTGAGTTTTCTCCAGTCTTCTGTCCCAAATGGTGAAGCCTTAGCGTCGCTTAAGTTTTCTCATTTCTTCTGTCTCAGACGGCGAAGCCTTAGTGCCACCTAATTTTTCTCCTTTCTTCTGTCCCAGAAGGTGACACCGTAGCGCCACCTGAGTTTTCTCCTTTCTTTTGTCCCAAATGGCGAAACCTTAGTGCCGCTTGATTTTTCTCCTTTCTTCTATCTTAAACGATGAAGTCTTAATGCCACTTGGGTTTTCTCCTTTTTTCTATCTCAGATGGTGAAACCTTAGAACCACATTTGTTTTCTCCCCTCTCTTTCTCCTAACCCCGCTGGCGAAGCCTTAGTGCCGCCTGTGTCTTTTCTTCCCTCTTCTTTAGTCCAAGCAGATGGAGCTCCATTGTCGTTCGAGTTTCTCCCTTCACTCTATCTGATTGTCATATGTGTCTTTCTTCCTCTTCCTTCTCTCTCTTACTCCTCTTTGTTTCTCTATCCTTTCTTCCTCCTTTTTTTTCTTTCTTCTCCCTTATCCTTTCTCATACTCTTCTTTTTGTCTCACCTCTCTCTCTGTTCCCTTTTCTTTCTCTGCTCTTCTCCTTCTTTAATTCCCCTTATTTCCTTTCTTCTTTATATTCTTTTCTCTCTCTCTCTGAGCCCTTTTCTTTATTTTACTCTCTCGTTTGATCAAGAAGAGTTGATACCAGCCTTCTATGGCAGTCGTGTCATTTAGCTGTATTGTTGTTGTGCTGGTCATAGTTACTGTGGCTGCTTTATCACCATGACAGATAAGCCATTGTGTCTAGCTAGTTGGTATTGGTACAGTCGTCTAGTAGTAACACTGTTGAGCTGGTCAAAGCTACCGAGCCCATCTTACCACCACGACAGGTCAACTAACTACCAGTTAGGTCATTGTGTCAATCTCACTACTCGATAAATTCTTCTCACCCCATTCTTCACCCTCTCATTCTTCTCCTCTTTTGAATGTGCACACGTGTGTACGTTCATCTAAAGGCAAGATGTGGTCCCTTGACCCACCTATCTTGAAACATTTTCCATATGTGTGTGATTGCAGAAATAGGAGAATACAAGCCAAGGGAGGCTTATTCTGAACCAGTTTTACGATTGGGGGGTTTTATCGTGATCTAAGAGGATACCCACGTGAGCCAGCCTGAGTAAGTCCCAACCCACCTTAAATTCCTCTCTCATCGGTTGGTAATACCTGCCCTTGTTCTTGAGAAAGGTTCATGAGAGAGCGATCTCCAGTCCCGAGTTCCCTTGAAACTCGAGATATGTGACGCTAGCTCACCTAGATCTGGAGGGCGAGATCGAGGCACCTAACCAGTAGTTTATAGTGCGAAATAAGACAGATCTTCAGAGGAAGATCCCTTAGATCTGAACACCCCAAACTTATTTTCAAAGAAGATGATAGAGAATGTGGAGAAAATCAAATTCTGATCTAAGGCCAAATCCGTTGAGAAACGAGTGGATCTGTTCTCAGATTTGTGGCAGCGCTACCAATGATCCAAATATGAAACACGAAATAAAAAAAAATAAAAACTAATCTAATCTAATGAAAATGAAACAAAAGCAGAAAATAAATAATAGAAGAGTAAGAAACGATACCAAATCGGACCAGATGGTCCGAGACTCTCGAGCCTTATGGGGAGCACCCGTATCGGAGCTGGTCCTCTTTTGTCTCTCTGAGTCGGATGTTCACCAAAAAGTCTCTGGTTGAAGAAGGGTGATTGTGCTCTATGGGTTGATCTAAGGTGGTTGTGCCTTAGGTCCAAGTTTTCTCAAACTTAGGTTTTCTCATAGGAGGCTCGGGTTCCTGAAACAATTTCTAGGGTTTTCTCTTCTCTCGTGTAACTCTCTCTTGTTTTTTCTCTCTGATCTCTATATGTTCTCTTCCATAGGGTTCTAGTCTCACATATTTTCTATCTCTATCTACTCTCTCCTAGGGTTTTCTCTCTCTTCTTGTTTTTCAAATGACCACGAAAAGATTGTTTTTTCGGGGTCAAAATTGACTAGGGAGGATATACTCACATAACCTACACGTACTTATCCAAAACAAATTGGTTTACTAACATAAGTGTGATCTTAAGAGTTTAGGAAACCATATAATTAGCCAGATTTAAAATGGGGTATCTACAGTTGCCCCTGTTTAGCACCTGTTGTCCTTCGAGGGACAGGTCAGTGCCAAAGAAGTAGACACTCTGGTGTTCCCTATCCTTCGAGGGACAGGTGAATGTCAAAGATTTCTTCCTGAGCTCACATGGTCAGAGGGCACACCAACTATCCCTCTATGTCATTGCGCTCTTTGAGCTCACCGACCTAAGGCATTTTTCTTCCTAGGGGTTTTGGCATGAGATGTCGATGAGTTACACAAGCTTGAAACTCAAGTTGGATTTTCTGGCCATGCCAGTTAACTTCGGAGGTTTTGCAATTCGAAAATTTTTAACTCTTGCATCTTCTTGATCTCGTTAGGGTTTCCTAAGGCTCTCTATAGGAAAGACTTTCTATAGGAAGAGACTTATCTGGCTGAATCCGAAGTAAGAGACGAGGCAGCAACACGACAATCACGACAAATGCAGAAATCGTCATGTAAGGGTGTCAAAGCTCCTTCATTTTAAAAGACGTTTTAGAAATTTTGAAGATAGGGGGAGATTTGAAATACAACCCGGAGCAGGGACAGGTTATGATTTTAACAAAGAAATTAAAGTTTTTGAAAACACAAGACATATATTGAAAATTTTGAAAAGGAGAAGATATTTCGAAAAACAAGGTTGGTTTACAGTCTAAGCTCCTACAACCATAGGGCCCGCTAAGCAATTTAACATCATGTAGCGTTGGATGGTGTAGTTGATAGTTATAGTCCTACTACAGGGGAGTTTTTATTATGTTTTTTTACTGCCTTGTTGCGGGGTTGTTTTTCTTGTAAGGTAGGTCTTACAGTTTAACCACTTGTGACCCCTTTGGTGGATCCAATGTGAGCGTATCGGGTCCTTGCTTGAATCTTCAGGACGAGGAATCATTAAGTATCTTTATCTTCCAACCTCAACTCTTGTGTTGCAATTCAAGGAGAGTTCTTTGGAGTTTCGAGCGAAACAAAGTCTCGAAAATACACGATACTGCCCCAGCTATTCAGTATCTCTTTGGATTTTCGATTTCGCTCCTCCACCACCCACCTTTCGAAGTTTCAGTCGATCTAGATCCTTAATAACGGTCCATCAGGCTAATGCTTAATTATTTTTCATTTAACATGACTTTGACTCAGGGGAGGAAAAGAAGATGTTTAAAGAGAAAAGACTTCGGAGATTAGAAGGAAGAAGAGAACTTCTTCTTTTTCGTGACCCCAGGGTCCCTTTCGGGTCTTCAGCCTAGCCTTTTTTCCAACGTTTGGGGTTCCTTTCGGATTTTCAGCCCTGCGAATTTTTTTATTTTTTTTATTTTCATCTCTCTAAGGTCCCTTTCGACTTTTCAGCCCAGTAGCCTATTTTCCAATGCTTGGGGGTTCCTTTCGTATTTTCAGCCCAACGGATTTTTTTTTTTATTATTTTGAAGAAGAGAACAATGACAAGGAAGAGGAGGAGGAGGAGGGAGAATCAAAGGTGCCCCCTTTTTTTTTTTTAGCAATTCGCCTGAAGATCATGTAAGAATTTAATCATCTTTCCCTCCAAGTGGCAGGGAGGTTCTAATATCGGTCCTCTGATTTCCCTAGACCGATGTTGCCATCCAAAATCTCTTTGGCAATGGTTGTTGAATTTTCGTTGAACTTTTCCTTTAAACTGCTCCGCTTGAACCTTCATTTTGAGACTAAAAATCACTCTCAGTTTTTAAATCCCTTAGCCTTCTGTATGAATGGATAGGCTCATCAGGGTTTTCCCATTAATGGGGTACTTCGTGTCACACATTAGGCGTTAATTCGTTTTGAAGTGTGAGGCATGAATGCCTCATTTGGTTATTTGCAACGGCTGAGTGATCACCCAACTCCTTTTCGGTAATCTTTTTCATTGCAAATTTTGAATTGCTTGTCAAAGGTTAACTTTGTGTAGACTCCTTCTCAATGCTCGAGCTTAGGTGAGCATCTCGCACAAGAGGAGTGGTTGAGTTGGTAATGTTGGCCTTACAACATGTTGGGAGTCAACAAAGAAGGGTTCAATCTCATTAGTTGACTCTAATGTATTAAATGGCCTTATGACGTGTTAAGAATCAACAAGCAAGGGTTCAATCTCGTTAGTTGCCCCTATTATATCCTCTTCATGAGAGGAGTTTGCCCCTATTGAATATTTTGATGGGGTTGCCCCTATAGGGCTTTCTGTTCTGTTGTGAACTTGTTTTTCAAAAGATGAATTCTCTTGACAAGGTGGTGCTCCGGTTATCGAAGTTGTGCTCATGTCGTTAATAACTTTTAGAGAGCCTGTCTCTTGTGTAGGTAACATGGTTGGATTTTCAATATCCAATTCTTGATCTCAAATTGACAGATCATTCAAGAACTCTTGTGAATGTGGCCCAGGTGGGCCCCTTAAAATTTTTAAAGGTTCGAGCTTTATCAACTCTAGTGAAGATGTCGAATCTTTGAGAACAGTCAAATCTGGGCTCTTTGCTTTACCATCATCTATAACTGAGTTCACCTCGAGACGTGACTTGGTTAAATCTTGTAAGCTTGGCTCTTCATTCCATATAGGTGGGTTGGCCAAGAAGTCTGGTGAAGGTGGCCTAGGTTGGCCCCTTAAAATTTTCATGGGTTTTAATTCTTTTGATATTTGAGGTGTTGACCCCTTGTTTGGAAGTGCAATGGGAGACTTTAGGGTGTTGACCCCTTGTTTGGAAGGTGATCCCTTCTCATTGATCTGGACCGTGTCAATTTCTAACATGTCGTCCTCATCATATTGATCACATTTAGGTGGATTGTCATGGTTTTAAGGTAAAGGGCTTCCTTTTAGCACTTGCTCATTTGCCCCCTCACAAGTTATTGTCCCAGAATTAAGATTTTTCTTGTCGCCATGGGCTTAGGAATCTATAGCTTCAAAACCTTGGTTGAGCTTATGCTCGAGTTCATATTTCTCTTGCGAGTTTGATTCGTTACCACACACATATGAACTATTTATTGTATTAACTTGAAAGTACGGGTTGAAGGGTTCATATGCCCTAGTGTGACTCTTGATGATGGGGATTTCTTGAGTCACTTTTGAGAGTGTATCTTGGAGTGGAATTCCTTGTGCGATATCCTTTTCTTTTCTCCTTTCTTCGGTTATGGGCTTGGAGCTAAGATCATCTTCATTGCTTTGATCTTAAGTATACTTAGTCATTAACTCAAGGGGTGTGGTTATGCTCATTTTGCTCTTCAACTACTGGACTTTCCAGTTGATTTCTTCTTGTGCCCCAAGGCCTTTGTGGATGTTCTTCCGGTTTGGGCACAACTTGTGATTCTCCTGAGTTAATCAGGTTCATATCAGTATTCTTTGTCTGGACATATAGAGTTTCTGATTCTTCTTTTCTGTCAATATCTTCCTTTATGACACTTATCATGACGTTATCGATGAGATCTTGAACTCTATTTCTGAAAGCTCGACATTCTTCAGTGCTATGGGCATAGTTTTGATGCCAATCGCACCATCAAGATGTATCGCCTCTATCGAAAGGACGAATCTTGGCTACTGTCGGTAATTCTGTGAGCCTTGCCTTAAGCAATTTCTTCATGACATCGGTCATAGGCTCATCAATGGGAGTGAATTCCCTTAGTGTGAATATCTACATTCTCCATGTGACGGAATGAATTTTGATATTTTCTTGTGAATGATTTAGAGAAGGGTTGTTTTTCTTGATCATGTTTACCTCACCTTCTTGAAAAGGTTTTTCAACTGCGACTTTATCTTCCTTGGCTCGCTCATCTCGCAATACTCTTTCAAGAATAACATCAAATGAGTAAGAGACTGTCCCCATACTGAAGAACGTGACATATTTTGGAGTCATGTTCTCTAATGCCAAGATTACCCTTGCAGCTTCGCATAGCAGCCTCTCTGAATCTGGTCATAAACAGGGAAGGAGATTCTCTCGATTTCTGTTTGATAGAAGTTAAATCACCAAGGGTGATGGGTCTTAGCCTTCCTCCACTATAGTGGGAGGAAAATCGCCGGAACATTTCATCAGGAGTTGCTTGAAGGTTGTCGTTCATGAATCTTCGGTGCCACATCTTCTAATAAGCTATGTGAGAACATGACCTTTAGTTGATTGGGTCGGTCTCGTAGAGTGTGGACCATCAATAAGTAGGTGTTGATGTGTGCCTCAGGATCCCTTTTCCTTGATAATCGGTTTCTAAACTATGGCATCACAAACCCCATTGGTAGATCTTCAAAGTGTCTTAGAACTTCTTGTACATAAGCTTTAGGAGTTCAGAAATCCCATATTCTCATTTTCTCTAAAGAGTCTTGGAGGTGTTTTATACGAACGAATTGAGTCACCGTGGTAGCTGTGAGCTAGCTCGGTTGTATGGTTTGTTGAAAGTGATTTTGTGGTACGTGACTCGTATGAACTAGCTGTTGGGCCCATGTAACGGGTTGCCCTAAGGACTGAGCCTGAGGAATATGTTGAACTTGATGTGTCGGTTGTCGGCTTGTGGACTCACCCGAATTGAATTGGGTCAGAGTATACCCATTACTCAGAGGTTGCACAACTTGGCCATGCACGAGGGCCTGCAGGATAGAATCACCACTTAACTAAGATGGACAATTCAAGTTTCTATGATGATTAGACCTTTGACCTTGGGCGGCTAGGTCTACCTGACCTTGACCTTTATTGGATGATCTATCCCTAGGGTTAGGGAACTCACTTACCCCAGCACTGGACTGAAAGAGTGAAGGAAAACCATAACTACTGCTAGAGGGAGTCTGCCCTCTAGGTATTCTTGGGCTCGAGTGATGATTAGAACTGGACCCCTAGCCTGTAGTGAGTTGGATTGGCAGGCTGACAGCCCTAAGATCATCCTGGTTTTAGCCAAAATTTTGGGCTTGGCCTATAGCTTGAGCTTTTGACTTGACTTTCCTAGATTGAGTGCGTTGGATGGTGTATCCTGTATTGAGCAGATCTTGAAAGTAAGCATGCACCTTATGATTGTCTTACTATAGAGTTAGGTCAAAATCCTAATCTTTACTAGTGATGGGTTGCTTGGGTAGACTTTCTGTAGTTGTATGTGAACCCACTCACCCACTAACTGGCTGATTACCAAGACTGGAATGTTGGGCTGCTAATTGACCATCGGGCTTCACACGGTTGAGATCGGCTGACTCAGAGATTTGGGTTAACCCCTATGTCTTGGAGGATTGCCCCCAGCCATACCCTTTGACTATTCAAGGCGTTACGAACCTTATCAACCTGTTGGCTCGTGATTTCTAAATGGTGGCCTTGAAGGCGGCTTGGATGGCAAGGATTGTTTCCATGTCGGTTGAGAGTCAGCTCACTGACACAAGTGCTATGAATGATTTGTGAGGGAGCACTGTGACGGTGCCTCTCGGACTGACTAGGTTCTCTGGATCTAGACTGAGCTGGGGCCATGCGGTTAGACCTTTGCTCTACTATGATCCTAAGTCATGATTTCTTGACTCGGTGAGATATAAACTTGATGCCTCAGGGTAGACCTAGCCTGACTCTAGGGGAAAAACCCTAACTAAGATCTAGGCTAGGACTAGACTGGATAAAACCTGCTACACTTCTTAGGTTTTTGTTTGAACCTTGAACTAGGGTAAGCCTAGTCTAGCTCTACAGGCAACTCTAAGCTTAAACCTATACTAGAACCTAGACTGAGATCTAGATAGGATGGGTATGAGTCTTGGCTTAGACCAAGAGTGGGTCAAGGTTAGGACCTGGGTGTTAGCCTGGTTCGGACCTAGGCTGAGATGGGTGCAAGCCTAAGCTTGGACCTAGAGGGTTTTGAAGATCAAATCGGGTATGGACCTAAGCTGAATCAAGGTTGAGACAGGCATAAGCCCTAGGCTTGGACCAAAAGGGGGCCTAGGTTCGGACTTGGGTGTGAACCTGATTCAGACTTAGGCTAGGCTGAGTATAAGCCTAAACTTGGACCCAGGGAGTTTTGATTATCAGACCAGGTATGGACCCTGACTGGATCAAGGATGAACTAAGAACGTGCCCTCAGCTCGGACCGAGAGGGGGCCTAAGTTCGGACTAAGGTGAAACCTGGTTCGGACCTAGGCTAAGCTAAGTATAAGCCTGAACTTGGACCTAAAGGGTTCAACTCGGACCAAAAGCTAGTCCAGACTGAGATATGAGATTAACCAACAAAAATATGCAAGCACAGCACATGAAAACATTTGACCTAGATTATAAGTAGGCTTGGCTTGAGAGTGGGTTCCTAACTATTGAAATGCAGCTAGGCTAATATAAGTCCCCACATAGGTCCTGACCTTCTGTTATAGAATGTTCACTAGGTCCTACTATACACGGAGTTGCCTTGAGGCAAAGGATTACGGAGGGGCGATCACAGTTCAAGTTACGCATATCCCAACCGCCTCGAATCTCAAAGCTTGGTTCCCCTCATGCCGTTAACGTGGATTTTGGGTGTTTTGAAAGATTTGTTTGTTGGTTTCCTGGGCATTCCCTGTCCGGTGTGCACAAGAGTGTGTAAAGAAGCAACGCAAGCAAAAATAAAGTAGCAAGCAAGCAGGCACACGATACAAGAAAAATATGAGCACTTCACACAAATCGTTCCAAGTGAGGTGTGCTTTGGATTGGGTTTTTGATTAACCAAAAATACAGTTCAGATGTGGGGGTAAGCAACCCCTAAGAAGGTATATAGTAAACGAAAGTGAAACCAAGCAAAACCTGTGCCTAGTTGAGTGCGGCCCGAGTCGAGGGTGACTCGATCAAGGCCCAATTAGAGAGAGAGTGTAGATGACCCTAGAAATTTTTTTTTCTAACCCCCTTTTGTTTAACGAGGAGAGAAAGAAGATGCAAATGCCGAATTAAAAGCAAAAACATGAAAAAGACTTTTTTGGATAATTTTTTTTTTAAAGTGAAGATTTTCTCTCTCTATTTTTTTTTTTTTTTTGAAAACGAAAAGACTTACAAAACTAAACTTTTGTAGAAAAAGTAATTTTTTTTTTCTTTTTTGCAGAGCAAATTTGTCTTTTCCAAAAATGAGAAATGTCGCAAAAAATAATATATATATTTTTTTAAAGCAAGATTTCCCTTAAAAGGTATCTTTTATTTTTTTTTATATACAAAGATGCCTAAAATATTTGCTGATATTCTTTTGTTAACGAAAGTGACTTTTTTATTTTTTTTTAAAAAAGCGAAAGATCTCTTCTTTTTTTTTTAGTGGATAAGAAAGATGCCCTCAAACACCCACTCCTTTTCTTTCTTCTTTTTATTTTTATTTTTATTTTAAATGGAATGACCTTAAAGAAGACAAATCAATTTTTCACAAAAATGATCTTTTACTTATTTTATTTGTTTTTTGAAACAAAGAGACCTTCTGAAGTTTTTCATAAATGAGAAAGGCCTTAATTTTTTTATTTTTATTTTTTTAAAAAAAGCAAGATGGCCTTAAAAGAAATTTTCTTTTTTTTAAAGACTAATAGCGCTTTGAAATTTTTTTTTTTTCTCTCTCCCATACCCTAAAACTTTCTCTCTGTCTCTCATATTCTTTTATTCCTATTTTCTCTCAATCTCCTTTCCCTATTTCTTCTCCCTATTTTCTCTCTGTCTCCCTTCCCTATTTTCTCTCGATCTCCTTTCCCTGCCCATCTCTATCTAAATCTTCCATATATTTCCTCTGAAGGGATTTGTTGCTATCGTTGTAAATCTCCTCTCAAGGGAATAGTTTCTATCTATTCCTCAAAATCCTCTGAACAACTCACACACCTCATCCCACTTAACTTAAAGTCACATATTATTGATATGAAAAGCTATTCCATGAGTACCAAAGAAGAAAAAATTACTCCATGAATATCAAAAAAGATTAAGGAAGAAGAGACCAAGAATGTTTTGAACGTGAATACCAGCAAAGACTGCTAACAATTAAGCCAAAGTGTTTACTACATAATAACTCCAAAAAGAAAGCTCTATCTCCTAATAAAAAATTCTACCTCTTTTAATAAGATAAAGGAAAATGAATACACAACAAGGAAACTTTATGAGGAAAGAGAAGAAGACAACAACGAACTAAAGAAAATAAGGAAACTAAAGTAAGAATCCCAAAAAAAAGTAATTATTCCCTTCTCTCTCTTTCTCTCCGTCTAAAAATCACAAAAGTTCAAGGCGATAAAAATAAAATAGAAAACATTGAGATCTGAAAATTTATAGCCATAAACAAAGACACGCAAGTTCCCTGAAACATAAAAAACTTATTTGGATGGGATCCAAGCCCTTAACAAATTGGAGTAGGTGGAGAGAGAAGAAAATAGGAAGTTCAGTAGCCTTTTGTAATAGAGACAAGCACAAACCCAAAACAACCGTTTAGAAGTAGAAAAGAAACAGACACATAAACATAAGCATGCTCTTATCACAAAATTCCAGTGAGTGATCATTTTTCTTCACTTTTTTTCTACTTACAAATAAAAATAATAATGAATAAATAAAATGAAAATAAATACTAAGGAAAAAGTTAACAAAAAAAAGATTTTCCTATGAAAAATATTGCTATTTTTCTGTTTCTTTTGGATTTTTTTTTTTTTTTAAAAAGACCCTAAAAATGAGATCGGAGGCTGCTTTTATTTTATTTTTAATTTTTTTTATTTTTTCGTTACGGATCTAGCTTGAAATGCCTCACGGCGGGAGCCAAATTGTTTATAATGCAAAATCAGAGAGATCTTTAGAGGAAGATCCCTCAGATCTAAACAGCAAAAACTTTAAAAGAAGAAGAGAGAGAATGTGGGGAAAATCGAATTCTGATCTGAGGCCCGATCTACGGAGAAACGAGCGGATCTATTCTCAGATCGGTGGCAGCGCCAACAATGATCCAAATATGAAAAACAAAATGAAAGGCAATAAGAACTAATCTAATCTAATTAAACTGAAATAAAAGCAGAAAATAAATAATAAAAGGCTAAGAAGCGATACCAAACCGGACCAGATGGTCCGAGACTTCCGAGCCTTATGGGGCTCGCCCGTATCAAAACCGTTCGTCTTTATCTCTCTGAGTCAGATGTTCACCAGAAAGTCTTTAGTTGGAGAATGGTGGTTGTTCCCTAAGGGTAGATCAAGGGTGGTTGTGCCTTAGGTATAGGTTTTCTCAGACTTAGGTTTTCTCTTAGGAGGCTCGGTTCCTGAAGCAGTTTTTGGGGTTTTCTTTTCTCTCGTGTTACTCTCTTTGGTTTTTCTCTCTAATCTCTATCTGTTCTCTTCCCTAGGGTTCTGGTCTCTCAGATTTTTGATCTATATTTACTCTCTCCTAGGGTTTGGTCTCTCTCTTCTTCGTTTTCAAATGACCACAAAAAGAGGGTTTTTTAACGGTCAAATTTTGCTGGGGAAGATATACTCACGTAACCTACACATACTTATCCAAGAAAAATGGGTTTACTAAGTTATGTGTGATCTTAAGAGTTCCACATAATTTGCAAGATTTTTAATGGGGTGTCTACACCAGTCATAGCCGTCAGGGACTCTGAGCCGTCTAAATTTTCTCTCTCCTTTTCTCATTGTCATTTGTGTTTGTCTTTACCTTTTATTTTCCCTCTATCCTCTCTCATGCTCTTCTTCTCCTTTTTCATCTTTCTCCTCTTCTTTCTATCCTCTTCTTCTTCTCTTATCCTTCTTCGTCCTCCTCTCTTTCTGACCTCTATTCCTTCTTTTATTCTTTCGTTTGATCATGAGGGGTCGCGACTAGCCTTCCATGATAGTCCTGTCGTTTAGCCGTAATGTCGTTACTATGGCTGCTTTACTTTCACGAAAAATTAACCATTGTATCTAGCTAGTCGGTATTCGTACTGTCGTTTAGTAGTAAGTCTGTTGAGCCAGTCAGAGTTACTGAGCCCGTTTTACTGCCACCCCAGGTCAATTACGTACTAGTTTAATCATTGTGTAAGTCTTGTCATCTGGTCCAATTCTTTTACCCCAATATTTCTTCTTTCATTCTTCTCTTCCTCTTTTTGAATGTGCACACCCATGTACATTCCCCAAAGCCAAGGTGGGGTCCATTGACCCACTTGTCTTGTAACATTTGCCATATATGTATGATTGTAGAAACATGAGAGTACAGGCCAAGGGAGGCGATTCTAAACCAGTTTTACAACTGGGTTGCTTTCTTCAAGATCTAAGAGGGTGCCCACGTGAGCTAGCTGGAGTAAGTCCCAAACCTATCTTAAATTCCTCTCTCATCCATTGGTCTACCTGAGCTTGTTCTCTAGCAAGATTCACAAGAGAGCGATGTCAAGTTTTCGGTTCCCTTGAAACTCGAGATATGTGCCACCAGGTCATCTAGATCCGGAGGGCGAGATCGAGGCACCTAACCAGCTTGACGACTCCAATGGGGGCTTACTACCCCTTAGTAAGATCGTACTTGTTTGACTAGTTTCTCCTCTTATTTTCTATATTGTGTGCTTTTGCCTTCCATGTTCTGTAATCCATTCATCCGGATCGGGCACTTCCTTATCCCCGCATTCGTGAGTGTCCCCAGGGAAAAAGTTCCTTGAACTTCATTCCCAACCTTTCTTCTAAGCAAAGACCCCGCCCCGCGTCTAGCTCTCAGGTCCTAACTTGGATAGGGATGAGGTGAGACTTAAAAGTCCTTCACTCCCCATCTCCTCGCTTCGGTGGAACCTCCAACAAGACACCCTGCATAGGCGGCACACACACCACCACTCACAGCATGCACCCCGTCACTGGCAAGTCACTTGTCGGTCGTATTGTCGAGGCACACCGGATGCCTACCCAATCCCTTGCTGCAAAAGGCAAACAAGTTGTCGTTGCTTCTGTGGGTCACCGTTACATTACCCCCCACACTTCCACACCACCATGAGTCTCCATCCCTAGAGGCTCAATTCATCGAGGCAGAGACCCTGGGGCCTTCAGGTCTCACACACACCTTAAGGTTCGTGGGCCTCCCACTTGAGCCACACCTCACGGCAACTCACGTATTGTTTCAAGCCAGTGTTCAGGACCAGGCCTCCTTGGGCTTGGCCCTGTACACGTTATCCAGATGCATCCCACCACTCGAGGCAAAGCTGTCGATGCGTCAACCCGGGTGCACAGGGGATGACCTCCTCGTCCTCCTACTCATCACACACTAGCACACCCTGTAAGGGGTAGGCTTCCACCTGTTTCCTTACAAACATCCGCTCGCGATTCTCGGCCTCCTAAGGCCAGTCAATTTTCTCAAGCCCGGGCTAACCTCAAAGTCGCCTGTGATTCTTCTTCAAGAGGCGCACATGCGCCTCATCCCCAAACTACTATTCCCCGCTCTCAACTCGGGCTTCATCGTGAGTCGATCATTCCACCACCTGCTCCGTCTATTTCGAGCAAGCACCTCAACTTTGGTACTCGAAGACCTTCCCCAAGAGTACCGTCTTGAACCAGCCGTATTATCTCGGTCAAGCCCGTGGAGCCCATAAGAGAGCTCGAGACAAAGACCTTATGAGAGACCAGTCCTTCTTCTCGTTCGACCCAGGTTAACTTTAGTCCCTGGCCCTCATCCTTTGCCGCACCTGATGGAGACAGCTCTCTCTTGCATGAGAAGAGCTGACCAGTCGTAGTTCCATGCACAGTTCTGGCATGAGATCCATCAAAGTCTCAAATCCAAGCGCGACAGGGGTCTGTGAATTCAAACTAGATAAGTAGTCAAGACAGTCCAGAAAGTCAGCTCTGACAACCTTCTTCACCAAAATCCCTTCTACCCTCTTCGGAAGACAAAGCTTAAAGGAGAGGAACGAGAATCCTGGGTCATAGTCAATGTCGGTGAAGATGACTCGGCCACCCAGTAGCCACGGTCCCAAGACCGTCAGGAACCAGTCCCTACCCGCTCAGCATACAAGAGTCAGGTCTAGTCAGGTCATGCTGATCCCCTACAACTGATTTTCCATGCACGACTCGTCAGGCACGAATGCCTCCGATTGCATCTAAGCTTGACTTCCCTAGAGAGATAGTCAACGTCATGGTTATAAATGAACCTGCAGGCTCTCAGAAGGCTCGTATGGAGAGGTTTGAACAGATGGTTCAAGCAATGATGGAGACGATCGACCGTAAGGAGGTCACCCGACACTCGGTTAACCACGAGGTCAATTCTCATCATTCAGAAGATGTGCCTCTCAGGCAGCCTCCTACTCCTGCTTCACAAGACGACTCTGTCCCTCACGCTTTATCTCAAGCAGATATTAATGTTATGGTAACTCACAACCTGAAGAACAGGCAGATCCCAGGAATTTAGGGTGTGACACATTTCCACAAGTCGTACTCTTCTTCCATTGATTAGGTTCCATTCCCCCAGGACTATAAGAAAGGGAAGTTTACTCTCTTCGACTGAACAACATCCCCCCGTTAACATATTGCGCATTTCCAAGCAACATGTCGAGAGACAGCGGCTGACGGAAGACTCCTTCTTCGCCAGTTCATTGAAACCCTTGATGGACTTGCATTCCATGGTATGCTTGGCTACCTCAAAACTTAATACATACTTGGGAGGAGATGGAGAACTTGTTTCATCAACGTTTCTGCGAGGTTGAGAGGGAGGTACAAACCATTGAACTTCTCACCTTGACCCAAGAGCTAGATGAACAGGTGGATAAATTCATATCAAGGTGGAGAGATCTGGTGGCTTGCCATCCTAATCTTATGCCTGAGAAGGAAGCATTTCAAACCCGTGTTCAAAACATGTGACCTGAGATCGCTCTACATGTTGAGGCGTCCCACCCAACCTCCATGTCAGACCTAATCTCTAAGTCGGTACACATAGAGAGCTTGTCACGCTATCATAATGGGTCACGACAACAATCTTCAACTTGGCAAACATATGGGGCCATGGTAATTCTCAAACCAACGCCCGGGGCAACTAACCAAACGGAGTGATTAGTGCAGCTGTCACAGTTACTGATCCAAAGAAGTCTGCGTCTCAAACTTTGGACCTCTCCAAAGGGGTAGGCACATTAAAGATAGCACCTCAGGGGAGCAAACAATTACAGTAATATAATCTGGTGCCTCCACCTGCAAACTTTAATCGAAGTGAGTATTCAATCACCCATCAGAATAAAGTTTATCCCTTTGAAAAAGAATGTGTGCTTGCATTTCTCCGATTACTGCTGTAACAGAACATGGTTGAATTACCAGAGAGCAAGTTTCCTGACCAAGCTGGTCTCGATATGCACACAAAGTACTGTGCCTATCATCGAAGGGTAAACCACCCCATGGAGGACTGTTATACACTTAAAGGCCTCATCGAGGCTCTGAGGAACTCAAGAAGGCATTTGGGGCAACAGAAGCCTCTCACATAGTGATTGTCGATGAAGAAGAAGATGCGTCTGATCTCCTTTGAGCCTTCTTTGTTATCATGCTTCAACATGGCCTTATCACACCAAATCTAGCAAGGCAACCCAAGCTCCTTGCTAAGGGAACCGAAAACCAGTGGCGTGCTTACCACCAGATATGGGTCCATGATCTAAGCGAATGCTCCAGTTTTCATGAGTTAATAGCGAAGAAAATACAGGAATGCCATGAATCCTACAACGTTCTAGAAAGGGGACCCTCAAATCACCACTCCACCCGTGCAAGAGGGCCGTCCCAATACAAGACCTAGTTAATGATAATTCGGATCCTGCTGAACCCTCAAATTCCCAACCATGGATAGTCTACCACGGACGAAGCAGACTAAAGTCATTAAAATGAGAGGCTATCTGTCAGGTTAGGGGTGTTCACAAGCCTAGTGAGATGAATGAAGCACCTCCAAACACACCCAAGAGGAGACGGCCCCAAGAAGAGCTGGCAAAAGGAACAAGCCTCCTCAACTGCCGGTCGAGCAAGAGTTCCTCGGGTCTCTTCCTCCCTTGCTGACTTTGCAAGATTTCATCCCTGACATAATCATCCTTCCTCCTTCACTTCATCAAGAGGACCCCCCCGGGTAATCCCTCACTCAAGGCATGTCCAATGAGGGTGATGACGTCAAAGGCACTCCCCAATGGTCCAAGAAGGGGAAAGACCTAAAAGACTCTCTGGACATGTCCAATCCTGGTGATGACGTATAAAGCTTCCCAGATAGGTCCAACGAGGGGAATGAGCTTAAATCCCCATCACTTACTAACTCTTCTTCTTCTCCTTCCTCCACTTCGGTGTCTCCTGCAGATGCACCTTGCAATGTCCAGACTTCGATGCCCTTGATCAAGAATTTGAAGGAATCAACATACGCAGGACACAATGGAGGCGGTTGAGAAAGACGTTAGCCCAGGTGGCAAGATTCTTTGCAGTTGATGACGCCCTAGCAGCTCAAGCCCAATCAAAGTCATCTTCCTCTATTCAAAAGTGCAAGAAGTCAAAGACAAAGAAATCTCAGTGGTCCCCACAGCCGAACTTTGAGTAGAGACTGAGAGAATCTAGAGGACAGAGCTTCTATTCTCAGGAAGCTTGCCACATGATACAAGTATGTGAATTATCAACTAGCTCAGACCAAGTACCGCCGACACCCATCAAGAATCGGATAATCCCTGCGAGGGTGCTTCTCAATCCCTCGGTAACTTTCAAACTAGTCTTCCACAACCTGATATGCTTGAAGGCGACCCCTCTGCTCCTCGATTCAGGGAGGATACAAAAATCATGACCTACATTAGAACCTCATCACTCGAAGTTAACGGGATATCCTCCAAGGATGTTGACGAGTTGTAGGAAACCTTAGAAGAATGGGAAGAAGGCGGCTAAGCCACAACTGATGAACTTGAAAAATAAATCTAGGGGATGAAGATGACCCCAGACCTACCTTCATTTTGGTAAATATGTCTCTAGAAGAGAAAAAGGATTTCATTGTCTTCTTATGGGAAAATCGAGGTGTCTTTGCTTGGCATTACCATGAGAAGCCTAGTTTAGATCCCCAAGTCGTTGTTCATCGTCTGGGCATCGATTCGACTGTCAAACCTATAAAGCAGAAATCAAGAAGGTTTAGACCTGATCTTGAAATGCAGAAAGATTCTAAGGTAACCAAACTTAGGCAGGCAGATTTCATTCACGAAGTCAAGTACCCAAAATGGTTGGCAAATGTTGTGCCAGTCAAGAATAAAAATGCGTAAATCAGGGTCTGCTCCGACTTCTGTAATCTCAATGCCGCTTGCCCAAAGGATGACTTTTCGTTACCATTTATGAAAATACTCATTGATTCCATAGCTCACTGTCAGATCTTCTCTTTCATGGATGGATATTCCGAGTGCGACCAGATATGGATTGCCCCAGAAGATGAGGAAGCCACCGTGTTCCTGACTACAAAAGGAGTCTTTTTCTACACAATGATGCCTTTTGGATTAAAGAATGCTGGTGCAATGTACAAAGAGCAATGATGACCATCTTTAATGACAAGATGTACAAAGAGGTGGAGTGCTACGTAGATGACTTGGTAGTAAAATCTGAAGAGAAAGAGCCTCACATGAGAGAACTTAAAAAGGTATTCAAGCGACTACGCCTTCATTAGCTCAAAATGAACCCACTGAAATGCGCTTTCGGCATGCGTTCAAGAAAGTTCTTGGGGTTCATTATTAGACACCGAGGGCTTGAAGTTGAGCTAGTCAAGATCAAGGCAATCCAAGAAATGTGGTCATCAACCTTATTGCAAGAACTACACTCTCTTCAAGGGTAGCTAGCGGACATCCATAAGTTCATCTCAAATCTCTCTGGTCGTTGTAAACCCTCTACGCACCTATTAAAAGAAAGATACTCCATTTATTTGAGACGAAGCATGTCAGGCAGCCCTCGATGATATCAAGCATTATTTACTTAACCCTCCAGTCCTCTCTACATCGATACTAGGAAGACCTCTCATCCTATATGTGACTTCTCTCGACGAGTCACTCTGGGTATTGTTCGCACAAAACAATGACGAGGGAAAAGAAATGGCACTGTATTATCTCAGCCGCAGGGTGCAAGGGGCCGAGAAGTATTATCCCCCTATATAGAAGATGTGCTTGGCCCAAATCTTCGCGGTACAAAAACTCCGTCACTACTTGCTTGGTCATGAAGTGAAGCTTATGTCAAAATCAGATCTTGAAAAGTTCCTCATGACGTGCCCATGCTTGCCTGGACGCCTTGCTAAGTGGGCATTATTGCTGATGGAATTCGACGTCAAGTAAGTCCCACAAAAGGCCATCAAAGGTGAAGCCCTGACTGATTTTCTTACAGCCCACCACGTACAGGTAGAATCTCCTTTATCAAGTGATCTCCCTGATGAAGAAGTATTATGTCCAGAGCTTTCTCATGCATGGGAAATGTACTTTGATAGAGCCTTCCAATCTGACCGAGGAGGCTTCAGAGTGGTATTCCTGACTCCGAAAGGAGGGGTATTACCACTTTCTCTCTTATCGAGGCCGGTTCTCATAACGAGGTAGAATATCAGGCCCTTATAATTGGTTTGGAGATGGCCTTCGATCTAGACTTGGAACAGCTCAAGATCTATGACGATTCTGAGTTGGTTATTCGACAGCTTAAGAGAATATATGACGTAAGAAAAGACACTATCAAGCCTTATCATGATATAGCAAAATCATATATGGCCCAGTTTGAGGACGTGTCCTTGAGTTACATCCTCAGGAGGCTAAACTCCCAAGCTGATGCGCTTGCAAAACTCGGTGCTACAATTCAATTATCCATATCAGGACCCAAGCATGTCTGGGTGGCAGAATGGAGACACATTGAACTAAGAACAGAGGTAGACACAGACGACGAGAGAAATCTCTTCTTCGAATGCCGTCCTTATCCATTCAGAGCACTTTTATCAGCTAAGGAAGTAATCAAGACTGCACAAGAAATGTCACAGAGTCAAGGACCAATTATTCGAAACCAATAACTGGAATTCTTCGACCCAATATGTGTAGAAGTCGAGCAGGTAGAAGATTGGAGAGAGCCCATCACTAGTTTCCTAAAACATGGAAGGCTCCCGAAAGATCGTGCTGAATGCAATAGTGTACGTCGAATGTCTACCAAGTATACCCTCCTTGAAGGAGATGTTCTTTCTAGACTATCATTTGACGGTATTCTTCTTAGATGTGTGGACGCGCAGGAGGCAAATAAGGTGTTGGAAGAAATACACTTATGCATTTGTGGACTACACCAATCCGATCCCAATCTTTATAGATGGATACGCAGATTGAGGTATTATTGACCTTCGATGATTGCTTATTCCTTAAGCTATGCTAAAAAGTGCCATGTGTGTCAAATAAACTCAAGCGTCCTTCAGCAACCTCCAAAACCCCTACACCCTATAGTGGCATCATGGCTCTTTTCACAATGGGGTATGGACATTGTACGGCTTATTGACCCTCCTTCGGTAATGGGCCATGTCTTTATTCTAGTTGCAATAGATTATTTCTCTCAATAACTGGAATTCTTCGACCCAATATGTGTAGAAGTTTAGCAGGTAGAAGATTGGAGAGAGCCCATCACTAGTTTCCTAAAACATGAAAGGCTCCCTGAAGATCATGCTAAATGCAACAGTGTATGTCGAATGTCTACCAAGTATACCCTCCTTGAAGGAGATGTTCTTTTTAGACGATCATTTAACGGTATTCTTCTTGGATGTGTGGACGCGCAAGAGGCAAATAAGGTGTTGGAAGTAATACACTTAGGCATTTGTAGACTACACCAATCCTATCATAAGCTCTATAAATGGATGCGCAGATTGGGGTATTATTGACCTTCGATGATTGTTGATTCCTTAAGCTATTTTAAAAAGTTCCATGTGTGTCAAATAAACTCAAGCCTCGTTCATCAACCTACAGAACCCCTACACCCTACAGTGGCATCATGGCTCTTTTCACAATGGGGTATGGACATTGTAGGGCTTATTGAAGCTCCTTCAATAATGGGTCATGTCTTTATTCTAGCTCCAATAGATCATTTCTCTAACTGAGCAGAAGCGGTCCCCCTTAGGCAAGTTCCTGTGACAATAGTGGCCAACTTCGTTTGACATCACATCATTTATCGGTTTGGAGTACCATACCAGATTATATGTGATAATGGCCCTCATTTGAGGAGTTATCACATTGATCACCTGGTTAACCAGTTTGGTTTTGAGTGGAATCAACTATGTACCCACCCTCGGGCAAATGGCATGGTTGAGGCCTTCAATAAGACTCTGTGCAATGTTTTATGGAAGTCAGTATCGAAAAAAAAGAAAAATTGGCATGAGAAACTTCCCAAAGCACTATGGGCTTATCGTACTACTACACAAAGTGCTACTAATTCCACTCTTTAATCTCTGGTCTATGGGGGTGTAGCAGTTTTACCTCTCGAAATTCAAATCACTTCACTGTGAGTCTCTATACATCAAGGGCTAAGCAAAGATGAGAGAGCCAAACTTCTATATCAAGAATTGGATGCACTCAATGAAAAGAGCTTAGAGGCTTAGCAGATCCTCGAACTCAACCAGGGGAGAGTGAAGAGGTCCTTTGATAAGTCGGTCAAAGATTAGTGTCACCTGTGTCAACGTCAGCTGTGTTTCTAACTCGCAGCGCCAGCTTCCTTTCTTAAGAATCAGCGTCAGCTATGTAAGCAATGGTTATGCTTTAAAAATCTAGAGGTGGTTGCATATCCGAGGGCAGCGCCAGCTGTGTTTAAGGTGCCTCACCACCCCGATTGTTCATCTCTCAGTGACCTTTTGGGTCTCTTCGATTCCCAAGGCTCTTCATTTTCTGACCGAGGACTCTTTGTATCCCCACTTACTGCACCCTGGCGGAAGGTATTTTTCATCAACATGGGGCCCCCGCTCAATAAAGGCCTAACAAGTAGTGGAAATTCGGATAGTCTTAGAATAAACCCAGAACATTCCAAGGTCTTCATTAGGTCCGCCAAGAGTTCTACCAAGTTTTGTCACATTCCAACATTTCTAAGGCAGTGCAGACTGAGAAACAGTTCTGGTAGAATCGACCTCTAGCGCCCTAACCCCTATAACTAGAGCTACATTTTCAATGTCTCAAACTGTTGTGGGACCACCACCATTGGATCTGTCATGATTGAAAACCCCCAAGGGTCAACTTTTAGCTCTAACAGCCATTCCAAGAAGACATTATAGGCAAAAGAGTGAAACAAGAGAAGTCACACGTTATTCCCGTAGGACCACCCTACAACACTACACCATTGAAGGGACAGTCACAACCAGTGAATTTTGACACTCATATCTCAGTCATCGTAAGTCATTACTCTAAAATTTGGTAAGCATATTTGTCTAGTCAAGATGAGCGATTTGATATATGGCACTCCCCATGACGATACCCGAGCATGAAGAAAAGTTAGAGAGAAGTTGTTGATCCGTGAAGAAAGTGCAGGAAAATCAGCAGCGTCCTGCCTTGCTCGAGGGGCGAAATCACGCCGCTCACAAGCCCTATCGATGCGAGACCATTTCCATTACGAGCGTAAGTCTCGGGCCATCTCTGACCTGAACCCCGTACATGATTAATGGTTGGATTCTACACACGAAACTGATGAAAAGAATGCAAATTCCATCGCTGGACTCCTTCAATCTGGCCAAAATTCCAAACTTGCAAAATCTTTGTTCAACCACGGAATGGAGCTACGCTTTGTGCCTTGTGATCGTAGCGGCATGCTCAATGTGATTCAGCAAAGAAAAGATAGAAAACCATCAAGGAACGAACACACTATCGATCGAAAGTTTCAAGATCTACTCAACTTTCAAGTCACATGATCGTGCACAAAAAACACGATCCATGGCTCGAAGTTGGCGTCAAATTGATCGCCATGCTGAGCCCAATAAGAAAAAAATTTTCTTACGATCAACAAAGCATTAGAATGACCCTGGATCAGCCATGCAAGATCATACAAGTCTTGGGGCAACACAGAGACTGTACTGAAATTCCACGACTTGTTAGGAAGGGGCAAATCGGTCATTTTACACCCTATTTTCTAGTTTCTTTTAATTCAATCCAATATTAATTTCTAGAAATTAGGGTTACTTTTTATCATCCACCCATGTTTAAGGCATACTTCTAAAAATACGTACCATCATTGTATGCACGAAGAGGCAG
>NW_006497767.1:1760271-1819990 GCF_000471905.2 Amborella trichopoda
GTGGTTTTACGTTTGAGAGAGAGAGCGAGGTGAGAGAAACGGTTTGATTGGTACGCCTAGGGTTGAGGTAAACCTTCTCTCTCTTCTTTTTCTTTTTCTCTTCTCTTTCTCTTCTCTCCTCTCTTCTCCCTCTTCTTCATTTGAGCTCCTTGCAGAGGTCGTGCATGGCAGTGGCAATGCCATGCATGTCTCTCCCTTGGTCCCACAGGTTGTGCATGGCTTTGGCAGTGCCATGCACGAGTCCCCATCCCCTTTTATTCGTCTATCTCTTTCTTTCAGTGAAGTTTGTAGACGACGCTGCGCTGCCTATTGTCGTCCACAAACGTAGCTGTGACATCTTGATGAAGAACCCAGACGACAAAGTTTATTGCCGCCTGCAGGGTTCTTCCTCTACTGAGTGTTTAACGAAGACGACAATACCTATTGTCGCTCACTAGAGGCTTTGACAACACCTATCGCCGTTTGTGAGCCTTCTCCGCGTTCCTTGTGCTCGTCGTTGTTTCCCCTGCATCTCGCTCCTATCGTCGTGCGACCTGGGAGAAGCTATCACCGTGTGCCTCGTCAAGAGCTAGTGCCATCTACAAGGGATGCACCGTCTCCTTGCATTGTCCACTATGATGCCTGTTGACGTCCGAACTTCCCCTTCTCTTTATTGTCTCGTTCTCTCTTCTTCACCTCTTTCTCCTCTCACTGATTGAGAGTAGACCTAACCTATCACTGACACACCGATCTCAGTTTCGAGTAGTATTACCTCCTGCTGGTTTTGAGAACCATGCCTATTTTGTTACCACTCCGAGTCGGTAATTTCACGTTGTCATGCTAGTCTGACCCCCATGTCAAGCTATCTTCTCTTTTCCGTCTTTCACCGAACCTTGCACTTCATCGCCTTCTCATGTGAATGTGCATTGCCCTAAGATAAGGGTGGGTCCCTTCGACCCACTTGTCTTACAAATTAACCATAAAAGTGCTATGCAGAAAACACAAGAGGATTACACGTCAAGGGAGGCGATTTCGAACCAGCTCAAGTAGCTAGGGGGCTTTCTTCACAATCTAAGAGGGCGCCAACCCGATCCAGCCCGAGTAAGTCCCAAACCACCTAAAATTCCTCTCTCATTGGTGGGTATACCTACCCTTGCCCTCGAGCAAGGTTCCGAGAGAGCGATCTCAAACCACCAGAAACCTGAGACACGTACCTCCAGATCACCTAGATCAGGAGGGTGATGTCGAGGCACCTTATCAGTTTGGCAACTCCACTGAGGACTTACTGCCTCTTAGTCGGTTCGCTCTTATTTGACCAATTTTTTTTACTTTCGGCACCTATTTCTATGGAGCCTGGGTTATTCAACCCATTCATCCGGGTCAGAGACTTCCTTATCCTTGCAGTCGTGGCTATCCTAGGGAAACGAGTCGCTCAAGCCTCCTTCCCTACTCTCCTTTTGAGTTAGGACTCACGATCTGACTCCCAGGTTCTCACCTAGATCGGTGCGAGAGGGGACTTAAAGGTCCCTTCGTCCTCGCTCTCTCTCCCTGGTGGACTCTCCACAAGGCCCCTTGCATGGGAAGCACTCCTGCTTCTACACGCCATACTATTGGCAAATCTCCTACCAGTCGTACTGTTGCAGTACACGGAAGGCTGCCCCGTCCATCCCTGTGAAAGGCAAGCAAGCTGTTGTCGCTCTTGAGGTTCGTCGCAAGGTACCCCCCTGCACTCCTTCACTACTCCGAGCGTCCGCAACTGAAGGGTTGGTACATAGAGGCGGAGGTCTTGAGTTCTTCACCTCTCGCACACACTCAAAGGCTCGTTGTCTATCCACTCAATGCACACTTTGGGAAAACCCTCATGTTGCCTTGAGCTAGCATCTAGGGCCGGGCCTTCTTGGGCCGAACCCTACATGAGTCATGCAATCGCTTTCCATAGTGCTAGCTCTATGCCACCTCGAGGACAGGAGGGTCGACCGTTCCGTCTTCCCTCCTGACACACAAAGCCTCACCTTGTGAGAGACAAGCTCCCACCTCGTCCCTCACAAGCAGAAGATAATGAGTCTCGACCCCCTAAGGTCAATCCCATTGGCCGAGCTCGGGGCTGACCCCCAAGTCACCCAGATGGCTAACCCTAAAGGTGCACACGAACCATCTTTGCAAGTCAATCTTGGATCTAGACTCAGGCGGAGTGACCAACCAGCTTCTTCCTTCACCACTTCCCCAACGTCTGGCAAGCACCTCGAGCTCTGGTATTCAAAGGTCTTCCCTAAGAGTATCATCTTGAGCCAGCCCCGGGTCAATCGAACACCCAGGCCTCATAAAGGAATTCAGGGCAATGGCTTGATGTCAGACAGAGGCCTCGAGTCTCCAAGACAAGAACCCAAGCTGCCCTCAATCCTTGGGACCCACTCCTCGCTCCAGCTCATAGACATGGTCCTCGACCGTTCTAAGAAAACGGGGCAGTCCAGGTCTCAGGCTCAGTTTAGGAATGAGGTCCACAATCGCCTCATGATCAAGCAGAAAAGAGGCCTGCAGATCCTGACCAGGGAAACGTCCAAGGCAGTCGAGGTCACCACCCTCGACAACCTCCTGCCTTGTAATCCCTTCTTCCCTATTCAAACTCTAGAACTTGAGCAAGTCCAGCAATACTGTTTGGTGATCACCTCCCAGAAGTCACTGTCTCAAGATCGTCAAGAACCGGTCCTTATAAGAGCGGCATACAAAGCCCGAGTCCAGTAGGGGCAAGCTGAGCCCCTCCAGACTGACTTGCCACGCATGGCCTGCGAGCCTCAACAGTCCGCTGCATCACCTGACTTTGGCCTCCCAAAAGAAACGGTCGGTGTCATGGTGATCAATGACCCGAGTGACCCTCAGGAGGAGTGGATGAACAAGTTCAAGGAAATGATGCAAGCCATCCTTAGAAAGATGGAGCACTCAGGTCTCCTTCTTCAATTGATTCCCTGACCGGTGAGGACATAGCACCTAGGATGACTCCCCCTGCAGTCTCCCAAGACAGCTCATCTTCTTACGGGGTCTTCCAAACCAACATAGATGCTATGGTGGCCTATAGCCTCAAGAACAAGGTCTTGGGGATGCAGGAGACGCCACTCTACCAAAAGTCGTATCCTTCATACATGGACCAGGTGGCGTTTCCCCCGAACTATTAAAAAGGGAAACTCCTCCTATTTAATGGTACCACGTCTCCTCACCAGCATAGGACCCACTTCAAAGTGGCCTGCCAGGAGACAACAACTGACGAATGTCTCCTCCTTTGTCAGTTTTTCGAGACTCTAAAAAAACGCCTTCCAGTGGTATGCTCAGCTGCCGCCAAACTCGGTGCACACTTGGCAAGAAATGGAGCAGTTGTTCTACCAATGCTTTTACGAAGTCCAAAGGAATGTGGAAACCATCGAGCTCCTCACCTTAATGCAAGACCCTGGTGAGACGGTTGACAAGTTCATCACCCGATGCAGAGAGTTGGCAACCTTTCACGCTGCTCCCATGGCTGTGAAGGAAGCAGTCCAGACCTGCATACGAAACATGCTTCCCAAGATCACCCTACATGTCGAGGCATCCAATCCACCCTCCATGTCAGAGCTCATCGCCAAGGCAGTTCGTATCGAGGGATTATTCAAGCACCATGGCAACCCTCGTTAGCAATCCTCCAGCTCAAACTCTCGCTCCAATAGTTGAGGAAACCAAAAGGCAGTGATTAGAGTGGCCGTCATGATGATTGACACCAAAGGCATGGTATCCCAAACTCTCGACCTCTCTAAAACACAGATGCCTCAAGTAAGGGGCAACCATCAGTCCTATAATGTGGTCCCGCCTCTTAAAAACAATAAGCTAAACAAGTACTGGACGCAGCACCAGAATAAGGTTCACCCCTTTGACATGGAGTGAACCCTTGCACTACTCCAACTGCTGTTAGAACAGAACATGATTCAGCTACCAGAGGTAACCACTATAGAGTCACCAGGGCAGGAGTCGAATGAGAAGTACTGCGCCTATCATAGGAGACTAGCCCACCCCACTCATGACTGCTATAAGTTCAACGACACTATCAAGGACCTTATCAACAAGGATTAGATAAAGCTCGAAGAGTTGAAAAAGGCATTCAGGGAAGCAGAGGCGCATAGTCACGATCCAAGAGGACGACGGACACCCTCTAATTTTCTTGCATTTTTCTCTAAAATGCTCAAAGAAGAGATCTCCACGCCAAAGCCAACAAGGCAGCCCAAGTTCCTGCCTCCTGGGATCGAGAACCTCTGGTGCGTGTTCCACCAGAGATACGAGGTCATGACAACAGTGAGTGCACCGAGTTCCGTAAACTCTTGACATAAAAGAGGCAGCAGTGTCAGTAGGTTCAGGACGACCCAGCAAGAAACCCTCAGGTCCCTACTCAGCCTGTGTAAGAAGACCCCCTGACGCAAGCCTAGCAAAATACTGAGAAAGACCCCATGCAGGCTCTCTTTGAGGCAATGCTCCAATAGGGTCCTATCACCCCCAAGTCAGCCAGACAGCCTAAGCGTCTTGCAAAAGGCACAAAAAAACTCTAGTGCCCCTATCACCAAGTGCGGGGTCACAAACTCCAGGAGTGCACTGGGTTCGAGGTCACTCGCATTGAAGAGGAAGCCCTGCTACAAACCGTTCATGAGCATGGACTAAACATTTCAGAACCCTCGACCTCTAAGCCCTGGGAAATCTACCATGGGTGAAGTAGGCTCAAATTCCTGAAACCTGAAGTAATCCACCAAGCTAGGGCCACTCACCAGTCTGATGGGGCGGTCCAAACACCCCCTCAAGAATCCCAAAGGAGACAACGAGCACTTAGGTTAGCCCGCTGAAGGAATCATCTTCCTCAACCACTAGTAGAGGAAGAATTCCTCAGGCCCCTTCCTCCGCTGTCGACCTTGCAGGACTTCATCCCAGGTGCATCTCGCCGCATCTTATCGTCCAATCAGGCAGACGACCCTGGGTTATCAATATCTCAGGAGTCGGCCGAAATGGGTGACGACGTTAGAAGCACCCCATGATGGCCAAACTAGAGCATGACCTTAAATACCCCCTACAAACGTCCAATCACGATGACGACATAAAAAGCTGCTCGAGACGTTCTAACTCTTCCTCTCCTTTCACTTCTTCTATTCCTTCTGTGTGTACCACTATTCCTTCTGCATGTATCGCTCGGTGATGCCCATATTTCGACACTCTATACAAAGAGTTCGAGGGCACCAGCCTCACCACGCCGTAGCAAGAGCGCCTTAGAGAGATGCTGGCCCAAGCTGCTTGATTCTCTGCAGCCGTCGACACCTTGTTAACCCGAGCAAAGACCAAGTCATCTTCATACTCCTGTTCCAAAGCGGCCACCACATGGTGCAAATCTTGGAAGTACACACTAGCACAGGAAAAATGCGTCTAAGATCGAGAAAGAAGCTACAACCCACACCTCAAACGCTCAAGGTCCTCAAACTTTCTGATCCTTCATTTTCCCCTAAACCTAAACCTCTGACTTCTACATCCCTAATACAAGTCCCTATCACTTCCCCATCAACCCAGACCGCACCGGCTGAACAAAGTCCGCCAGTGTCACAAAGCAGAGCTCAACCAAGGCTTGTTACTAGACCTACCCTAGCACCAACACCAGTGATTGGATCAGGAACATTGAAGATGAATGAGAATAAAGTAAAATACGATGTAATTGGGCACTTGAGAAAGGTTTCAGCCCTTTTAAGTATCTATGATGCCCTCCTTCTATTTAGAGATTATCGTATGACTCTGGTCCAAGCTCTTTCTAACCTAGAGATGTACGAGACTAAGGTGGAACCTATTGAGGTTGACCCAGCCATCCTGAGCGGGTGCTTGGCAATCTCCTTTTTCGAAGATGATCTTCGATTGAGAGGCAAATTCCATAATCGCTCTCTGTTCGTGAATAGTGAACTGCATGCCACCCTCTCAATCGAATCATGCTAGACGGAGGGTCAGTAGTTAACCTGATCCCAAGAAGGATTCTCACTCGACTGGGATTACGGTATGACGACCTCACTCCTACCCACATCACCGTTCGAGGGTTCAACCAGTCAGGAGAAAAGCCAGCTGGCATAGTGCGTCTTCGCCTCAAGATTGGTGATCTCATTGATTATGCTCAGTTACACATAATTGATACCAAGAGCTCTTACAACGTTCTGCTTGGTCATCCTTGACTTGACGATCAAGGAGTGGATCCTTCCACACTCCACCAATGATTCAGGTACAGTCGAGATGGAACGCAACACACGGTCTATGCTGACAAAAGAATTTCGCATAACTAAAACCCACAACGTTGACGTCAAGTACTATTTCACAGACCTTCCAGCATCAGAAAAGCCAAAATATTATGGTGAAAAGTCTGTGAGAGAGACAGGACCATCGTCTCATGATGACGTTGAGGATCTTGGGCGAATGATCATGGATATGTTCAATGAGAGGAAAGACAAGGCAAGATCCGCCCTTTGACCCTTAGTCACCCCAGTATATATTGCCACCTCTCCAAGGTGGCCCTTAGAATCTGTGACAGTTAATGGCCCGGGAATAAATCTAAGTAAATGTCTGATATAGGGATATCCCTCAGTAGAAACTGATTCTTCTAAATACATAACTTCCCTAGCTTGATGAGCCATCTCAATCACTTTTTCTTTGAACAAGTCTGCGTAAGGAACATCGAAGTCTAAAAGGTTGTTTAAGAGCCTCTTCGCTAAAGAAGGGAACATGATCAACTCGAAGAGACAAGACCGACTGAAAAGATGATAAGGGGCTCTAAGAAGATCATGGTGGTTGTCTGCAGAGACATTACAGTGATTAAACCTGATGACTTGTGCATGAAAGGGCATCACAGCCTGCAATACAACAAAGCCTCTCAGGATGTGCCAGACAAAAGCGTGAATGACTTACCCTGAAAGGGAGGTGACTACAAAGGCTGAACCTATGATTGGTTCCCTTCGAGCTGAAGGTGCATGACTCTCTCTCAAGGAGGAAACAAGGATGGCCTTGTTGCCCATTATTACCAGGTTGTACTCGCTCTCACCTCCGGAGACAGGAAGTTGAGGAGAGGGACGCAGTTCATTCTCAGTAATAAGGGGCTCTTCTTCCTCAATAACAAAGAAGCCCCTGTTTGAAGAAACCTGCACCCTGAAAGCTTTCGAAACCTTGACTGATCATCAAGAAGGAATCAATTGAAGGGCATTTATCCAAAAGCAATAACTATTCATGCAACCACGAAGAAACTGCGCTCACAAGAGTAGGACTATCGATGTCTGCCCACTGAGATGGAATCACTATCTGCCCACCAAGATGCTACCACCATCTCATAGACAAGGGCAGGACTATCACCATCTACCCGCTGAGATGGAATCGACGTCGCCACTAGGAGAGAATCCTCGTGTCGCGATCAACTAAGGGTTATCGATGTCCCGCGAACTAAGGCATATTAATGCCTTGCTCCAGTTGTCAGCACGCCGCACATGCAACCTTAGAAATCTAGACACGCTGCCTGACGCTTGCAGTGTGGCCTGTCGCGGCGCTTGCGGAGGGTGATCGTTACTATCCCACTACCCTCTGGGTTCCATTCGATGTTTCCCCCCCTACTGGGAATCCACTCCTGCTCACGGGGAAAATCCTTCTTGCCTTCTGCTCATTGCTGAACTTGGTGAAATCCTCCAAAAATCCTCGGAAGCTTCTTTACAACACTACAGATTGCCCTTCTCCCTGATTTCTCACTTTAGCAGTTCACTAAAGCTCACCGAAATTCTGTTAAGTTTCTGGTGAGCTCAATACGGCTCCGTCTCCTTCTCCTCAAACAATCAGAGCGATAGCAAAGCCCTCTGAACTCTCTGTGACGTCCCCTTCAGCAGCAGAATGATTGAAGGAGCACTGGAACTACGGCAGGGCACCTCCGTAAATCCTGCTAAGGCCCCGAGCAGCCCTATTCCTTGCTCCGAGAGCCTTGACACTTCCCGCAAAGGTTTGCAATCATGTTGTGAAGCTTCGCACCTCCTAAAACTCGTTAGAAAAATCCCTGAAGATCTGTCTCTATAATTTTTGGTCAGGAAGTGCTCCTCCAAAAACCCTCAGTAGAAAGCTTTAGCTCTCTCTCTCTAAAAAAGCTTTCTATTGTTTTACCCTTCGGTAAAATAGTAAACTGGGGTTTCTCCCCTTTTTATACCCCGTGAAAAAGAGTTTCGTGGAAAACGAAACCAAGGCATGGTGAAAACACCAAGAGGGCATCATGAGAAAAAATAGATGAAAAGGGTGGACATAACCACAAAGTCATGGGTAAAAGAGCCCAAAAATAACAGAAGTTGGTGAAAACCGTCTTCGCGGCCCCACTTCTTCTGTTTAAGTGAAAACCTTGCGAAAGGGCGTTTGGATCTATAAGACAAGCTGACGCACGACTACCGCCTCAGCCAACATTCAATTTCCAAACGGTCACGATGCTACTGAGGTCTACCTAAAATCCTCAAAAGCCAGCATCCAGTCGATGGCCAGATGGCTCGTTTGGGAGTGAGAGCACAAAAGATCTTCCCAGTTTCATGGCTCATCAAGGAGTTAGAGGCCCACAAGATCTCTCCAGTTTCATGGCTCGTTAAGGAGTGAAAGCCCCATAAGATCTCCCCAGTTTCAACTTCTCGTCAAGGAGTGAGAGTCCCACAAGATCTCCCCAGTTTCCACGGCTCGTTAGGGAGTGAGAGCCCCACAAGATGTCCCCAGTTTCATGGCTCATCAGGGAGTGAGAGCCCCACAAGATCTCCCCAGTTTCCATACCTCATCTGGGAGTGAGATCCAAACAAGATCTCCCCAATTTCTTGGCTCATCATGAAGTGAGAGCCGCATAAGATCTCCCAAGTTTCATGGCTCATTAGGGAGTAAGAGTCGTGTAAGATCTCCCCAGTTCAACAACAACAAGGTTCCTTGAGGGTGAGGACGATGACCAAAAGATCCCTTTGAAAATTCTAAGAGCCATCGCAAAGGCAAGAAACCTTCCACAGGCTTGAAGGTAGTCTTCGCCAAACCACCTAGCCTACATGGGACCAGACTTTAGGGTTAGGTCAGAAGCCCTTGACTGGACCCCGCTAGATAGGACTTATAGGAGATACCTTGAGCATCAAAAGAAAACCTGGTGTAGCAGCAAACAATAATGAGCAAAGGTTCATAGCATTTGTCCTTCAAAAAAGGCTTGGTTCTGTACGAGGAGGTCCTGAAGAAGTCTCATGCTCTAGAACCACAAATAGTCTCTTGAGGGTGCAAACTCTACAAATATCCCTCAAACTTCTCGAGTGATTGCACATTTTTATTCTCTCGAAGCACAACATTCGGCAGGGCTTGCTGTTGGAAGGTACCTTTCATCCACATGGGGCCCCCGCTCAATAAAGGCCTAGCAAGTAGTGGAAATTCGAACAGTCTCAAAACAACCCCAGAACTTGCTAAGATCTTCATGAGGTCTCTCAAGAGTCTCCTGCCAAGTTTCGTCGCATTTTGACATGTCTAAGGTAGTGCAGACAGAGAAACAGCTACGGCAGGTTCGACTTCTCGCACCCTAAAACGGACCCCTAAAACTAGAGCTATATTTTTTAGCATCTCAAAATGATGTGGGACCACCACCATTAGATCTGGCATGGTTGAAAAACCAAAAGGGTCAAGTTTCATCTCAAACAGACATTCCAAGAAGACGCTATAAGCGAAAGAGTGAAACAAGAGAAGCCGCGCGTTATTCCCATGTGGCCACCCTTCAACATTACACCATTGAAGGGACAATCACAACTAGTAGCTTTTGACACTCATATCTCACTCATCCTATGTCGGTTCGTGCTCAAATTTGGTGAGCATGTTCGTCGAGTCAAGAAGAGCGATTCGATATGTGGCACACCCCGTGATGATACTCGAGAAAGAAGAAAAGCTAGAGAGAAGTTGCTGATAGGTGAAGAAAGTGCAAGAAAATCAGCCGCATCGTACCTCGTTCGAGTGGTCAAATCACGCCGTTCACAATCCCAATTGATGCGAGACCAACTCCATTGCAGGCATAAAGTCTCGGGCCATCTCTGACCCAAACCCCATACATGATTAACACTTGGATTCTACACACGAAGCCAATGAATAGACTGCAAATTTTTTCGTCGGAATCCTTGATTTTGATCAAAATACAAACTTACAAAATCTTCGTTCGACCACGGAATCGAGCTGCATTTGGTGCCCTGTGAGTGTGAGTCAGGGAAGAAAACACATAAAAACATCAAGGAACAAACAAACTATCCATCAAAAGTTTCAAGATCTATGCAACTTTCAAGTCACATAATCGTGGACTAAAAACACGATCCATTGCTCAAAGTTGGTATCAAATCGATTGCCATGCTGAGCCCAACAAGAAAACAATCATCTTATGATCAATCAAGCATCATAACGACCCCAAATTAGCCATACAAAACCACACAAGTCCTAGGGCAACATAGGGACTGTTTTGGAATTCCACAACTTGTTAGGAAGGCGCAAATCTGTCATTTTGCACTCTATTTTCAAATTTATTAAAATTCAATTTAATCTTAATTTTCAGCAATTAGGTTTAATTTTGATCATCCACCCATGTTTGGGGCAAACTTCTATATGTACGTATCATGGCTGACCAAGGTTGTGTAGCATAAGGTCATACAGCACGGAAACCAAGCATGTGTAGTTTAAGGTCATACACCACGGGTCAGGGCTGTGTAGTTTAAGGTCAGACAGCAAAGACCAAGGCTATATAGTTTAAGGTCATACAGCAAAGACCATGGCTATGCAGTTTAAGGTCATACAACATGGACCATGGTTGCACAGTTTAAGGTAATGCAGCACGGACCATGGCTGTGTAGTTTAAGGTCATACATCACAGACCATGGCTGTGTAGTTTAAGGTCATACAACATGGACCTAGGCTGTGCAGTTTAAGGTCATGCAGCACGGACCAAGGTTTTACAGTTTAAGGTCATACAGCAAGGACAAAGGTTGTGAAGTTTAAGGTCATACAACACGGACCAGGGCTATGTAATTTAAAGTTATATAGCATGGACAAAGGCTGCGCAGTTTAAGGTCATACAACATAGACCAAGGCGGTGCATTTTAAGCTCATAGAGCACGGACCATGGCAGGCAGTTTAAGGTCATACAACACATACCAAGGCTGTGCAGTTTAAGGTCATACAACGCAGACCATGGCTGTGGAGTTTAAGTTTATACAGCACGGACCAAGGCTGTGAATTTAAGGTCATTCAGCACGGACCAAGGCTGTGCAATTTAAGGTCACACAACACGGACCAAGGTTGTGCGGTTTAAGGTCATACAGTACGAACTAAGGCTATGCAGTTTAAGGTCATACAACTTTGACCAAGGCTGTGTAGTTTAAGGTCATACAGCACGGACCATGGCTGTGCAATTTAAGGTCATACAACACAAACAAAGGTTGTACCGTTTAAGGTCATGCAGCACTGACCATGGCTGTGTAGTTTAAGGTCATACAGCATGGACCATGGCTGCGTAGTTTAAGGTCATACAACATGGACCAAGCTGTGCAATTTAATGTCATGCAGTATGAACCATGGCTAAGCAGTTTAAGGTCATACAACAGGGACCAAGGTTGTGATGTTTAAGGTCATACAGCACAGACCATGGCTACGTAGTTTAAGGTCATACACCACGGACCAAGGTTGTGTAGTTTAAGGTCATACAACATGGACCATTGTGTGGTGAAGGAATGCGACTTCATGGGGAGTAGAACCATCACCAGAGACTGAACTCCCTG
This sequence comes from Amborella trichopoda, assembly GCF_000471905.2. The sequence goes on from NW_006497767.1 coordinate 1,772,055, forward strand.
AGGAGTGGGACTGTGGTGCAGGGAATGAACTTTCTGAGAAGGCAGGACAATGGTCTAGATGGGAGTGTCTTGGCATGTGCACGACACTAAGTGTTGGATGCCACACGTGGCATTAGGACTAGATGACATGAGCACGACGTTAGGTCTGTTGGTGAAGCGCGCGACGATAGTCCTTCAGACGAGGCACTCGGGTGTTCTGGGTCTCGAGCCTGCTCCCTGGCCTGGTTTTATTACCTTCAGTAGCTGAGGACTGCAACATCTTTCCGAAATTGTGAGGGGCAGTTCATGGTATTACTTAGTATAAAAGGGGGAAAACCCCATTTTAGTGTTTTACTGAAGGGTAAAATAGTTAAAGAGCTTTTAGAGAGAGAGGGGGCTTGAGCTTTGGAGAAGAGACTTCTGGCTAGAGTTTCCCGGCCAAAATTTGCAGAAGATAGGCCTTCAAAAACTTTTTCTAAAGAGCTTTAGCAGGCTTGCGGATGCTTTAGGAAAGTGCTGAGCCTTTCTAAGTAAGGAAAGGGCTTTCTCGGGGCCTTTCGAAAGATTTACAGAGGTGCTCGACCATGGTTCGAGTGCCTCTCTGAGATTTCTGTTGGGCTATTGGGAAGTTGTAGAAGGGTCAGAGGGCTCTGACAGTCCTTTGACTATCAGGGAAGAAGAAGAAGGAGTAGTAGTGGGCACACCAAAACGCAGTGGAATTCCAGTGAGTTTGTGGTGAACTTGTTGAAGCACGAAAGCAGGGAGAAGGGACACCCGCAAGGTCACAGGGAAACTTTTCGAGAATTTTCCGTGGTTCTCCGTAAATTATGGTAACAGAAAGAACAGCAATGAGTTCCCAACGAGAAGAAGGAGCACCGGTGAGAACTTGAGGCATCACAGACCTGGAACGGTAGTGAGGCGAAGGGTTGCGAGACGACGAATAGTTGCCCTCTGCATGTGTGGTGACAGGCTGCACTGTGAGTGTCAGGCGGCGTTATTGGATTTTGAGGGACGTGGTGTGCTACACGTGTGGCGCGTGGGAACAGCTAGAGCGCAGGCAGCATCAAGGGCTTTACTTCGGCAGAAAACGATAACGGTAAGGGATCTTTAGCTGCGAGATGGTGATAACCCTCCGAGAGACTGTCTCGGTGGGTAAACGGTGATAGCTCCCTGGCCACGAGATGGCAATAGTCCCACCTTTGGCCATGAGACAGCGATAGCCCTCTTAGTATTTCACACGCAACCATGAAGTCTATGTTCTAACTTCATGGCCGATCCTTTCAGCGCTATCTTAGATGTGAAGGACCTCCAGCATGCAGGGGAGCTTAGCACTGGTAAATTCATCGGCGAAGGCTTGGTGAGGGGTGAACCAATCTGGCTCACAGACAGCTTATGTGAGCCGAGGTGGCCCTTGAGCGTCACCTTTGTTAGTGGCCCTGTTCTGCTGGTGAAGAGGGAAGATAATGATGGCAACGTGAGTGTAGAGGAAGGGGTTGGCCTGCAGTGCCTAAACTGAAACATAGCCTTTAATGGGAACTTGCCAAACCTAGGCAAGCGAATGGTCCAAACCACATGCATGAAATGGTCTTCTGCTGATCTACGGGTACAAGGGGAACACCAGTACTTGAAGGGCTACTCCTCATGGCCATGAAAGTGCTGAGGCGCTTCAAAAATACATTGATACGGGCAACCTTGTTGGCTGCCCTTCAGTGCTCAGTTGGCTACTATGACCGCTGCTCAAACACGGTCAAAGTGTTGTTGGAAACTTGGAGCCAGTTTAGCAACACATGGTTGCTTGGTCATGGGGAGGCAGGGATATCGCTGATGGACCTGCACTTCGTTGGTCGGCTACCGTTCCTTGGTGTTATGTATGATGAGGTTATTCCCTCGAACTTAGTCCTTTTTTTAGGGGAAAAGGTAGGCAAAGAAGCGCCACCAACTGGGCTTCAGGAATTGTTCGGGATCTACTAACAACTCTATGATGAGCCCAAAAATGGGCGGGTCACCTTAACGAAGTGGATAACATTCTTCTATGGCAGCTTTTCAGATGAAGCTGGTCCGTTGCCGAGAAAAGGAGAGAAGGAAACTCCACCAGTTTTTGAGTTGTAGAAGGAGAATGAGCGTATCTTTCTGGTGGCTAACGTGGTGCTCTTCTTATGTAAATTTGCCCTGCCGGGAGGGGCAGACGTCATTTGTCTCGACACATTCTACGTGGCCTACGACATGATATAGGGGAAGGAGTAGGCACTCTGACAACCTGTTCTTTGCAGTATTTATCATGGCTTGGGAGCCATTTCTAGGGGAAGACAATATCAAGGGGATGAAGGAGGGTATGGCATAGTAGATGGCAAAGGCTTCCCAGGGGATTTCAAGACTCCTTTCCTAATCCATTATGTATATGCCTAGCTTCGGGCTTATTTTCCAGACACATACCTCTGAACCAGAGAGTTGGACGATACCGTGTGTCCTTTTTTTCTAAAGATTACAGGATAGAGGGAAATTTTCCATACCCCAGGCCATGCGTGCAGCTTGTACTACAACGATCACCTCCATGTGACCCGGGTGGTGTTCCCAATTGGAGGCATCACAGATCATGCATTTGTTGATGAGCTGGGCCACCACCTAGACGGTGACTTCATCAGCCCAAAAGAATTGATGTTTATGACGAGTGTCAGAGGCAGAATTCTTGCCTATCGCACTCTTCATAGTGTGAAGCTTGAGCGATACTTTCCTCATCAGTTTGCAGGGCAGCATGGGCTAGATCAAGGCTGTCCGTTCTCAGTATTCTTTGAGAAGCGGCATAGCTGGGCAGCTTGCTAGACGAAGGACCAATTGGGAACCCTATGGGAGATTTGGCTCTCGAGGCACATTTGCACTGCTTGAGCCACATGCTTGGAGGCCACCAAGGTCAATAAATATGTGCAGATCGGTACGAGCAATTGAGGCCCATGAGCTCTGGTGGCGAATCACGAACAGGGGGTATTGGGACGTGGATCACCCTTGGAAAGATGGAGCTAGGATACAACATAATGGAAAATGGCAATGACCCCTCCCCTAGGTGAAATCTTTACCCTAGGCTTGCCCCATGATTGACGCACGATCAAGCAGCCTTGCCAGACTACCGTGGACAAGTCCTTGCCGCGGTTTCTTAATATGGAGGAGAGGATAAAGAGCGTTTTTTGACAACCTCTCTGACATTTTCAAATGGAAGGAAGGCCGCAAGGTCCCGAGGCTTGAAGGGTGCCCTGTCCAGGACTTAAATGAGATGATAGGGAGAGGCACCCTTAGCAAGCTAGCCACCAGTTTGTCCAAATGTGGCACCTCGAAGACCGCTATACCGAAGCAGGCGATAGGAAAGAAGATAAAGTGGGCTCGCCCTGCGACTTCTTACGCTCCGTCTAAGAAGGTAGCCAAGGCTTTGAAATGCAAAAGGCATAAGATCCCAGTGGTCCGCGAGCCAGAAGATGGCTCCTTGGCCTCGACTTCTTCGGATGGTTGAGTGTCTCCTATCATTTCTGCATCACCCTCTGCTCTTGAGGATTCACCTTCTCGTTCACCCGAGCCTTCCACTAGCCCTACAGAGGCTCAAGCCAGTACCTCAGATCCTACTGCCACGATCGAGATTGCTTTGGACCAGGAAATGAGGTCTATGGCTGAATAGGAGGGCCAGTCCCGATGGGAGTGAACAGGATTGAGGAGGCTGGCCTTAATGAGGCGGCAAATGTGGCGGTGAAGGCAGAGAGGGTTCATGGAGTTCTGGAGGTTGTCATGCCTACCAAGGAAAGGGAAACCCCAGTAGAGTTTGTGGTAATAGAAGAGGCTAGAGCCCCATGGATTGAAGAGGGACCATTCAAAGTGATGTAGCTGTGAGGGATGCAGAGGCAGAACATCCTCAGGGATCAGGCCTAGAGGACGAAGAGGCGACACCTATGACTGTACAGGAGGTAGGCCCCATGCGAAAGCCTATGGCTGAATTGGTCACCATAGAAGATGAGGGTGAAGAAGAAGAGAGAGACGGTGTCGAACCTGCTGAGGTAAGGACGATATTTTGAGAAGAGGGGACACAGGGAGAGATCGCTACCTCGGGAGAGGGGCGACCGTGGTGCAGCCCGAGATTGAGGTAGTAGCTCCAGGCAAGGAGGTCAACCTTATTCTGTCTGAAGCTGTAGAGCTTGCAGAGGGTGAAGCTAGGGCCTCCAAGACTAAAAGGGTCGAGCCTGACACGGTCATGGCAGGGGATTTGAGCGAGAGAGTCATTGCTGAGGTGTCAGGGCAGCCTGAGGTTGCCTTTGAATCATGAGATTCTGAGGCCATGGCTACACCTGGGGATCCTCTGGCCATGATCGCTCCTAATGCACTACCCCGGCCTACTTTTAGTGGGCTGTCGGGCGACATTTTTGAGATGCTTCGAACAGGCCTCTAGAAGCTGAAGGAGTTGTCTCTTGAAGAGCTTGGAACAACGATCCTTCAGCTGAGGGGATCACCTTAGGGAATGTGCCTGATGTCCTTCCTTATTTTGACAGCGTCACCAATGAGTTTAAAGGATAGAGAGCTCGCAATTACCCCCTTTGGAGTCTTCACTTTGTGCTACCGTGAATTGGTAGACACCCAATTGCAGCAGCTGGATGTTGTAGTCTCCCAGAGATCAGCCCTTGTTGGGGATGCCATCGCCCGTCACCGCAAGGTAATGGCTCTGAGGGAGAAGATATTAGAGATGACAAAATGGCTTGACAAGCTAGAGAAGGAGACTGCAGTTTGGGAAGAGAAGGACAAGGTGCTTGTTGATAATGCTTTGACCCTCATGTATTCCTTGAGAGAAGCGACCACCTCGATGGAGCATGAGGCGGGGCTGGTGGCAAAGTTGAAGAGCGAAATCGAGCAGGCGAAGAGATCAGCTGTAACATACAGGTCAAAGATCAATGAAGCAATTGATCGATTTTGATGATGCCTTCTTTCTCTTTTTCTTTTCATTTCTTCTCATTGTAAAGGAAATAAACTTGTGATGCCCTCTTTGATGAATGAAATAGCCTTTTTCTTTTTCTATGCAATGCATGTCTCTTATTTTCTTTCTTTTCCTATTTCATTACTTCCGTCCTTTCATAGCTTGAGATGAAAAGGAATTGCCCATTCCTTTCTTTGTCTTATGGAAGCCTCATGTGGCTTCAATGTCCTCGAATGGGGGAGTAGCTACTTCCTCACCCTTGAGTGTTTGATTGGACAGGGGCTCATAATTCATGGTTCTCTTGATTTGGTGAGCCTTTTACACTGTACATACTCTAGTTCGAGGGACCCTTAGCTTCGATTCGAGGTGCATTGGTTTTGAGCTCTTCATAAGTCTTAATCTCAAGGACAAATTCCTTCAAGTGCTTCGAAGCGACGCACATAATCTCCAACTGATTCTGGAGGCTGGGAACCTCACTTCTTAGCTCTTCCATGGGGCCCTATTCCTGAGAGGCAGAGGGCTGTCTCTTATACGCCTGCACTTCGTCGATAGCCCTTGAGAAGTGTAAGACCTTCTATTGGCTGTTGGTGATCCCCTTGTTCAAGGAGTATGGAATTTGGAGTACCTTTCTTGGTCGTCGGTATGCCAGTTCTGCTTCTAGAAGAGTAATGGGGACATGCAGGATCTTTTGCTGGTCCGGCGTGTAGGTGACCCTTGGTGTTGGGAGGTCCACCTCTAGGGCTTCCTTGGGCTCAGGTGTTACTTCTAACTCATCGTTTAGTTCTGGCAAATTATAAGTAAAGGGGGAAGCTTCGCCTTCGAGAGTGGACACCATGACCTCAGAGAGGTGGCAAGGTATACTAGGGTAGATTGGAGTCAAAGGGAAGATTTTGGCTTGTCTTTCCTCTTCTTTGAACATGTCCGTGATCATTCGCCCTAGATCTTTAACATCCTCATGAGATGAAGGTGGTTAGGTGCCTCGATCTCGCCCTTCGGATCTAGATGATTGGGTGGCATGTATCTCAGGTTTCAGTGGAGACCCGCGATGTTTTGAGATTACTCTCTCGAGAACCTTATTCGACAATAAGGGCAGGTATTACTAACTGATGAGAGATGAATTTAAGGTCGGTTCGGGACTTACTCGGGCTGGCTCACATGGGCACCTTCTTAGATCACGAAGAAAGCCCCCCAGTCATAAAACCGGTTCGGAATAGCCTCCCTTAGCATGTATTCTCTTATTTTCTGCAATCACACACATATGGCAAAGGTTATAAGGGACATGGGTCAGCAGTCCTCACCTTGCCTTCTTGATGAATACATGTAGGCGTACACATTAAAAAAAAGAAAGAATAATGAGAGAAGAAAGGTGGGGGAGAAAAGAATCTGACTACGCTGGGAGATCAACACACTAACTAAGCTAGTAGGTAATTGGTCTGACGTGACAGTAAAACGGGCTTAGTAACAAAGTCTGGCTCAACAGAGTTACTACTAGACGTCAATATCAATATTGACTAGTTAGATGCGATGGTTAGTCTTTCGTGGCAATACAGCGGGCATAGTAATTATGCAAGAACAACATTACGGCTAGACTACAGGGCTACCCATAAGAGGCTAATCTCAACCCCTCTTAGTCAAATGAAAGGATAACAAAAGGCATGGAAATCCTAAAGAGAGAATAAGAAGTAAGAGAATAAGAGGAAAAGAGAAAGAAAGAGAGGAAGAGAAAGACATGAAGGAGAAGAGTGTGAGAGAAGAGAGAAGGAAGGCGAGAGGAGGGAGAAGGACACAATCAATGCCAAGCATCACCGGTTGTGTTGGAAAATGTAGAGAAAGAAGACACAATCGGTGCTAGGCATCACCAGCTATGTTAGAAAGAGAAGAGATGGAGGACACAGTTGACGCTAGGTATTGCCAGCTGTGTTAGAGAGAGGGGGCAAGAAGGAGAGAGAGAGGACAAAATCGGTACTAGGTATCACCAGCTGTGTTAGAGAGAAGGGGTAAGAAGAGCACAGTCGGCACTAGGCATCGCTGACTGTGTTTTTTAAGAAGAAAGGAGAGAGAAAGACACTAGGCATTACCAGCTGTATTTTAAGAAGAGAGGAGAGAGAAAGACACTAGGCATTACCAGCTGTATTTTAAGAAGAGAGGAGAGAGAAAGACACAGTCAGCGTTAGGTATTGTCGGCTGTGTTTTAAGAAGAGCGAAGAGAGAAAGACACTGTTGGAGCTAAACATTGCCAGCTGTGTTTTAAAAAGAACGGAGAGAGAAAGATACAGTTGGTGCTAGGCATTGCTGGCTGCATTTTACGAAGAAAAGAATGGAGATAGGTATGAGAAAAAGAGAGAGAAAGAGAGATAAAGATGAGAAAAAGAGAGAGAAAGAGCGATAGAGAAGAGAAGAAGAGAAAAAGAGATAAAGACAAGAAGAAGAGAGAGATAGAGAGATAAAGATGAGAAGAAGGAGAGAAAGAGAGATATAGACAAGAAGAAGAGAGAAAGAGAGATAGAGATGAGCAGAAGAGAGAGAAAGAGAGATAGAGATGAGCAGAAGAGAGAGAAAGAGAGATAGAGATGAGAAGAAGAGAGAGAAAGAGAGATAGAGATGAGAAGAAGAGAGAGATAGAGAGAAAAAGGGAGGAGAGAGGAAGAGGGGAGGAGAGACAAAGTTACCTTTTCAAAGGGTATCAGCCCTTTTTTTCTCTATCCACTTTCTCTCTCCAAGACGCACCCATGAGAATAAGCAAAAATGAAGTCTTTATTGAATCTTTAATAATGAACCCAAGGGTATTTTAGAATTTGGCTTTATATGCTTATATAAAATTGGGCCCAAACATGGGTGGATGCTCAAAAACTACATAGAATTAAAGATAATTACAATTTCATTGAATTAAAAGAAATTCTAAAAATGGGTGCAAAAGGATTGTTTTCATCCTGGCTAATAATGTGTGGAATTTCAGAACACCTGCTGTTGCCCAAGAACTTGCATGATCTTCCTTGACTGATCCGGGGTTGTTCTGTTGCCCGTTTGATCGAAAGCTTATTGTTTTCTTGTGGGGCTCGGCAAGGTGATCAATTAGATACCAAGTTCGAGCCATGAATCATGTTTTTATGCCATGATCATGAAACTTGAAATTTGTTTGAATCTTGAAAGCTTTGGATTGTTTGTGTGCTCGTTTCTTAATGTTTTTCTTCAATTTCTTCGCTGAATCACACTAAGCATGCCTTCATGATCACGTTGCAACAAACGCAGTTGGATTTTGTGTCCAGATGAAGATTTTGTGGTCTTGAGTTTTTCGCTAGAATCTTGGAATCCGACGACCGAAATTTACAGTAGAGATAGTCACAGACCTTATGTGTGTGAAATCGAACTGTTCATTATATGCGAGGTTTGGTCTAGAGATAGCCGCGGACCTTGCACACTTAATGCAATTGGTTTCGTGTTGATCAGGTATGCGAGCATCATGATTTGGCCACCAGAGTGGGGCGTGTTACCGTTGAATTTTCTGTAACTTTCTTAATGAATCAGCAACTTCTCTCTAGTTTTTCTCCCTATTCGAGCATCGTCACGTGGCGTACCACATATTGAAACTTTGTCTTGATGAGACGAACATTCTCACAAAATTTGACAGCGATCCGACTTGGAACGAGTAAAATATAGGCCCCAAAATTCACTTCTTGTGACTATAAAAACAACCACCTTCAAACGTGTTTTGGGGTAGGGTGGCCACACGGGAATAGTGTGTGGCCTACCCCTTTTTGTATTTTAACCCTAACTTTTCCTGGAGTGTCCAATTAAGCTGAAACTGGTCCCATTACCGTACCGGATTCAATGGCGGTGGTCCCACAACTTTTTTACGCACCAAAAAGATATTTTTTGTTACGGGATCCATTTTGGGGTGTTAGAGGACGATTTTGCCGAAATTGTTTCTTTGTGTTCACTGCCTTAGAAATGTTTGATAGCGATGAAACTTGGCAGTTGGCCTTTGCTGATGAAGATCTTGACCGATTCTGGGGCCATTCTGAGACTGTCAAAATTTCCACTGTTTTGTAGGGTTTATTGACATGCTTCCTCTTTATTTCGCATCGGGGACTAAGGCGTTGAAAAATGCGTTCAAACAACTTACCCCACCGAATGTTTCGCTTTGAGAGAAGCGAAGAAGGACAACATTCGAAAAATTTCCTTTGGCTTATTACTTTTTTCATCTTAGCCACTTGACGACGTGAATGCCGAGGAGAATTACGCAATGGTGTAACTAGGATGCTCACACGTAGGGATGCATTATTCGCGAGTCCGTCCGTGGAGACTTTAGGAGGGAGAAGAGAATTTTTTGAGGGATCTTATTGAAGTCCTCACCCTCATGTGGACTGTCTGTGATTTTGAAACTGAGGATTTTGTATGGACTTCGTCATTCAAAAACAGGCCCGTCTGGCAATTGAGTGCCATGTCGAAGGGCAATGTTCCCATCTGGCTTAGGTTTCTTTGTTCTAGATAGACAACAAAAGAGCCTTTGGTTGGCACTCGTCTGTGTAATGCACCAGTTGTTCCTTGGTAGGTAGGGTACCTCCGTTTATCGAGATAACCAGCATTGGGTATAACCACGCCTACCCACTACTTTGCAGCTATGACAATCATTTGATTGTCGTTCCAAAGTCATGGTTGACTTAGCCTTTTTGGGGTATCTTTGGTTCGTCAGAGTGACTTTCTTGTTTGGTTTTTGTTTTGAAGAGCCTTTTGTTGGCGCTCATTTGTGTCGTGTACCATTTGTTCTTTGGCGGATAGCGTACCTCAGTTTATCGAGATAACCAGTTTTGAGTATAACCACCCCTACCCACTGCATTGCAGCTACGATAATCATCTGATTGTTGCTCCAAAGTCATGGTTGACTTAGCCTTCTCAAGGTATCTCCGGCATCTGGGAGTGTGTTTCATAGCCTCTTAAGAATGATGCTCTTTTTCATGAGACTTGTCTTGCTGTCTTAGCGAGTATTCTGTTCTTCGAGTCCTTTTTGCAACAGGACTAGGGCTGTCAGAATCTTTTCCTTAGAGCTTGTATTTTTTGACCCTGATATTGTAACACCAAGATTTTTTTCTTTTTTTGAGTGAGGGCTAAAGCCGGTTGTTAAGGCAAGCTCTACGTTAACTTGTTTATTGGTCCAGGGGTCCTTTGTGGATTTTCACTTGAACTTTGGGAGCTGCGCCGTAGAGACAGTTTTCACCAACTTCTTTTTATTTGAGGCTCCTTTACCCATGACTTTACAATCATCTTCATTGTTATTCTTCCATTTTTACTCACGATGTCCTTTTAGGTTCTCATCGTGCCTGGGTTTTATTCACGTAACTCTTTTACTCATTGTTTCGTGACCATGCCCGTCCATCTTTTTTACTTATGGAATTCCCTTATTAAGGTATACACCATGCCCGTTATTTCTTTTTTTTTATTTCATTTTTTTGTGAAGGCGTGATCAAGGTCATGCCTTGTGGACCTGTGCAAAGCCTTTTAACTTCATGCGGTAAGAGCATGCACTACAGTTTAAGGTCATACTGCTGGACCATAATAGAGATGGATGGCAGCTGGTAGAGGCCGTGGAGTGAGTATGATAGTGGTTTTAGCTCACTTTTGGGGAGATGGCATGAAGGTACCTATGAAAGATGGATGAGGTATGAAAGGTGGGTGACAAATGGTGACCCACTAGCTTACAACGGGTATAGGTGGCAGGATGGTTCGCCATTTTTGTGAGCTTGGGTGAGACTCACTGGAGAATGATGAAGGATGATGAAGTGAATGGACTCACTGGGGAGGTAATGTACACGCATGGGTCAGCTAAGGATGACGTGCACGAAGATGGACGTAAAAAGGTGTGTGTGCATACGCGAGGGTGAGTTTATGGTCATACCCCCGAGATCTATGCAAAGCAATTTATCGTCATCCAACCAGGACGTGCACTATGGTCTAGGGTCATGGAGCTTGGGCTGTGGTTATGCAGTTTTAAAGTCATGCAACTAGGGTCATGAGGTTTAAGGTCGTACAGTTTATGGACATATAGTTTGGACCTCCGTTACAGTTTATGGACATATAGTTTTGACCGTGGTGCTGAGCCTTTTAACATCATGCGGCTAGGACGTGTACTACAAATTTAAAGTCATACAGGAAGACCATAGCTTTGTAGTTTTAAAGTTTTAAAGTCATGCAGCTAGGACCATGCTCTTTAAGGTTATGCATCTAGACCTCAGTTACAATTTAAGGTCATATAGTTTGGAGCATGGCGTTTAGGGTTGTGCATCTAGACCATTGTGTGGGTTGCCATGTAGGTGGAACTCCATGGGGAATAGGTCTTTGGATGACAATCCAACTCCCTGGGGATAAAATGGTTAAGGTCAATCACAAGCAGAGAGCTCAGATGGAGGTGGTGGCAAAACTAGGGATGGCAAACAGAAGTGAACTTCACTAGGGATTAGGAGACAAATGTGGGTCTTTTATATCCTTGAGGACAAAATAAATAAGCGTGAGGCACCATTGGGGGTTGCAGGAGCAAAAATGACCCAAACTCCACTAGGGATAAGAGGCTATAGTACGAGTATGGCTCTCCTATTGAGGATGGGAGGTCATGACTTGATGTTGATCAACCTAGGTTCAATCAGTTAAAGTCGAGGTGCAACCTCACTGGGGAGAGTGATAGAACACTCACAACTTTGGCCTAAGCTACTTAAAATATAGCTGGTGCCAAGTGCAGCAACTATTCTTTCTTGTGATGCTCAGCCAGTGATGAGTCTTCGAAACGTAATGGGCACTGAGGACGGCCAACACTGATTCTTAACTACTTAGCCGTGTCATATTTCTAAAAACACAGTCGGCACTAGATTGTTAAATGCACAGTCAGCGCTGAGGACGACACATGCTTTGAAAACAGCCGGCGTTGAGTTGCTGAGCACACAATCGGCGTTGTGGTTGTTGAAACACAGCCCGTGCTAGGTCACTTCGACCGCATAGCCGGCGCTGGGTTTTACTGAGGAAGCAGTCAGCGCTGCAGTTACTGAGGATACAAGCAGCGCTGGGGCTTCGAGCACATAGTCGGCGCTAAAGTCACAATCAACATGGGTGGCGCTAAAGTCTCTGAACACACAACCGACACTAGGCATTAGAAAACATAGTCGTCGCTAAGAGTTAGCAGATACAACCGGCGCTAATCGTTGACAGACACAGCCGGCGCTTAAACTTCGGAAAACCTACTCGGCATTAAGCATTAGCAAACACAACAAGTGCTAAGCGTTAATGGACACAGCCGGTGCTAAGTTTTGGCAGTCAGGTCAATGCCAAGATGGTGAACTACTATTTGAGGGTCTAGGCCAGGCATCTCATGGTAATGCCATGCTCAGACGTCTCAATTTTCTCGCAAGAAAGTGGTCAAATCTTCTTTTTCTTCTGGAGACATATTTGCTGAGATAAAAGTATGCCTAGGGTTGGCCGCATCTCCTAGATTTATTTCTTCGAGCTCGTCAATAGTAGCTTGATCACCTTCTTCTTATTCTTTTGGAGCTTCTTGCAACTCCTCCTCGTCCTCATTATTTTCAGGGGTCTTTTCATCAACCTCAAGTGCAGAGGCTGATGATCCTGACATCTCTACCTCCAATAGGGCTACAGAGTAAGTCACAATTTTTACGCCTTTCGTGAACCAAGGGAAGGAAAGGTTAACCTCAAACATGGAAAGCCTACTAGGCTGCATAAGCTTGTCTTGAAAGTTGAAGGGAAATTGAGGTTCAGTGGTGGTTGGGCAGGAAGCGTCTTCGTATGAATCACATGGTATTTGTACAGGTGCCTGCAGTGTTTTCCCAGTGCTGGCTGGTGTTTCATAAGCTTGTACCATGTGGCAAGCTTCTTGAGAATAAAAATTCTTCCCCCTTGATTCTTCCCATCTCTGCTTAAAGTCAGGCTCAGGGGGCCATTGGGGTTTCTTTGGCTTTGAAGTTTGTTCTTCTTCAAGGACGATGGCTGTGATTTGCCTCGAGCTACTAGGGCATCAACAACTGCTAGGAATCCTTCTTTCTAGGCCACATCTTTTTCAAGGTTGTATCTGCTGGAGACATAGAAGAGGAAGGATGAGCAATAGAAGAAGAAGAAGGAAAAGGAAGGTGGGGAACTTTTAAGGTCGTTCCCCTCATCAGACTGATATAGGCGGCTTTTTATATCATCACCATGGTTGGACATGTGCAAGGAATCTTTTAGGTCTTTCCCTTGCTTAGACCATTAGGGAGTTCCTTTAACGTCGTCACCCTCATTGGACGTGCTCTGAGTGAAAGATGGGGCAAGGACGTCTTCTTTGTGAGAAGGAATGAGTATCATGCTAGTGATAAGTTCCAGTAAGGATGGCAGTGGGGGAAGGGGCTTGAGAAATTCTTGCTCAACTGGCAGTTGAACCGTTACGTTTCTCCGGCGAGCAGCCCTTGGTGCCGGTCTCCTTTTGGTTTTCTTAGGTGGTGCTTGATTCGTCTCGCTAGGCTCGTGAACATCCTTAGCCTAGTGAACTGCTTCTCACCTCAAGGACTTGAGTCTACTTTTCCCGTGGTGGACTATCCATGGATGGGAAGTCAATGGTTCAACAGAGTCTGAATCATTGTTAGGAAGGTATTGTGTTGAGAGATCCTCTTGCACTGATGAAGCAGTGGCTCGGGGATCACTCACTGGAACATCATAAAACTTGTCCACATTTTCTTTGCTAATATGTCAGAGAAACTGGTGTATTCCCATAGCTAATGACCTCTTATCTGGTGATACGGGCACCAACGGTCCTCAGTCCCCTGAACAAGGCATCGGGGTTGCCTTGCGGGCTTCAAAGTGATTATTCCTTCATGACGCATTATAACAAAGAAGACATGAAGGATATCAAGGGCTTCTTCTTCTTTCTGGATAGTTACTGCATGGGAGGCTTCTACTGCCCCAAAGGCCTTCTTTAAGTCATCAAGCTTTATTTGACCCGTCTAGATCAGGGCCTCGATAATATCTTTTAGCTTGTAGCAGTCATCTGTGGGATGATTGACCTTCTCAAAGGGGTAGACCTTGTTCGTATGCCTGGTGAAATAATCATTTCGATTAAGATTCACCGGCGGGGGTACTAGATTGTATGGCAATTGTTGCTTGCCTACCTGAGGCATTGTCTTTGTTGTGCTCACCCCTTTTGGAGAGGTCCAAAGTTTGGGAGGGAGCCTTCTTTGGATAAAAGACCATGACAATTACACTTATTACTCCTTTCTGTTAGCTCCCCTGTGTGTTGTTCCAAGAGCTACCATTGCCCTGATTGTTCCCAGAGCTTGCAAGCTATTGTCGTGACCCACCGTGGTGGCATAATAGACTTTTTATGCGGACTAATTTAGAGATCAGCTCTAACATTGAAGTTGGATTAGAGTCCTTGATGTGTAGAGCAATTTCAGGTGGCATGTTGCGCACACAAGTTTGGATTGCTTCCTTTTTAGGCATAGGATTGGGATGGCAAGTGGTAAAATTTCTCCATCTGATATGAAGTGGTCCATGGGCTCATCGGGATCTTGAGTCAGGGTGAGAAGCTCAATAGTTTGGACCTCCGTCTCAACCTCATAAAAGCACTGATAGAACAATTTCTCCATGTCATCCCATGTATCAACTGAGTTTGGGGAAATTCGAGCATGCCACTGAAAGGCTAGGCAGTCAAGGGTTTTAACAAATTGACAGAGAAGAAGTCTCCCGTCAGCCACTGTTTCTTGACATGCTGCTTGAAAGTGGGCAATATGCTGGTTTGGGGACGTGGTTCCATTGAATAGAGGAAACTTCCCTTTCTTGTAATATGAGGGAAACGAGACCTAGTCGATGTATGAAGGGTATGGCCTTTGATATGGTGTCGCACCCTGTAACCCTCGAGATTCGTCTGTTCGGTCATGAGAGTGGCATGAAAAGTTGCCAGCTCTCTCCACCTGGCAATGAATTTGTCAACCGTCTCACTAGGGTCCTGAATCATCATGAAGAGCTGGATGGTTTCCACGTTCCTTTGGATTTTGTAGAAGCGTTGGTAGAACAACTGCTCCATTTCTTGCCACGTGTGCACTGAATTTAGGGTAGTCGAGCATACCATTGGAAGGCTGACCCTTCGAGAGTTTCGAAGAACGGACGGAGGAGAATTTGTTTGTCAGTTACCATTTCCCTACAAGCCACTTGGAAGTGGGCAGACGTAATGCCATTGAACATGGGTAGTTTCCCTTTATGATAGTTTGGGGGAAACGACACCTGGTCAATGTACGAAGGGTATAGCTTCTGGTTGAGTGGGACCTCTTGCACGCCTGAAACCTTATTCTTGAGGCTATGGGCCACCATGGCATCTATGTCGGTTTGGGAGAACCCGTGGGAGGCAGAGCTATCTTGGGAGACCAATAGGGGAGTTTTCTTGGGAACTATGTCCTCACCGGACCGAGAGTCGATCTCTTGGTGAGAAGAATGGGACCTAGAGGCTTCTAGGCGTTCCATATTTTCAAGGATGGATTACATAATTACCTCGAACTGGTTCATCTGCTCTTCTTAGGCATCATCCTGATCATTGATCACCATGACACTGACCGTTTCTTCTGAAAGGTCAAAGCTAGGTGGCACAGTGGATTGCGGAGGTTGGCAAGTCGTGTGTGGAAAGTCAGCCTGTAGGGGCTCAGCTTGTAATGACTGGACTCGAGCCTTGTATGTCGATCTTGTGAGGACTGGTTCTCGATGGTCTTGGGATCGTGGCTTATGGGAAGTGATCACCTAGTAATATTCTTGGACCTACTCTGGTTCTGGAGTTTGGAGAGGGAAAAAGGGATTATGAGGTAGGAGGTCACCAAGACTGGTGACCTCAGCCGCCTTAGAGGCTTCTTTGGTCAGGATCTGAAGGCCTCTCTTCTGCTTAACCTTAAGGCTGTTGTGGACGTCATTCCAGAACTGAAACAGAGACCTGGACTGCCCCTCTTTCTTTGAGCATGCGAGGGTCATGTCTATGAGCTAGAGCAAGGAGTGGGGTCCAAGGACAGAAGGCAACCTGGGTTTTTGGTTTGGAGGCTGAAGGCTCCTATCTTACATCAGGTCCCTGCCCCGAGTCCCTATGTAAGGCCCACGTGTACAGCTGACCGAAGGCTGACTCAAGATGGTACTCTTAGGGAAGACCTTTGAGTACTAGGTCTCTAGGTGCTTGCCTGGTGGAGGGAGAGCAACAGTAGAAGGAACTGGTTCATGACCCTACTTGAGTCGAGATAGAGGATGAACCTGCAAAACCAGTGCGTGTGCGCCTCTAGGGTTAGTTTTCCGGGTGACTTGGGGGTCAAACTAGGCGCGATCACTTGGTTCGACCTTGGGAAGTCGAGGCCCTCAAGCTTGTGTCTGTGAGGGACCAACCAAGAGCCCATCTCTCACAGGGTAATATTGTGTGTGCTGGGGGAGAGGACGAGGTGGTCGACCTTCATGTGCTCGAGGTGGCATAGAGCTAGTGCTACCCTGAGCTGTGGGATGCAAGTGTATAACATGAGCAGGGATCGTCCTGAGAAGGCCTAGTCTTGGACATGAGTTTGAGGCAGAATGGAAGTTGCCTCGATGTGTGACTCGAGTGGCTAGACAACGAGCCTTAAGGTGGGTCTGAGAGGTGGAGGCCGTCGGGTCTACGCCTTGGTGTGCTGAGCCTCTAGGTATAGAGGTTCGGGGTGGTGAAGGAGTATACAGAGAACCTCAGGAGTGACGACAACCTGCTTGCCTTTCACGAAAGCGGTTGGTGCAGCCTTCCGGTGTACCTTAGCAATATGACTGACAAGGGACTTACCAGTAGTAGGGTGCATGCCGTGGGTGGTAGCACATGTGCTACCAATGCAAGGGGCCTTGGTGGAGGGTCCACCAGGGCGAGGAAGCGGGGAGTCGGGGACCTTTAAGTCCCCTCTTGCACCATCACAAGAAAGAACCTGGGAGCTAGACTGTGAATTATGACTCAGCAAGAGAGTAGGGAAGGAAGCTTGAGCAGTTCGCTTCCCTGAAACAGTCACTAGTGCGGGGATAAGAAAGTTACCGACGAAGGGGTAACAAGTCCCCAGTGGAGTCGCCAAACTGGTTAAGTGCCTTGATCTCACCTCCCTGGATCTAGGCGATTAGGTGACAATGTCTCCGATTCAAAAAACCTGGGACTTGAGATCTCTCCCTCAGGAACATTGTTCGAGAATAAGGGCAGGTATCCAATTAGTGAGAGAGGAATTTTTGGTCTGAGGTGGGGACCAACCTCATCTGGGTTCATGACTTATTCGGGCTGACTGGCATGGGCGCCCTCTTAGATCACGTCAGAAATGCCCCCAACTGCTTTAACTAGTTTGGAATCACCTCCCTTGATCTGCAATCACCTTGTTTATCAGCATCACACTACCATGGTTAATTTGCAAGACAAGTGGGCCGAAGGGCCTACCCTTGTCTTAGGGCAATGCACATTCATATGGCTAAGAATGTGAGAAGTTAGGGTCATGAAGTGGAAGGTAAGCAAAGGTCGAAATGAGAAGACCACTTGATGAAGGGACGAGACTAACATGATAGCCAGATAGTGACCGACTCGGAGTGGTAGCAAGACAGGCATGGTACTCAGAACCAGCACGATGGCAATACTACTCGAAACCGAGGCCCATATGGCGGTGCTATGCTAGGTCGACCCTCAATCAAGTGAGAAGAGAGAGAATGAAAAGAAGGCAAGAGACAGTGAAGAGATAAGGTCTCGACGACACTAAGCATTGCCACCCAGGCCGTGGAATACAGTGTCACGACCCTTGGGCGGTGCTAGACACTACTGCTCACATCTGGAGGGGGAGCAGGGAACGACGAACAACGCTAGGCATCACCTTTGGTAACACAACAAGGCAGCGCACCCCTACTCAGGCAGCGATAGCCTCTCGTGAAGCGCACGACAATAGCCAATTGCAAAGCACAAGGTGATCGTTCTCGTGAGGCGCACGAAGATAGGCGTGGGACGCGAGAGGAGCGACAATGAGCATCGAATGCACAAAGGAGGCTCGCGAACGGTGATAGGCACCGTGCTCATGAGGGAAGCTCACAGACAGTGATAGGTGTTGCTGAGACCTCTCGCGGACTGTGATGGGCATCACCTTCTGCGATAGGAGCGCAACAGGGGGAGAACCCTGGGAGCGACAAAGGGTTTCACCATCTATGTTCTTCACTGAGACGTCGAGGATACGTCTGCGAAGGGTGATGAGTAGTGCCATCTGCAGACCTTTCCGAGAGATAGAAGTGAAAAAAAAGAAGAAGAAAGAAACTCACGCATGGCACTGGCATCGCCATGCGTGACCTGTGAGACCATAGGAGAGGCATTCACGGCACTGCCACTACCGTGCATAGGCTCTGAGAGGAGCTCAGATGGAGGACAAGAAGAAGAAAGAGCGGAAGAGAAAGAAGAAGAAAAGAAAAAGAAGAGACAGAAGATTTACATTGGGCCTAGTGGTACCGGTCGAAAAGTTTCTCTCACCTTAGTCTCTCTTTCTAAAAGAGACTCAAATGAGAAGAAGGAGAAACTTTATTTAGTAAAAGCTCCCTCTTTGTAAAGGGTTGAGTCCTCTCTTTTTTCTTTGTTTACGAACAATGATGGTATGTGGTATATATAGAATTTGCCCCAAACATGGGTGGATTGATCAAAATTAAATCTAATTACTGGAGATTAAGTTTTAATTGAATTAAAAGAAATTAGAAAATAGGGTACAAAATGACATATTTGCCCCTTCCTAACAATTTGTGGAATTCTATAATAGTCCATGTGTTGCCCTAGAGCATGCATGATTTTTCATGGATGATCTGGGGTCATTCTGATGCCTAGTTGATCGAAAGATGATTGTTTTCTTGTAGGTCTCAGTATGGCGATCGATTTGATACCAACTTTGAGCTAAGGATCGTGTTTTTAGGGCACGATCATGTGACTTGAATTTTGGTTGAATCTTGTAACTTTGGATTGATAGTGTGCTTGTTCCTTGATTTTTTTTGTGATTTCTTCGCTACACCACACTGAGAATGCAGTTACAATCTTGGGGCAGCAAACACAGCTCGATTTCGTGTGCGAACGAATATTTTGCAACTATGGAAATTTGGCCGGAATCAGGAATTTCGGCAACGAAATTTATAATCACTTCATCGGCTTCATGTTCGGAATCTGACTATGTATGGGGTTCAGGTCAGAGATAGCCGAAGACCTTATGCACACGATGGAATTGGTTTCACGTTGATCGAGCTCGCGAGCGGTGTGATTTGTCCACGTGAGAGATGCACGACGCTGTTGAATTTCCTGCACTTTCTTCTTAGATAAGCAACTTCTCTCTAGTTTTTCTTCGGGTTCAGGCATCTTCACGGGGTGTGCAAAATATCGAAACGATCGTCTTGATGAGCTAAACGTGCTCACTAAATTTGAGCTTGATCCGACTTGGGAAGTGTGAGATATGAGCATCGAAAGTCACTATTCATGACTGTCCCTTTAATGGTGTGGAGTTGCAGGGTGGCTGCACAGGAATAGTATGCGACTTCTCCTATTTCATTCTTTCACTATAACGTTTTCCTGGAGTGTCCGTTTAAGCTGAAATTTGACTCTTGGCTAATGGCGGTGGTCCCACTGCAAATTGAGACACCGAAAGTAGCGTTCTAGTTATAAGGGTCCATTTTAGGGTGCTTGAGGTTGATTCTGCTGGAACTTTTCTCAGTGTGCGCTACCTTAGACATGTTGGAATGTGCTGAAACTTGACAAGAGACTGTTGAGAGTCCTCATGAAGATCTTGACCCATTCTGGGGCTATTTTGAGACTGTCAGATTTTCCACTGTTTGCTAAGCTTTAATTGAGCGGGGGCTCCATGATGATGAAAAATATCTTCCAACACACACGAAATGCTAAAGCCATGAGTTTGTTACTATTGTTATCCCTAGTCAAGTTGCACTCTGACCGTGAGCAATTATCCATAGCGGAGTGGTACCCAGGTCGTCGAACTTAGGCCATGACCTCTAATCCCGAGTAGAAGTCATGCTCGTACTTCAACTCCTTATCCTCAGTGGAGTTAGGGTCACTTTTTAATGTTGCAAACCCTGATGAGTCTACCTCACACCTGATTTTCTTGTCCTCAAGGAGTCGATTAGTATTTTGCACATTTAAGGGACCCACACTTGTTCCCATTATCCCCAATGAAGCTGGCCTTCCCATCTGAACCCCTTGTTGACCTTAACCATTTTATCCCCCGCTAGTCAGATCGTCATTTACAGACTTATTCCCCATGCAGCTTCACCCACATGGTGGCACATCCATGGTCTGCGCTGCATGACCTTAAACTGCTCAGCCAAGTCCGTGCTGCAAGACCTTAAACTGCACAGTCATGGTCCGTGTTGCATGACCTTAAACTACGCAGCCATGATCCGTGCTGCACGACCTTAAACTACACAGCCATGGTCCGTGCTGCATGACCTTAAACTGCACAGCCATGGTCCGTGCTACATCACCCTAAGTTGCACAGCCTTGGTCCGTGCTGCATCACCCTAAACTACACAGCCTCAGTATATGCTGCATGACCCCAAACTACACATCCTTGGTTTAGGTGCACGACCCCTAGACTGCATAGTTCAAACTATATGAACTTAAACTCTAGTACACATCTTAGCTGCATGACACTAAAAGGCTCAGCATCATGGTCCAAATTATATGACCTTAAACTGTAGTGGAGGTTTAGTTACACGACCTTAAACTGCATGGTCCAAGCTACAGGACTCTAAACTGGATATCCACGATCAAAGCTATATGACCTTAAACCATAGTGCACGTCCTGGCCACATGGTGTTAAACTGCTTAACGCAGGTCCAAGAGGCATGACCTTAAAAATGCCCTCACAACATGGGCACATGCCCTTTACGTTCATCTTCACGCACGTCTTCCTTAACCAACATGTTCATGCGCGCACCACCTTCATTATCTCCCCAGTGAGTCCATTCACTCAACACCATTCATCACTCCCTAGTGAGTGTCACCCATGCTCACAGAACGGTGAGCCATTCCACTATCCATACTGGTTGTAAGTTAATGGGTCACCATTTTCCAATTTCCATCCATACACTATCAATTTTTCACTGCTCCATCTCCCCAAAGTGAATCAAGCCACCACCATACTCACTCCACGACCTGCATAGACTGCCATACATCACCACCACAGTCCAATTATATGACCTTAAACCATAGTTCATGTCCTAGCCGTATGACGTTAAAAGGATTCGCACATGTCCTGAAGGCATGACCCTAAACATGCCTTCAGAAAAAATAAAAAATGAAGAAAAAATAAATAATGGGCATGGTCACGAAACCATGAGCAAGACCATTCCGTGAAAATAAAGTCCCTCGGCACAATGAAAACTTAAAAGGGCATCATGAGTAAAAATGGATAAAAATAAGGGTGGACATGGCCGAAAGGTCATGGGTAAAACAATCCCCAAATAGAAAGGCAGTTGGTGAAAACCTTCTTTAAGGTGCTGCTTCGTAAGTCTAAGTGAAAATTTGCAAAGGACGCTTAAACCTACAAGTAGGTTGATGTAGCAGTCGCCTCAGTAGGTGGCTTACCCACATTCAAAAGAAAAATCCCTAGTGCTACATTGTCGGGATCTAAAAATACGAGCTTCAAGGAAATGATTCTGATAGCTTGAGTCTATTTTTAAAAGGACTCGATGAGAAGAAGATTCACCAAGAAAGCAAGACAAGTCTCATGAAAAGAGCATCATTCCGAGGAGGTTACCAACACACTCCAAAATGTTAAAGACGCCCCAAGATAGCTAAGTCAGCCATGAATTTGGTGAAGTAATCAGGACAAGAGCTATCTTGATTATCGAAACTACACAGTAGTGGGTAGGGGTTTTACCCAAAGCTGGTCACCTTGATAAACTGAGGTACGCTACTCGCCAAGGAATAATTGGTGCACAATGCAAACGACACACACCAATCACAAAATCCTCAAAACGTGGCTCCACACCAGAGGATACAAACAAACTAGACTAAATGAGAACAATGCCCTTCGACGTGGAACTCAATTTCCAGATGGGGTTGATTTTGATCAATGAGGTCTGTATAACATCCTCACCTATCAAAATCACAACTAGTCCCTTGAGTGTGAGGACTTCGACAGGATCCCTCAAAAAGGTCTCTTATCCCCTTGAAATATCCACGTATGGACCTGCAAACAATGCATCCCTACGTCTGAGCATCCAAGCTGCAGCATTGCGTGAATCTCCTCGACGTTCACCTGGTCCTATGGCTAGAAAGAAAAAAGTAATAAAGTCGAAGGAAATTTTCCAAATGTTTTCCTTTTTGCTTCCCTCAAAGCACAACATTTGGAGGGGAAGTTGTTTGAACACATTTTTCAACACCTTGGTCCATGATGCGGAATAAAGAGGAAGCCGGTCAATAAAGCTTGACAAAACAGTGCAATTCATAACAATCTCAAAATAGTCCCATAATTGATCAAGATCTTTATAAATACTCCAAAATACCACCGGCCAAGTTTCATCGCATTCCGACATGTTTGAGACAGTGAACACAAAGAAACAATTTAAGAAAAAATGGCATCTCGCACCCCGAAACGAACCCTTACAATTGGAACTATATTTTTGGTGAGTCAAACAGCTGTGGGACCACTGCCATTGGATCCGACATGATAGAAAACCCCTATGGATCAAGTTTTGACTAAATCGAATACTCCAGGAAAACGTTATGAGTAAAACATTGAAATAGAAGGAGCTGCACACTATTCCCATGTGGCCGCCCTGCACCAAAATATCATTAAAGGTGGTTATTTTCACAGTCACAGATAGTGACATTTGGAGACCATGTCTCCCTCATGCCGAGTCGGACCATGCTCAAATTTTGTGAGCATGTTCGTCTCGTTGAGATGAGCATTTCGATATGTGGTACACCCCTGATGATGTCCAAGCAGGGAGAAAATCTAGAGAGAAGTTGCCGATTCATGAAGAAGCTGTAGAAAATTAAACAGCTACGCGCCTCACTAGAGAGACTAAATCACGATGCTTGCACATCAGATCAACACGAAACCAACTCCATCGTGTGCGTAAGGTCCAGGGGTATCATTGGTCTAAACCCCCATACATGATGAATGGTTGAATTTTGCAATCCAAAGTAATGAAGTGACTATAAATTCCGGCCGTCAGATTCTAAATTTTGGATAAAATCCAAAAGTTCTGAAATCTTTGTTCGAGCTCTAAATCACATCCCATTTGTTGGCATGTGATCGTAACGGCATGCTCAATGCACTACAATGAAGAAATCATGGAGAAACATTAAGGATCGAGCACACTATCGATCCAAAGTTTGCAAGTTTCATAAAAAATGCAAGTCCTATGATCGGGCTTAAAAACACGATTCGTGGCTCGAAATTAGTATCGCCATGCCAAGCCCTACAAGAAAACAATCATCTTTTGATCAAATGGGAATCATAGCAACCTTGGATTAGTCACAGAAGATCACACAAGTTCTCAGGCAGCGACACGGACTGTTTTGAAATTCTATGAATTGTTAGATAGGGGCAAAATAGTCTTTTTGCACCCTATTTTCTTAATTTTCTTTAATTCAATCAAATTTTAATTATCATCAATTTAGCTAGTTTTTGGGCATCCACCCATGTTTGGGCCCAACATGCAAAACCTAATTGTAAAGGACCTTCGGTTCATTCTTGAGATCATTCAATAAAATTTCAATTATTGCTTAAGTTCATCAGTGTGTCATAGATAGAGAGAGAGGAGAGAGAAAAAAAGGGTCGGTATCCCTCGGTAAGGTAACTTTCTCTCTTCTCCTCTTTTCTCTCTCGCCTTTATCTCTCTCTTTATCTCTCCCCTTTCTTTCTCATCTCCCTTTCTTTTCTTTCTCGTCTCTCTCTTTCTTTTCTTTCTCATTCTTTCTCGTCTCTCTCTTTCTTTTCTTTCTCATATCTCTCTTTCTCTCTCTTCTTCTCTCTCTTCTCTCCCTTTCTCTTTTTTGCTTTCATCTTTATCTCTTTCTCTGTCTTCCTCCTCTGATCTATCATGTCTCTCCTTCCCTCCTCCTCTTTCTTTCTCCATTCACGCATGACAGACCTATCATCTGGTGTGATGCCTTCCTGCTCGTGAGGAATGAATAGTGGGTCAGGCCTCTATCAAAATTCTCTCCCTTCTTGCTTCAGTCATAGACGACAGAGGCACATCATCGACTGTGTTCCTTCTCTCTCTTCTCCTCTATCATAGATGGCAAGCCTATTGTCGCATGTGTTCTATCTCTCCCCATTCCCCTCTATCACAGATGGCAAGCCTAGCGTCGCTTGTGTTCCCTCTCTCTTCTCCTCTGTCATAGATGGTAAGCTTAACGTCGCTCGTGTTCTCTCTCTCTTTCTTCTATTCTGTCCTAGTTGGTACAAGCTTATTGTTGTCCGTGCTTTCTCTCTCTTTCTTTTCTTCTGCATAGCCGGTGTTAGCCTAGCACTGTCAATGTTTTCCATCCTCGTTCTTCTATTTATCACCACCGGTGTCTTTTCTCTCTCCTCTCTACTGTCACAGACGGTGGAAGCACATCGTCACATGTGTTCTTTCTCCATCTTCTCTCTCTATCACAACCTGCGCAAGCCTAGCACTGCCTGTGTCTTCCTTTTCCTCTTCTTCCACCACAATCGGTGAAGGCTCAGTGACATATGTGTCTTCTCTTCCCTTCCTTCTGCCACATTCGATGGAAGTGCATCGCCGCCTGTGTCTTTTCTTTCTTCTCCCTACACGTCATAGACAATGGAGACACAGTGTCGTCTAAGTTTTCTCTCTCCTTCTCTCATTATCATATGTGTCTGTCTTTACCTTTTCTTTTCCCTCAATCCTCTCTCATGCTCTTCTTCTCCTTTCCTTCTCTTTCTCCTCTTCTTTCTATCCACTTCTTCTTCTCTCATCCCTCTCTTTCTGACTTCTATTCTTTCTTTTGAGCGGCCGAGACTAACCTTCCATGGTAGTCCTGTCGTTTAGTCGTAATGTCGTTGTGCAGGTCAGAGTTATTGTGCCTACTTTATTGCCACGACATACCAGCCATTGTGTGTAGCTAGTTGTATTGGTACTGTCGTCTAATAGGCATTCTGTTGAGTGGGTCTGAGTAACCGAGCCCATTTTACTGTCACAACGGGTCAATTACTTACAAGTTTTGTCACTGTGTCGATCCTGTTGTCTGGTAAAATTCTTCTACCCCAATCTTTCTTCTCCCATTCTTCTCTTCCTCTTTTTGAATGTGAACGCCCGTGTACGTTCCCCAAAGACAAGATGGGGTCCCTTGACCCACTTCTCTTCTATAATTTGTCATATGTGTGTGATTGCATAAACAGGAGAATACAGGACAAGGAAAGCGATTCCGAACTAGTTTTACGACTGGAGGGCTTTCTTCGTGATCTAAGAGGGTGCCCACGTGCGTCAGCCCGAGTAAGTGTCGAACCCACCTTAAATTTCTCGCATCGGTTAGTCTACCTACCCTTGTTCTTGAGCAAGGTTCTCGAGAGAGCCATCTCAAGTCTCGAGTTCCCTTGAAACCTGAGATACGTGCCGTCTGGTCATCTAGATCCGGAGGGCAAGATCGAGGCACCTAACCACTGGTTATTTAGGAAGCTGGTCATGCTGTAAGTAGTCCTTTATAAGGGTGCGCTACTCTATTACTGGCTCCACTTCTGCACAAAGGGGATCTTGAGATTCTGACTCTTCTCCTTCCTCTTTCTCTTCAATCACAAGAGGTTTCTAAGAACTACTCAAGTTTTGCATGGCCCTTCTCGCTACAATTAGTGCCCTGAATGGGTAAGGAGGGCACTCTTCAAATAACCACATTACGTCATGAATGTCAAGGTTTCTAACAAAATCAACACATCTCCACTCAGCTACCCATACTTGTGTTCGCTCCTTCAGTGGGACTTTATCGCTAGAAGAGAGAATGATAAAGGAACAAGGCCGTCATCACCAGGGGTGGAGAAAACTACTCTGACCCCTCTTTCATACTAAAAGGCCCCATCAAAGGGCATCTTCCAATCATATGTTGTTGGGTGCCTCGATCTCACCCTCCGGGCCAGGATGGCCTAACGGCTTGGTTTTGAGTTCGTGACGGGACCCGAGGCTGGTGATTGCTCTCTTAAAAACTATGTGGAGAGGATACGGACTGGGTACGAATTAGTGAGAGAGGAATTAGGGTCATGAGGAGGGACTTACCTCGTGTGGGTTAAAGACAAGCTCAAGCTAGCTCGCGTTGGTGTCCTCTTTGATCACGAAGAAAGCCCCCTAAGTCTGAGACTGGTTCGGACTAGCCTCCCTTGACCTCCTTGTTTCCTTCCTGTAGCCACACACACACGCATAAATGTCCAGACAAGTGGGTCTGGGAACCTCGAGCTTGTCTCTTAGGCGAGCACACATTTGTATGTACTCTAGAGAGAGATGGAGAAAAATAAAAATGAAAAAGGGTAAGTTATGAGAGGTAAATCGAAAAGAGGCAAGAAGAGAGAAGAGGGGAATCAGAGATAGGGAGAAGGTAGAGAAATCATAGAGCGAGAGAAGGAAGGAGAGGGTAGAGAAGGAAAATGAGAGAGATGTGGGATAAAAACATAGAGGGAATCGAAGAAGTAGAGAGTGAGATATCTTAAAGAAGGAAAAGATAAGGAGATATGATTTTGAAAGAAGTAGAGAGTGAGATATCTTAAAGAAGGAAAAGATAAGGAGATATGATTTTGAAAGAAGTAGAGGGAGATAGAGAGATGGGAGATACCTTTGAAGAAAGACAACGAAGAAAGAGTGAGGGATTCTTCTAAGAGTGAGAGAGGAGATAGGGAGAGAGAAAAAGGAGATAAAGGAGAGAGAGTTTTTCGAAGAGAGAGGGAAAGAGGGGAGAGTGGTTGGAGGGCCTTTGAAGAGAAAGAGAGAGTGGAAAGAGAGAATGATTTATGAAGAGAGAAAGAGAAGGAGAGAGAATGACTTTTGAAGAGAGGGAGAAAGAGGGGAGAATGAGAGGAGGTTATTTGAAGAGGAAGAGAGAGAGTGAGATAATGATTTATAAGAGATAGAAAGAGGAGAGAGAGGATGATTTTTGAAGAGAGTGAGAAAGAGGGGAGAATGAGGAGGGTCTTGAAAGAGAAAGAGAGAGATATGAGAGAGAGAATGATTTTTGGAGAGAGGAGAAGAATGAGGGAGAAAATTTTGAAGAGAGAGGGAAAGAGGGGAGAATGAGGAGGGTCTTTGAAAAGAAGAGAGAGAAAGGAGAGAGAATGATTTTTGAAGAGAGAAAATGATTTTTGACGAGAGAGAAGGGGAGAGATTGATTTTTAAAGAGAAAGGGAAAGAGGGGAGAGTGAGGAGGGTCTTTGAAGAGAAGAGAGCAAAAGTTGAGAGAGAAAGAGAAGGAGAGAGTGATTTTTGAAGAGAGAGGGAAAGAGGGAAGAATGAGAGGAGGGTCTTTGAAGAGAAAGAGAGAGAGGAGAGAAGGAATGATTTTTGAAGAGAGGGAAAGAGAAAGGGAGGCAGTGGCTAAGCCATCGCTAAGGGAAGACAGAAGAGAGGAAAGGATTTTTTAAGAGGGAGAAAGGGAGAAAGCGAGGCAGTGGCTAAGCTGTCGCTTGGGGAAGAGAGGGAAGCATTTTTGAAGAAGAAAAAAGGAAGAAGTCGAGGCAGTAGCTTAGCCGCCGCTCAGGGAAGAGAGAAGAGAGAGAAGGATTTTTGAAGAGGGAAAGAGGAAGAGGGCAAAGAGGGAAAGGGAGGAAGCGAGTAGGCAACTAAGGCTAGCACTCAGGGCAGAACCTTTAGACTGCCGCTCGAGGAAGTGGGAGAAGAAGGGGAGAGAAGTACTGAAAAAGAGGGGGCGAGACGGTGACTAAAGCCTGCCATTTGAGAAAAGGCTCAAGCCACTACCCTCGAAGGAAGGAAAAATAGGTAGAGGGTGAAAGAGTGAGACGGTGACTGAGACTGCCAGTCGAGAAAACTTGACTGACTACCGTTTGGAGGAGAGAGAGAGAGAGGGAAGAGAGAGAAAGAGAAAAGAGTGACAAGAGAGAAAAAGAGCAAAGAAGAGAGAGAAGAAGAGAGAAAAAGAGAATAAGAGAGGAAAAGGGAAAATAAGAAGAGAAGGAAAAGGGAAAATAAGAAGAGAAGGAAAAGGAAAAGAATAGTAAGAGAGGGAGAAGGAGACAAAAGAGAGAAAAAAGAAGAGAGAAGAGAAAGAGAGAGAGAAAGAGAGAGAAGAGAGAGAAGAAGAGAAGAGAAGAAGAGAGAGAGAGAGAGAGAGAGAAGAGAAGGGAGAGAAAGAACAAGGAGAGAGGAAGAGGGAAAAAAAGAGAGAGAAAGAGAAGGAAAAGAAGGGATGGTAAGAGAGGGAGAAGAAGAGAGAGGAATGAGAGTAAAGAGGAGAGAGAAAGAAAAAAGGGAAGAGAGAGAAAGTGGGAACGAGGCAGGGTTGACAGCTTGGCTGCCAGCCCCAACCTCACTCGTGGGAAGGGATGGGATTATATAGCAGCCCTTGTCTCAACAGTTATGACCAAAGGAAATGGCAAAAATATTCTCTCTCCTCTCTCTGAAACGTAGAACACAGGAAAAATGGGGGAAGCACTCAATAATCTAAATGAAGTGGGACAGAACAAAGGATTGGAGAACCTCCCTTCGGTTATTACATATTGGATATTTATAGGCAACCACTAGAACATGGGTGGATTCTAAAAAACTAACCTAATTACTAAAAAATACAATTAAAATGAATTAAATAAAAGCTATAAATTAAGAGAAAATGATGATTTTACCCCTCGCCCACAATAAGCTAAGTTATGCCATATCAGTCCCAGCCATGGCCATGAACTCACGTGAACTCCTCGTGGTTGACATGGGGTCTTTCTGGCCATCAATCGGCCAAAATAGTATCAGAAATTTGTAGATCTTAGTGGGATGGTCAGTTTGGTATAGATTTTGAGCCATTAATTGAGGTTTTGACTCACTAACCCGAAGCGGCAAGTTTCGTGAGAAACTTGTGATCTTAGATCCGAGATTGTGCTCATTTCATGATTGTTCTCCTCGATTTCTTTTCAGTAGATTGTCGGGCAAGTCACCCTGATCATTTTGCAATAAGAATGGCTCAATTTGGTGCTTAAATGACCACTTTCTCAATTGGGGAATTTTGGCCAGAGTTGGGATTTCGATGGTCGAAAATTGCCTCTTATTTGTCCATGAAATATAGTAAATTCATCACACGTGAGGTTTGATCTGAGTGAGGTTCTCTATCCTGTGGTTGTGATGCCTCTGTTTTTAGGTCGATCGAGTATGCAAGCATTGTGATATGGCTATTAGATCAAAAGGGACTTTCTTCTTCAAATTTCCTACAAATTTTGCCTCCCCATGGCAATCTTCTTTCTTCAATTTCTCTCGACTCAGGGCATGCTAGCGGGCATGTCATATGTCAAAATGATCGGGCTGATGAAATGAACATCCTCTATAAGTTTGGATTTAGTTTGACTTGGGATGAAGGAGATACGGCCAAGGGAAATTCAACACAAAATTAGAGAACACAGTTTCAATAAATAGAATCTGGTTCACCAAGGGGGTACCAGGATTGTGTGCGGACTACCCATTTTTTATTAGTATACGGCAAGTTGGTCTAGAAACGTATGATCAAGTCGAAACTTGGTACCTGGGGGTTTTCGGATATTCTGAATCCAATAGAAGTGGTCTGGTGATAGCTTGAAGATCCTAAAATAGGGCAGCAATTACAGGGTCTCTTTTCAACGTGATAGAGGTGGAATTTTGAATATTGTTTTGTACTCTAAACTGCACTAACTTTGTCGGATTGCGACGAAACTTAGAAGGCATTCTTAAGAGACCCTTAGCCACGTTTCTAATTATTTTGGGGCCATTTTAGGACTATCATGAATTATGCTTTGAATGGGGTATTATTTGTCTACAGTTTCCATGGTTCATAGGAATTTTGGTGCCTGTGACCCCAGGTTGCAAGTTGCTCTCTCCTTACACGCATTGAGGATAACAAGATTCATAAAATACCCTTCAACAATATGAAGCTTCAACATGAACTAATTCTTCATCTAGTAAATCATCAAACACGGGAGAATCAACTAGGAGAGGATGTGCAGCCATGAAATCTACGAGGGCTTAACATTTAATAGGTTTTTGCGGCACGTATGTAATGTCAACAACTATAAGAAGTAATGACCATTTCACGAGTCAACCGGACAGAACAGGGCAGAAGTGAAATTTAATGGGGTCCACTCGAGAGATGTGCTGAATTGGATTAGCAAGCAAATAGTGTCTACGCTTCTAAACTACAAAGATCAAGGATAAACACATCTTCTTTATGGGAGAGTAGTTCTCTTCAGCTCCTTGCATTCTTCGACTCAAATATTACAGTGCCATCTGCTTTCCTATAACATTATTTTGAGCCAGTAATGCATCGAGTGACTCATCTAATGCGGTCACATATAGAATGAGACGTTTTCCTAGAATTGGTGTAGAGAGAACTTGAGGTTTCAACAAATACTTCTTGATGTCTTCAAGAGCTACTCTACATGCTTTGTCCAACTCGAAAGGCACGTCATTCTTCAATAAATGGGAGAAGGGTTTACACCGTCCTGAAAGGTTCGAGATGAATCTCCGGATATAGGCAAGCTTGCCTTGAAGAGATCTGAATTCTTATAGATTCCTCGGAGATGGCATCTCTTGAAATAGCTTTAATTTTGACAAATTCGATCTCCAAACCTTGATACCTAATAAAAAATCCCAAGAACTTCTCTGATCGCACACCAAAGGCACATTACAAGGGATTCACCTTGAGTTGATGAAGGCAAAGTCTTTCAAAGACTTTCTTAAGATTTTGTATATGACTGCTCCATTCATTGGACTTTACTACAAGATCATATATGTAGCATTCCACTTCTTCACGCAATAGGTCTTCGAAGACAGTGGTCATAGACCTTTGATAGGTGGCTTCGGCATTTTTGAGACTAAAGGGTATCACTATGTAACAGAAAACCCCTTTGGGAGTCTGGAACGTCGTGGATTCTTCATCGCCAGGTGCCATCCTTATCTAGTTATACCCCGAATAACCATCCATAATGAGAAGGCCTGGCAATTAGCTGTTGAGTCTAATAGTAGTTTAGTGTACGAAAGTGGGACGTCATCTTTAGGATAGGCCGCATTCAAATCACAGAAGTCAATACAGAACCTGATCTAACCATTCTTCCTCTTGACTGACACAACATTAACTAGCCATTTTTGGTATTTGACTTCTCTTATGAAATCTATATTCTTAGGCGTGTTAACTACTGCTTCATTCTGGATTTCCAGGTTAGCTCGGAACCTCCTTGACTTCTTTTTACCAGGCTTAAAGGATGGGTTAATTCCCAATATGTGAACTGCGACCTGAGGGTCAAGACCAATCATCTCTTGATAATGTGCAAGCCAAGAAATCTTGATTTTCTCTCAAGAATTCAGTGTACTACTCTTTAGGACACATGATAACGAAGATGAACGTGGGTCTTGGGTCAGCATCATCACCCAAATTCACCTCTTCTGAGTTGTCAGTTGTGGCTTGACCACCATATTCCAAGACCTCTCATGCTTCGTCTATTTCCTTCTCATCAAGGAGTAAAGAGTTTGAAGTCTGTTCATCCATTTCAAGCACTTCAACCTCTTGCTCTACAGGAAATGATCATTCTTTAATCCTTTTCACTCCTGAGCCCTCAGGTTCTTAAGAAGTCTGGGCAACTTCTAATTCTTCCTGAGACTCTTGAGGAGTGATTTCTTTGGGGATCAGTTCAAAGGGAGATAGTGACAGTTCTCGAGAAACCGTCACATGAGAGATTTGGTCCGTGAAGAATGGCCATAGAGGTAAACTACATTTCCCTGGGTTACCAAGGCCCTGTTTTTTAGTATGCTGAGATGTCGTGGTCTAAATAACTGCAAAAGGTACCAACATCCCTTTACCATCATTCAAACCCTGATTCTTTGATGGTTCATAGTCAATTTTCTTCATGATCTGGATTATAAAGATCCGATTTTGGCATTATTGTGGCATATAAGAGGAATGACCCTGGGGATTCTCCTGCCACCCACGCCCCGGGTTTCTAGGGTGAAACCAGGTAGAGGAACAGAAAAAGGTTTTGGAGGGCTACTTCCTTCACCTTGGTTTTTCCTTTCCATAACTTCAACCTGAGCGAGAAAATCTTTAACTTGCTCTTTCAATTTAGCAATAGTAGCTTGTCTTCAAACATCATATTGTTGTTCGGGATTGCCGATGAAGTCATTGGAAGGGGAAGAAGTATTATATGTCATGTTTTGATGAATAATCTGAGTTTCTATGACAGGGGTTGGCAAATGCAAGACCTTTTGAGAGTCATGCGTGTAACTGGTTTGGTCTTTGAGGAAAGAACCATCCTCCTCCTTTTCGGGGACTGAGATATGCAAGACCTTAGGGATTTGCAACACTTTGGGGTAACCTTACTGATAAGGGGGTATAAGGGTTAGGTAAGAATTACCATCCTCCCTTTCAGGGATTGGGATAAGCACAACTTCTAGGATTTGCAAGATCTTAAAATTTTCATGCTGAAGACGAGTTTATGATATGAGGTGAGCATCGTCCTTCTCAATGTTCAAGACCTCTGGTATTTGTAATACCTTATGCTGATTCTGTGCATATCTGATTTGGGGGGTAAGGTAAGTATCATTCTCCTCTCTTAGACAGACTGGAATATGTAAGACCCTTTGGTCAGCTATTTGGTCAATCTCAACTTGACATGCAACCTCAGTTTCTAAGAAGGGAATGGGGATACGTAACACCTTTATCTCACCATGAGCATAAGTGAATGTAGGTGTTAAAGTGGTCAAGTCATTGATTTCATTCTTCTTGAATTGCTCAATCGGAGCCATCACTAGTGTGGGTTCTTGTGAAGGCGAGGTAGAGAACGAAGCTTCCTCTTTTTGATCTTGGGTCAGCACTTCTATTGGGGAAGTAGGTAAATTTCCATCAATAGGGGTTAAGGGAATCACTTTTCCATATCTCTTTTCTTCTTGAAACA
This sequence comes from Amborella trichopoda, assembly GCF_000471905.2. Next base: position 1,805,055 of record NW_006497767.1, read on the forward strand.
TATGATCAGTGATCCCACTATATTTTCCACATCCTCATAGAGGTTTGAGCTATCTTTCTCAGGTTCGGGCTTTTAATGGGTGTCATAGGCAACATTAGCTCTTGAGATTGCACTAGATCTTTGAAATAATACTTCATATCAAGAAAATGAGATTCAGCAATAGGAAACGGTCTCTTATCAGCATAGACCATGTGTTCCTTCCTTCTCAGCTATATTTGAAGCACTAATGGAGTGTGGATGGAACTACACCATAGTCATGTAGTCAGGGATGACCTAGAAGGATATTGTATGAAGTATCTACCTCAATCACGTGAAATACAGTGGAAGCATTCAAATACCCGATTTTGAGCTTGAGATGGATAACACCAACCGGTTTCTCCCCCAACTGATTGAAACCTTGAACTATTAAAATTGTAGGCTCAAGTTGATCTATACCTATTCAATTCGAGTCAGTATTCTTTTAGGCATAATGTTCACTGCGGATCCCCCATCTAACATGATCTGGTTGATTTGGCAAGCATGTAGTTCACCCATTACGAAAAGGGATCAGTTATGGAACCTCTCACCTAACTAAAGGTCATCATCAGAGACTAGTGATAGTCATGCAACTGTCAATAGATGCAGGGTCTACCTCAATTCGCTCAATTGTCGTCTCATACACTTCAGGATGGGAGAGAGTTTGCACTAAGGCCATAAAAAAGTCATTTGACAACATGAGAGCATCATAGACACTCAGGATAGTTAGCAATCTACTCAAGTACCCAATCACACTGTATTTGACTTTGTCGACTTCAGGAAAAACAGCTCCTTGGCTCACCACTGATTTTGGAGGGACAGGTGTTAATGGAGTGGCTTTTGAAAGGGAAGGGGTTGCTATAGCCACCAAGGAAGGGTCAATTGTAGTTGTGGGATGAGGAAGATCAGGCTAGCTCGGTTGCACAGCTGGGGTAGGTGTTGGTAAGATAGGGCAAGATGAATACTGTGGTGGTTCAAGATTTTTGAGGAAAGAATGTGAAGGATTTGGGTAAGGGACTGGTGGTCATCCTGGGTATTTTAGTTGAGGGGGTGGTTCTTGAATGGGGATAGGTGAATTTAGATAGGCAACCAGTGGCGATCCAGGGTACTTTAGTAGTTTAGATGGAGCCGGTCTTTGGATTGTTTTAAGTCTTTTTCGTGACCTCAACCTCATTCGATCAACTACGGTCGTTGTGCTTCCCTCATGAAGCACTAGTATATGGCATGCTTCATAATTGAAGAATTTTCTCCCTTCGAGTTCTTCCATAATACCCTCAACTTAGGCTTTGCAGGCCATTAGGACTTCTTCTTAGGCTTCGGGTTTAGAAGCTGAATGTATACCTGTTCTAGACTAGGATAAGGCTTGTCCTTTTTAGCAGCGAAGGCCATAGCATTTCCAACATTCAAGAACCAGGCCTTTTGAGCAACCATTTTCCTTATTTGCTTGCTCTATCGTTTACTAGTATTGCAACATTTGATCTCTTTATTAAAAGCCTCAAAATCTAGGCACTCCATGGTGAGTTTAGAGAGAGGTCATGAGAGGGAAGAAGGGTTCGAAGAATCAAGGATAGAAGAAGGGACAGAGCTTTTAAGGTCGCCACTTAAATTGGACCGATTCAGGTAGCTTTTGGGGTCATCACCTGAATTAGACTCAAAGAGGCTTTTAACGTCTTCACTCTCATTTGATGTAACCGAGGACCTTCTAACATCGTAACCCTTGTTGGACGATTTCACGTTGAGGGGTTCTTTTAGAGTTGTAGACACCCCATTTTAAATCTAGAAAATTTTGTGGTTTTTTGAACCCTTAGGACCACACCTAACCTAGTAAACCCAAATCCATAGTTCACATAGCCTACCATGTGATTCAGAAGCAGTTTGCCTGCTCGAAACCCTACAGAAACCCTGTTTTGACCCAGATTTTTGTAAATACCCTGTTTTACCAAAAAAATCATTAAAAATAGTAAAACAATTCCATTTTGACCCCAATTTTCACTGGGAGCTTCACAAGAGGCTAAGGAAGACACCCAAATTGAAAAAATTCAATGTAAAAAAAAAGGTGGTTTGGACGACACGCCCTGTGCCACCTAGATCCGGGATCCTCAAAAGTTTGACTTTTGAGCAGGGATTTCCTTGTTACGCATGCTTATCATTCGCCCCTTTTAGGACATTTTCGGGACCATTTAGAGGAAGATGGAGAGAGAAATTGGAGCGACTTCAGAAGGATAGAACCCTAGGAGAGAAAAAACCCTAGAGATAGAGACTGAAACTAGAGAGAGAACGAGAGAAAAACTTAGATCTACTAGAGACTTTCTGATCGACATTTGGACCCAAAGAGCAAGAGGAACCGATTCTGATACGGGCGAGGCCTCAAAGGCTCGGAAATCTCGGGCCAACTGGCTTGGTCTAGTATTTTCTCTTCTCTTTTTTGTTTTCTTCTTTTACTATTCTCATATAATTTCTATTTTATTTTTATCTAATTTTTTTTTTAAAATCGTGTTTTCAAATGCTTTGAATCATGCTGGCTCCACCACAGATCTGAGAGTAGATTTGCTCGTTTCTAGGCAGATCTGACCTCAGATTTGCATTTGATTGCTCCCACTTTATTTGCCATTATTTTTAACTTAATTTATCAATTTAAAGTGTCAGATCATAATGATCTACATCCACATATCTCTCTGCGTTTTCATGGTAAATAATTTGGTGCCCACCATGGGGCAATCAAGTGTGATCCGAGCATCAAAATTTCAAAAATCTCATAATATTTTGAAACTTTATAGGAATGTTCTAGGTAAAAATTTGTGATAGTTCCAAAGGTTTCAGGTCAAAATAAAAAATTTAAAAATAAAAGAAAAATATTTTTCTATTAGATATGCAGTTGTCTTCTGTCGCCTTATTTTAATTTATTTTCATCAAAAAATATTTTATTTGTTGTTTCTCCAAGTTTACAGTGAACGTATTTTATCAACATCTAGAATTAAAAAATAAAAAAATAATATATATATATATATATATATATATTTAGGTGACACTAGGCATGCCGCCCAGGCGACACAGAGCGTGCTACATAGGCGACACCAATCGTGCTACCTAGGTCTAGGGCAACATGTCCTCTAGTGCCCCCTGTCGTCCAAGTCAAAGTATTTTGAAATTTTGCCGGCTGGGTCTTGGGTCTCTTTTATGGCTGCTCAAAAACATTCAGACTAAAATAAATTTTTTAAAACTAAAAAAAAACTATTTTGCTTGATACAGATCTGTTTTATTTGTTGTTCTTCTGTTTCACTTTGTTTTAATACTATTTCATAAAAAATGATGATTTTTTTGCTTCTGTATGTTTCAGTAGCCCTATTTCGTCAAGATCAACAAGATAAAATAAATAAATAAATTTTTTTGGGGCGACTTTACTTGCACCGCCCCAATGACATGATACATGCCACCCTATCACAAACGTCCTAGAAAAATTATGGGAGCCCACAGGCCTGTTCCAGAGCCTCTTTTGTGCTTGTTCACCAACTTTTGGCTTAAAATAAATTTTTAAAAGAAAAAGTCTATCCTGCTCCTGACTTTTTCTTTTTTATTTTAGTTTGATAATTTTGACTGAAACCATATTTTTCCTGCTTTCATCAAGCTTAGTTTAACTGTGTTTCATCAAACTTAAAAGGGATAAAAGAATAAAAAAATAAGAAAAAGAATACATCGAGGGCTGCTCGCACTTCCCTGAACTGTGTTCCGTTCGAGGCACCCTCAACTCGGGCTGCGCGCGACTTAGCACGGACTGTGCCTGGTCTCATTGTTCTGACTTTACTTTCTTAGGGGTTGCTTACCCCTCTATCTATACTATGCTTCGAGCGAGTTTCCCCTCGAAGCACGCATCGCTAAGCACGATCAATGTCGAGTGCCCACTTGTTTTATTTTTTATTGTGTGCCTGTGTGCTTGACTTTATTTTCATTTGCATGCTTCTTTACACACGATAGCACACACCGATCAAGAGTCCATGAAAACCAGAAATGTTTTTTTCGAAAACCCCCAAAATCCGCATTAACGGCGTGAGGGGAACCTAGCTTTAAGAGTCGAGGTGGTTGGGATCCACGTAACTTTAACTGTGAGTGCCCTCCATAATCCTTTGCCTCAAAGCAACTCCGTGTATAGTAGGACCTGGAAAAATCCTATAACTGGAGGCTAGGACCAATGCAGGGACCATTATCAGCCTAACCGCATGTCAATAGTTAGGAACCCACTCTCAAGTCAAGCCAACCAATAGTCCTATACTAGGTTAAACGTTTTCGTGTGTTTGCATGCTTATTGATCTTATATTCCTATCCGAACCCACTTTTGATCTGAGCTGAAGCTTCTGGGTCTAAGTTCAGACTTATACTCAGCTTAGCCCAGGTTTCGCCTTGGTTCGAACCTAGGCCCCCTTTTGGTCCGAGCCGAAGGCTAGTTCCTGGCTCATCTTTGATCTAGTCTAGGTCCACATCTTGTTTGATCATTAAAACTCTTTGGGTCTAAGCCCAAGCTTGTACCCAACCTTGCACAGGTCTGAACCAGGTTCACACCCAGGTCCAAGCCTAGGCCCCCTCTTGGTCTAATCATTAAAACTCTTTAGGTCTAAGTCCAGGCTTGTACCCAGGTTAGTCTAAGTCCGATCCAGGTTCACACTCAGGTCCGAACCTAGGGCCCCTCTTGGTCCCAGGCGAAGGCTGGTTGCTAGTTCAATCTTGATCCAGTCCGGGTCCACATCCGATCTGAGTTTCAAAGCCCTCTAGGTCCAAGTCCAGGCTTGCACTCAGCTTAGTCCAGGTCTGAACCAGGCTCACACCCTGATCCAAACTTAGACCCACCCTTGGTCCAAGCCAAGACACGTGCACCATCTAGTCTAGATCTTAGTCTAGGTTCTAGCATAGGTCTAAGCATAGAGTTGTGTCTAGAGCTAGACTAGGCTTACCTTAGTTTAGGGTCCGAACTAAAACCCATTGAGTCTAGTAAGTCTAGGTTCTAGTTTAATCTTTGCCTAGGTCTTAATCAGAGTTTTACCCCTAGAGTTAGGATAGGTCTGCCTTAAATCGTCGTGTCTAGATCTTGCCCAAGTCTGATTCTAGAACCTTGCCGAGGGTGATCACCATGTCAATCACCCAAGGTAATTATGATAACCGCTCCACGGCTGACTCTAAACCGAACCTTCCCAAACATAGGGACCAGTATGCCGCAATCCCTTGAGATTATAGCCGGAACTCGAGCCAATCGATTATCCATCTCCCAGGTCTTCAATTAGAAGCTGAGTCCCAGGGATCCACTCCTAAACCTATGCTTTGTATGGTCCGAAAAGTTCGCTCCACCCGAAAAGCATTGAACAGCCAGGGGGTCCGATTGGGCATGATCCTACAGGGAACCTTACAAGCAGGAGCAGTGCGAGGGAAGAAGTATAGGCTATATCTAATGTTGTCCAGAAGTCACACCAAGATAACCTTGGGGCTTAGCAGCCTCAAAATCAAGAACCATCTAGGTCAAGGGGATTTAACCCAACCTCGAGCCACCGTAGTACTGCTTACGATGTTCTTAACATTGAGGCATCAATTTAGATCAAACCTTAGGCAAGATAGGAATCCAAGGTGCCCTTAAAAGTTTGGTTGACTTAGGTTACATTGTTCATGCCCTAACTCATGGGTCAAACCCAAACCAAGTTAGCAGTATAGGCCAACCCTTAGCTCAACCGAGTCAGCCGATTCTTCAATCGGCCCCCTTAATTCACCCGGTCCAACGAACCGTGCAATTTTCACAACCGGTGGCGACACCTATGTGTCAGTACGTCCCTTAGGTGCAAGTGTATCAAACCACCCTGGCGATTGCGGCTTATCAATCTCAGCCCCATACAGGCAAACGTATACCCCAAATCTCGACTCATCACTCCACACTTGGGAACCCACCGACCAGTGGGCCTACTGTCATGCTGAACACCCAACAAGAAGGCACTTTAAAAGCGATGCAGGATATGCTTGTTAGAATGGGCATGCATGATAGTCTACCCCCAAAGTCCTATGCTCAAGAGACCCTTGGAGGCATGGAAGACCTTCCCCTTGGGTTTGTCATCTCAGAGTTTAAAAACAAATTCAATGGGAATAGTGACCCAGAGTTTAGGCCCGATAACAAACCCATCATGACTCTCCAAAATTAAAATAAGAGCAACGACCTAGGGAAAGATTCATGTTAGGTTAATGAAATTGTTGTTAATGGACAGCCTCAGGGTTCCTCCACCCAACACAATAATGGGAATCAAAATCGACAGGGTCAGCCTCGAGCTAATGCTAAAAATAGCAATCGAATGATACAGGACAACTTCACTCCTTTCAAAGACCCATTAGCAAAAGTGCTAGAGTTAATCTTGAAGAAAAACATGGTTCAGCTCCCGCCACCATCTGAACCACCATTTGAGGTTAAGGATAAGAACAAATGGTGCAAGTGGCATAGAAGCCATGCCCATGATACGCAAAACTGTTCCTACTTGACACAGGTGATTCAAGGGTTGATTAATAGGGGTGACATCACTGTCGGACCTAGAAATCAACCTATTGAAGAACCTAATGAAAAGATGGGTATCTTCAAAAACCCTCTCCTAAAAAATACGGCCACAACGATCAAAGAAACGAAAGCTCCGAGTAACTCAAAGGAGGATGTTATCATTCACATGATTGAAAATGGAGACGAAGAAGATGATCCCAGCCAATTCATATTTGGTTGTGATCATCATCTCTAAGAAGTTGAAGAAGATCTTTTTAGTCTTCTTAGAGGAAACTTTTCATCTTCAAACTTTGAGGATCCTATTAAGGGGGACCAGTATGTCGAAGATGATACCGTCGAGATTGACATGGTAAAAGATAATGAAAAGGGATCATCTTCCAAACAAGGGGCCAACACCTCGAGGTATCCCATTACTCTCGCTAGGGGCGACCCCATCGAGCTCCAGGCTGGAAAAATTGATTCCTTAACCCAAAGAGGTCGAGTGTTGACCCATCCAATTGATGGTGGACACTCTTGATGAAAGAATGGGAGTCACTTCAACAGCTAAACCACCGACAAGGGTTGCGAATCATGAACGGAACTCTTGCAATATGGACCATGGATGAGCAGTTTATGGTCATGCATTATAGACCATGGCAGAGTACTTTGGGGTCATACAGTACCGATCGAGGATTAGCAGTTTAGGGTCATGCAGTACGGACCAAGATTGAGCAGTTTAGGGTCATGCAGCAGTTTAGGATCACCCGATATGGACCCAAGCTGAGCAATTTAGCGTCAGGAAATATGGACCAAGGCTACGCAGTTTAGGGTCATGCATTATGGCCCGAGGTTGACTGTTTAAGGTCAGGCAGTATGGATTGAGAATGAGCAGTTTGGGGTCGCGCAGTATGGAACGAGGTTGAAACTTTAGGGTCATATAATGTGGATCGAGGTGAGTCTGTTTAGAGTCATGCAGTATGGAACGAGGCTGCACAATTTAGGATCATGTTCTATGGTTCGAGGCTCAGATGTTTAGGGTCATGCTGTATGGTCCGAGGGTGAAACGTTTAGGGTAATGTAGTATGGACAGAGGATGGGGAGTTTTGGGTCATGAGGTAGAAAAGACGCTGACCGGGTTAGGGTTATGTAGTATAGACCGAGGCTGAGAGGTTTAGGGTCATGCAGTATTGACCAAGGCTGAGAGGTTTAGGGTCATGCAGTATCGATTAAGGCATGAAGTACGGATCAAAGTTGAGCAGTATAGGGTCATGTAGTATGGATCGAGGCTGCACAGTTTAGGGTCACGCAGTATAGACCAAGGCAGAGCATTTTAAGGTCATGCAGTAAGACATGTATGATCACGCAGTATGTTCTGAGGTTGATCAATTTAGGGTGATGTAGTACATGCCGAGGCTGATCAGTTTGGGGTCATGCAGTATGGACCGAGCCTAACAAGTTTAGGGTCATGCAGTATGGACTAAGGCTGTGCAGTTTAGGGTCACACATTATGGACCGTGGCTAAGTAGTTTAGGGTCATGCAGTAAGGATCGAAGCTTAACAATTTAGGGTCATGCAATATGGAACGAGACTGGGCGGTTTATGGTGGAGCAGTATGGACCAAGGCTGAAAGTTTTTTGGTCATGAACTATGAACCAAGGCTGAGCAAATTAGGGTCATGTAGTATTGACCAAGGATGAGCAGTTTAGGGCCATACGGTATGAATCGAGGTTGAGCAGTTTATGGTCTTGCAGTATGTACCGTGGTCGAGCAGTAAATAGTTCTGTAATATGGACCGTGGCTGAGCAGTTTAGGGTCATGCAGTTTGGACCGAGGCTGAGTAGTTTGGGGTCATGCAGTATGGACCGAGGTTGACCTAGGCTGAGCAGTTTACAGTCATGCAGTATAGACTGAGGCAGAGCAATTTAAGGTCATGCAATATGGAGTGAGGCTGAGGCGTTTAGGGTCATGCAGAACTTACCGTGCATTAGATGTTGAAGGTCATGCATTTTGTACCAAGGCTAACCACTTTGGGGTCATGCATTATTGAATGGGGCTGAGCTGTTTAGGGTCATGCAGTATGGACTGAGGCAGACCAATTTTGGATAATGCAGCATGGACCGAGCCTGAGACGTTTTGGATCATGCAGTATGGACCGAGACTAAGCAATTGAGGGTCTTGCAGTATGCACCGTGGTTGAGCTGTTCAGGGTCTTATAGTATGGACCGTGGCTGAGCTGTTTAGGGTCAAGAAGTATGCATCAAGACTGAGCAGTTTAGGGTCATGCAGTTTCGATCGAGGCTGAGCAGTTTAGGGTCATGCAGTATAGATCGAGGCTGACAGGTTTAGGGTTATACAGTATGGACCTTGGTATACCAGTTTACGGCCTTGCAATATGGACCAGGGCTTAGCAGTTCAGGGTCAAGCAGTATGGACCGTGGAAGAATAGTTTAGGGTCATGTAGTACGTAATGAGGCTTAGCATTTTAGGGTCATGCTGTATAGATCGAGGTTTTGTAGTTGAGGGTCATAAAGTATGGACTGAGGCTAAGCAGTTTAGGGTCACACTGTATGGACCGAAGCTGGGTAGGTTAGGATCAAGTAATATAGACCGAGGGTCAGTAGTTTAGGGTCATGCTGTTTGGATCGAGGTTGACTGTTTAGGGTCATGCAGTATGGATCGAGGTTGAGTAGTTTAGGGTCATGCTGTATGGACCTAGGCCAAAAATTTAGTGTCATGTAGTATTGACCACGGCTAAGAAGTTTAGGGTTATGCAGTATGGATCGAGGTTGAGCAATTTAGGATCATGCAATATAAAGCAGGGCTAAGACGTTTAGGGTCATGCAGTATGGAACGAGGTTCTGCAATTTAGGGTCATGAAGTATGCATCGAGTTTGAGCAGTTTAGGGTCATGCAGTATAAACTGAGGCTGAGCAGTTACACTCATTAAGTATGAAATGAGGCTGAGCAATTTAGCGTCATGGAGTATGTATTGAGGCTGAGGAGATTACGGTCATGCAGTACGTATCGAGGGTGATCAGTTTTGGGTCATGCGGAATGGATAGAGGCTGACCAGTTAAGGGTCACGTAATATGTATCAAGGCGGAGCAATATAGGGACACGTAGTATGGACCGTGGCTAAGTAGTTTAGGGTCATGCAATAAGGACTGAGGCTTAGTGGTTGAGGGTCATGCAGTATGGACTGAGTCAGAGCAGTTTATGATCATGCAGTATGGAATGTGGCTGAGCAGTTTAGGGTCATGCAGTAAGGACCGAGGGTGCGCAAATTAGGGTCTTGTAGTATGGGCCAAGGCTAAGCAGTTTAGGGTCATACACTTTGGACCACCTCTGAGCAGATTAGGGCCATGCAGTATGGACCGAGCCTGAGCAGTTTAGGATCATGCAGGATGGACCATGGCCAAGCAGTTTAGGGTCATGTAGTATGGGCCGAGGTTGACTCTTTAGAGTGATACAATATGGACCGAGGCTGAGCAGTTTAGGGTCATGCATTATAACGAGGCTGAGAAGTCTCGGGTCATGTTGTGTGGTCGGTTTAAACGTTTAGGGTCATGCTGTATGGTCAGAGGCTGAGTAGTTTAGGGTAATGCAGTATTGACCAAGGATGAGCAATTTACAGTCATGAAGTAGGACCGAGGTTGACCTGTTTAGGGAAATGTAGTATGGATCGAGGTTGAGATGTTAGGGTTGTGCAGTATTTACCAAGGCTGAAAAGTTAAGGGTCATGCAGTATGGACCAAGGCTGAGCTGTTTAGAGTCATGTAGTATGGATCGAGGCTGAGCAGTTTAGGGTCATGTAGTATGGACCGAGGCTGACCTATTTAGAGTCATGCAGTATGAAACGAGCCTGAGAAGTTAGGGTCATGCAGTAAGTACCGATTTGGGATCATGCAGTATAGACTGAGGCTGACAAGTTTAGGGTCGTGCAGTATGGACCAAGGCTGAGCAGTTTAGGGCCACGCATTATGGACCGTGGCTAAGTAGTTTGAGTCATGCAGTAAGGATCGAAGCTTAGCAGTTTAGGGTCATGCAATTTGCAATGAGGCTGAGGCTTATAAAGTCATGCAGTATGGACTGAGGCTGAGAAGTTTGTGGTTATGAAGTGTGGACCGAGGCTGAGCAGTTTAGGGTCATGCTATATGGACCGAGGCTGAGAAATTTAGGGTTGTGAATTATTGACCAAGGCTGCGCAGTTTAAGGTCATACGGTTGGATCAAGGCTGAGAAGTTTCAAGTCTTACAATATGTACCGTGGCCGTGCAATATACAATCATGCAGTATGGACCGTGGCTGAGCTGTTTAAGGTCATGCAGTATGGACCGAGGCTGAGTAGTTTGGGGTCATACAGTATGGACCGAGGTTGTGTGGTTTAGCATCATGCAGTATGGACCAAGGCTGGGCAGTTTACAGTGATACATAACTGAACGAGGCAGAGCCATTTAGAGTCATGCAGTATAGAATGAGGCTGAGGGGTTTAGGGTCATCCAGAAAGTACCAAGGAATAGAAGTTGAGGGTAATGTAGTGGGTACCGAAGCTGACCACTTTGGGGTCATGCATTATGGATTGAGGCTGACCCATTTAGGGTCATGTGGTATCGATCGAGGCCGAGCAATTTTGGGTAATCCATCATGGATCGAGGCTGAGATATTTAAGGTCATGCAGTATGTTAAGGTCTTGCATATGGACAGTGGCTGAGCTGTTTAGAGTCTTGCAGTATGGAATGTGGCTGAGCAGTTTAAGGTCATACAGTATGGATCGAGGCTGAGCCGTTTATGGTCATGTAGTATTGAGCGAGGCTAAGCAGTTTAGGGTCATGCAGTATGGATCGAGGCTGAGCAGTTTATGGTCATGCAGTATGGACTGAGGCTGTGCAATTTAGGATCATACCGTATGCACCGAGGCTGAGCAGTTTAGGGTGATCCAGTATAAACCAAGGCGGTGCAGTTTAAGGTAATACAGTATGGATTGTCGTTGAGTAGTTTAGGGTCATGAAGTATTAACCGAGGATGAGCAGTTTAGTGTCTTACAGTATGGACCGTAGCAGAACGGTTTAGGGTCTTGCAGTATGGACCCTGGCTGAGCAGCTTTGGGTCATGAAGTATAGACCGAGGCTGAGCAGTTTAGGGTCATGTAGTATGGACCGAGGTTGCGCAGTTTGGTGTCATGCAGTATGGACCGAGGCTGAGCAGTTTAGGGTCATGCAGTATGGACCAAGGCGGAGCATCTTAGGGTCATGTAATTTGAAACGAGGGTGAGAAGTTTAGGGTTATACAGAATGTAAAGAGGTTGAGCAGTTGAGGGTCATGTAATATGTACCGAGGCCGACCATTTTGGTGGCACGCGGTATGGACTGAGGCTGAGCCATTCATGGTAATGCAGTATGCACCGAGGCCTAGCAGTTCAGGGTCATGCAGTATGGACCGAAGCTGAGTAGTTTTGGGTAATGAAGCAAGGAACGAGGCTGAGATGTTTAGGGTAACGCTGTATGAAGCGAGGCTGAGCAATTTATGGTCTTGCAGTATGGACTGTTGCTGAACAGTTCAGGGTCTTGCGGTGTGGACGGTGGTTGAGTAGTTTAGGGTCATGCATTATGGACAGAGCCATTTAGGGTCATGCAATATGGACCGACGCCCAAAAGATTAGGGTAATGCAGTAAGGATTGGGGCTGAGCAGTTTAGGGTCATGCTATTTGGACCGAGATTGGGCTGTTTAGGGTCCCACAGTAAGGACCAAGGATTAGCAGTTTAGCATCATACAGTTTGGCCCTTGGCTAAGCAGTTTAGGGTCTTGCAGTATGGTTATGGATGAGCAGTTTATGGTCATGCATTACGGACCACGACCGACTAGTTTAAGGTCATGCAGTACAGATCGAGGATTAGCAGTTTAAGGTCATGCTGTACGGAGCGAGGTTGAGAAGTTTAGGATCGTATAGTATGGAGTGAGGTTGAGCAGTTTAGGGTCGCACAGTATCAACCAAAGCTGAGCATTTTAGGGTCAAGCACTATAAACCGAAGCCGAGCTATTTAGGGTCATGCAGTATGGCCTTAAGTTGACGGTTTAGAATCATGAAAATTGGACAGAGGCTAAGAAGTTTAAGGTCATGAAGTATGGACCGAGGCTGAGCAGTTTAGGTTCACACAGCATGGACCATGGCTATGTAGTTTCTGGTCATGCAGTAAGGATCGAGGCTTAACAGTTTATGATTGTGCAGTATGGAACAAGGTTAGGCAGTTTAGGGTCCGACAGTTTGGACTGAGGACGAGAAGTTTATGCCATGCAGTATGGATTGAGATTGAGCAATTTAAAGTCATGCAATATCGATCGAGGCTGAGCAGTTTAGGGTATGCAGTGTGGACGGAGGCTGAACAGTTTAGGGTCATGCAGTATGGAAAGACGCTAAGCAGTATAGCATCATGCAGTGTACCATGGATGAGAAGTTTATGGTCGTGCAGTACGTACCAAGGCTGACCAGTTTGGGGTCAAGCACTACGGACCGAGGCTGAGCCGTTTAGGATCGTGTAGTATGGACCGAGGCTTAATAGTTTAGGGTCGTGCAGTATGGAAGGAGGTTGAGCAGTATAGGTTCATGCGATATGTACCGGGGCTGAGCAGTTTAGGGTCAGGCAGTATGTACCGAGGCTGATCAGTTTGGGATCATGCAGGATAGACTGAGGCTGAGTCGTTAAGAATCATGCAGTATAAACCAAGGCTTAGCAGTTTAGGGGTTATGCAGTATGGATCGTGGCTAAACAGTTCAGGGCTTGCAGTATGGACCGTGGCTGAGCAGTTTAGGGTAATGCAGTATGGACCGAGGCTGAGCAGTTTGGGGTAATGTAGTATGGATCGTGACTGAGCAGTTTAGAGTCTTGATGTATGGACCATGTCAGAGTAGTTTAGGGTCATGCAGTATCGACTGTGGTTGAGTAGTTTAGGGTCATGCAATATGGACCGAGACTTAACACTTTAGTGTCATGCAGTATGGACCGTGGCTAAACAGTTTTTGGTCGTGCAGTATGGACAGAGGCTGAGCTGTTTAGGGTCATGCAGTACGTACCGAGGCTGATCGATTTGTCATCATGCAAAATACACCAAGGCTAAGCAGTTTAAGGTCATGCAATGTGGATCAAGGATGACTGTTTAGGGTCACATGGTGTGGACCAAGGCATAGCAGTTTAGGGTCCTGCGGCAGGGACCAAGGCGGAGCAGTTTAGGGTCATGCAATATGGACCGAGGTTGAGCAGTTTAGTGTCATGCAGTATGGGCTGAGGCTGAGTAGTTTAGGGTCACGCAGTATGGATCGAGGCAGAGCAGTTTAGGGTCATGCAGTATGAAACGAAGCTAAGGAGTTTATGGTCATACAGAACGTACCGAGGATTAGAAGTTGAGCTTCATACAGTATTTACCGAGGCTGACCAATTTGGGGTCATGCATTATGGGCCGCTGCTGAGCTGTTCATGGTCATGAAGTATGGACCGAGGCTTAGTAGTTTAAGTTCAGGGAGTTGGAGTGAAGTTGAGCAGTTTTGAGTAATGCAGCATGGACCGAGGCTAACACTTTTTCGGTCACACAGTATGGACCGAGGCTGAGCAATTTAGGGTGTGGCAGCATGGACTGGGGCTGACCAGTTCAGGGTCTTACAGTATGGACCGCGGCTTAGTAGTTTAGGGTCATGCAGTATGGACCGTGGCCGATCCATTTGTGGTCATGTAGTATTGACCGACGCTAAGCAGTTTAGGGTCATGCAGTATGGATCGAGCAAAGCAGTTTGCGGTCCTACTGTTTGGACCGAGGCAGAGCAAATTAGGGTCACGGAGTATGGACGGAAGCTGAACAGTTTGGGGTCAGGCAATATGGACCGAGGCTGAGCAGTTTAGGGTCATGCAGTATAGACCAAGGCTAAGCCGTTTAAGGTCAAGCAATATGTATCGAGGCTGAGAAGTATAGGGTCATGCAATATGGATCGAGGTTGAGAAGTTCAGAGTCATGAAGTATGGACCGAGGTTGAGAAGTTCAAAGTCATGAAGTACGGATCGAGGCTGAGTAGATTAGGGTCATGCAGTATGGACCGAGGATGAGCAGTGCCGGGTTATGCAGTACGAAAGGAGGCTAAGCAGTATAGGGTCACGCAGTACGTAGGAGAGGCTAACCACTTTGGGGTCATGCAGTATGCACCGATGCTAAGCGGTTTAGGGTCATGCAGTATGGATCGGGGCTAAGTAATTTAGGGTCACGCAATATGGACTTAGGCTGAGCAGTTTTGGGAAATGCAGTATGAACTGTGGCTGAGAAATTAAGGGTATTGAAGTATGGACCGTGGCTGAGCAGTTTAGGGTCATGCAGTATGAATCGAGGTTGAGCAGTATAGGGTCATGCAGTATGGACCGAGGCTGAGTAGTTTAGGGTGATGTAGTAC
>NW_006497767.1:1825355-1862637 GCF_000471905.2 Amborella trichopoda
GGGAGGAGCAGTTCAGTGTCTTACAATATGGGTAGAGGCTGGGCAGTTTAGGGCCTTGTAGTATGGACAAAGGCTGAGCAGTTTTGGGTCTTGTAGCATGGACCTTGGCTGAGCAGTTTAGGGTCTTGCAGTATGGACCTTGTCTGAGTAGTTTACGGCCATGCAGTATGGACCGAGGCTTAGCAGTTTATGGTCATGTAGTATGGACCGAGGTTGAGTAGCTTAGACTCGTGCAATATGAACTTACACTGAGCTGTTTAGGGTCATGCAGTGTTGACCGAGGTTGAGCAGTTTATGGTCATGCAATATGGACCGAGGCTGAGCAGTTTAAGATCATGCAGTGTGGACCGAGGTCGATTGTTTAGGGTCATGTTGTATGGACTGAGGCTGAGCAGTTTAGGGTCATGTAGTAAGGATGAGGCTGAGCAGTTCAGTGTCATGCAATATGGACCGAGGCTATGTTGTTTTGAGTTATGCAGTATGGACCGAGGCTGAGCAATTTAAGGTCATGCAGTATGGACTGTGGCTGAGCAGTTTAGGGTCTTGTAGTTTGGACTTTCGTTGAGAAGTTTAGGGTCGTGTAATATGGACCGAGGAAGAGCAATTTAGGGTCATGCAGTTTGGATCGAGTCTAAGAAGTTTAGGGTCATGCAGTACAGACCGAGGCTGAGCAGTTTAGGGCCATGTTGTTTGGACCGAGGCTGAGCGGTTTAGGATCATGCAGTAACGATCGAGGTTGAGAAGTTTAGGGTCAGGCAGTATGGATCGTGGCTGAGAAGTTTAGGGCCTTGCAGTATGGACCATGGCTGAGCATATTAGGGTGATGCAGTATGGACCGTGGTAGAGTAGTTTAGGGTCATGCAGTATAGATCGAGGTTAAGCAGTTTAGGGCTATGCAGTATGGAATGAGGATGAGTAGTCTATGATCATGCAATATGGACCAAGGCTGAGCAGTTTAAGGTCAAGCAATATGGACCGAGGCTGACGAGTTTGGGGTCATGCAGTGTGGCCCATGTTTGAGTAGTTTAAGGGCATGCAATATGGACCGTGGCAGAGTAGTTTTGGGTCATCAAGTATGGATCAAGGCATAGCAGTGTAGGGTCATGCAGTATGGCTTGTGGCTAAGTTGTTTAGGGTCACGTAGTATGGATCGAGGCTTAGCAGTTTAGGGTCATGCCATTGGGACCAAGGCTTAGCTGTTTATGGTCATGCAGTATCGACTGTAAGGTCATGCAGTATCGACTGTAAAGTTATGCAGTATCGACTGTTTAGTGTCATGCAATATGGAGCGATGCTGAGCAGTTTAAGGTTATGCAGTACGGACCGAGGCTGAGAAGTTTAGGGCCGTGCAGTATGGATCGAGGAAGAGAGGCTTTGGGTCATGCAGTATGGACCGCGGCTGAGTAGTTTAGGGTCATATAGTATGAACTTAGGTTGAGTAGTTTAGGCTCATGCAGTTTAAACAGAGGCTGAGAAGTTTAGGGTGATGCAATACGTACCGAGGCTAACCAGTTTGGGGTCAAGCAATATGGACCGAGGCTGACCAATTTAGGGTAATCCAGTATGGACTGAGGGTGAGCAATTTAAGGTCATACAGTATGGACCATGGCTAAGTAGTTTAGGGTAATGCAGTATGGACAGAGGCTTAGCAGCTTAGGGTCATGCAGTATGGACCGAGGCTGAGCCGTTTAGGGTCGTGCAGTATGGAATTAGGTTGAGATGTTTATGGTCATGCAGTATGGATCGAGGCTGAGCCGTTTAAGGTCATGCAATATGGATCGAGGTTGAGCAGTTTAGGGTCATGCTATATGGATCGAGGCTGAGCAATTTTTGTCATGCTATAGGAAAGGATGCTAAGCAGTTTGGGTCATGCAGTACGTATCGAGGATGAGTTGTTTTTGGTCATGCAGTAAGTACTGAGGTGGACCCATTTAGGGTCTTGCAGTAAGGATGGCAACTGAGCCATTTAGGGTCATGCAGTATGGACCGAGGCTAAACAGTTTAGGGTCATGCAGTATGTACCGAGGCTAAGTTGTGTAGGGTCATGCAGTATTGAAAGAGGCTGAGACATTTAGGGTCATGTAGTATGGACCGTGGCAGAGCAGTTTAGGGTCTCGCAGTATGGACCTTGTCTGAGTAGTTTCGGGCCATGCAGTATGGACCGTGGCTGAGTAGTTTAGGGTCATCCAATATGGATCAAGGTTTAACAGTTTAGGGTCATACAGTATGGACCAAGGCTGAGATGTTTAGGGTCGTGAAGTACGGACTGAGGCTGAGCAATTTAGGGTCATGCAGTATGGACTGAGGTTGAGCAGTTTAGGGTCATGCAACATGGACTTACGATGAGCAGTTTAGGGTCATGTAATGTGGACTGAGGTTGACTCTTTAAGGTCAAGCTTTATGGACCGAGGCTGAGACGTTTAGAGTCATGCAGTACGGACCGAGGCTGAGCTAGTTTGTGTCATGCAGTATGGACTGAGGCTGAGCAGTTTAAGGTCTCGCAGTATGGACCATAGCTGAGAAGTATAGGGTCTTGCATATGGACCATGGCTGAGTAGTCTACGGTAATGCAGTATGAACCGTGGCAGAGTAGTTTAGGGTCATGCAGTATGGATCGTGGCCAAGTAGTTAAGGGTCATGCAGTATGGACCGAGACTTAGAAGTTTAGGGTCCTGCAGTATAGACCGAGGCTGAGCAGTTTAGCGTCGTGCAGTATGGAATGAGGATGAGTAGTTATGGTCATGCAGTATGGACGAAGGCTGAGCAGTTTAAGGTCATGCAATATGGACCGAGGAAGACCCGTTTGGGGTCATGCAGTATGTCCCGAGGCTGATCAGTTTAAGGTCATTCAGAATGGATCGAGGTTAAGCAGATTAGGGTCAAGCAGTATGGATCGTGGCTAAGTAGTTCGGGGTCATGCCGTATGGACCGAGGCTTAGCAGTTTAGGGCCATGCCGTAGGGACCGAGGCTGAGCAGTTTGGGGTCATGCAGTATGCACCGGGGCAGAGCAGTTCAGGGTCTTGTAGTACTGCCTTTGGCAGAGAAGTTTAGGCATGCAGTATGGACCGAGGATGAGCAATTTAGCGTCATGCAGTTTGGATCAAGTCTAAGCAGTTTACGGTCTTGCAGTATGGATCGAGGATGAGCAAATTAGGGTCATGCTATTTGGATCAAGGCTGAGCGGTTTAGGGTCATGCAGTATGGACCGAGGCTGAGCAGTTTAGAGTCATGCAGTATGGACCGTGGCTGAGACGTATAGGGTCTTACAGTATGGGCCATGGCTTAGCAGTTTAGGGTGATGCAATATGGGTTTAGGGTCATGAAGTATAGATCGAGTCTGAGCAGTTTAGGGTCGTGCAGTAAGGAATGAGGATGATTAGTTTACGGTCATACGGTACGGACCGAGGCTGAGCAAATTAAGGTCATGCAATATGGATCGAGGCTGACGAGTTTGGGGTCATGTAGTGTGTCTCATGTCTAAGTAGTTTAGGGGCATGCAGTATGGACCGTGGCAGAGTAGTTTAGGGTTATCATGTATGGACCAAGGCTTAGCAGTGTAGGGTCATGCAGTATGGATCGTTGCTAAGTAGTTTAGGGTCATGCAGTATAGATCGAGGCTTAGCAGTTTAGGGTCTTGCCGTGGGGACTGAGGTTGAGCTGTTTAGGGTCATGCAATGTGGACTGAAGTAGTGAAGTTTATGGTCATGCAGTGTGGACCGAGGTCGAGCAGTTCAAGGTCATGTAATTTGGCCCGAGGCTAAGAAGTTTCAGGTCATGCAACATTGGCCAAGGTTGAGCAGTTTAGGGTCATGATGTATGGATTAAGGCTGAGCTGTTTAGGGTCATGCGGTATGGTTCGAGAGTGAGCAGTTTAGGGTCATGCAGTACGAAAGGAGGCTGAGCAATTTTTGTCTTACAGTAAGAAAGGATGCTGAGCAGTTTAGGATCATGCAGTATGTATCATGGCTGAGCAGGTTTGTGTCATCCAGTATGGACCGAGGCTGAGCAGTTTAGGGTCACGTAATATGGACCGTAATTGAGAAGTTTAGGGTCTTGCAATACGGACCATGGCTGAGCATTTTAGGGTCATGCAGTATGAACTGTGGCAGAGTAGTTTCTGGTCATGCAGTATGGGTTGTGGCCAAGTAGTTTAGGGTCATGTAGTATGGACCAAGGCGTAAACGTTTAGGGTCATGCTGTATAGACTGAGCCTGAGCAGTGTCGTGCGGTATGGACTGAGGATGAGTAGTTTATGGTCATGTAGTATGGAGTGAGGCTGAGCAGTTTAAGGTCTTGGAATATGTACCGAGGATGACTAGTTTGGGATCATTCAGTATGGACCGAGGCTAAGCATATTAGGGTCATGCAGTATGGATCATGGTTAAGTAGTTCAGGGTCATGCAGTATGGACCGAGGCTTAGTAGTTTAGGGTCATGCCGTAGGGACCGAGGCTAACCAGTTTAACATGCAGTATAGACTGAAGTTAAGAAGTTTATGGTCATGCAGTATGGACCGAGGCTTAGCACTTTATGTTCATGCAATATGCCCCGAGGTTGAGCAATTTGCGGTCATGATGTATGGATCCAAGCTGAGCAGTTTAGGATCTTGCCGCATGGTCCGAGACTGAGCAGTTGTGATGCAGTCTGAAAGAAGGCTGAGCAACTTTTGTCATGCAATATGAAAGGATGCTGTACAGCATGCATACCGAGGCTAAGTTCTTTATGGTCATGCAGTAAGTACCAAGGCAGACTAGTTTGGGGGCATGCAATATGGACTGAGGCTGAGCCGTTCAGGGTCATGCAGTATGGATCGTGGCTTAGCTGTCTAAGGTCATGCAGTATAAACCGAGACTAACTAGTTTTGGGTAATGCAGTATGGACAGAGGCTGAGACGTTTAATGTCATGCAGTATAGATAGAGGCAGAGCAATTTAGAGTCTTGTAGTATGGATGGAGGTTGAGCAGTTTAGGGTCATGTTGTATGGACAAAGGCTGAGCAGTTTTGGGTCATGTAATATGGACCTTGGCTAAGCAGTTTAGGGTCTTACAGTATGGACCATCTCTCAGTAGTTTAGAACCATGTAGTATGAATCAAGGCTTAGCAGTTTAGGGTCAGGCAGTATGAACCACGGCTGAGCAGTTTACAGTCGTGCAGTATGGACGGACACTAAGCAGTTTAGGGTCATGCAGTATGGACCGAGGCTGAGCAAGTGAGGGTAATGTAATATGGACCGAGTTTTATGATCATGCAGTGTGCACCAAGGTTGACTGCTTTAGGTCATGCTGTATAGACTGAGGCAGAGCAGTTTAGGGTCAGGTAGTAAGGACCGAGGCTGAGCAATTTAGTGTCATGTTTTGGGTTCTGCAGTATGGACCGAGGCTGAGCAATTTACGGTCATCTAGTATGGATTGTGCCTGAGCAGTTCATGGTCTTACAGTATAGACTTTGGTTGAGAAGTTTATGGTCGTGCAATATGGACTGAGGATGCGCAATTTAAGGTCATGCAGTTTGGATCGAGTCTAAGAAGTTTGTGGTTATGCAGTATGGGCTGAGGATGAGCAGTTTAGGGTCATGCTATTTAGATCGAGGCTGAGCGGTTTAGGGTCGTATAGTATGGACCGAGGCTGAGCAGTTTAGGGTCATGCAGTAGGGACCGTAGCTTAGAAGTTTAAGGTCTTGTAGTTTGGACCATGGCTGCATAGTTTAGGGTGATGCAGTATGGAACGTGGCAGAGTAGTTTCGGGTCACACAGTATAGATTGGGTCGTGTAGTATGGAATGAGGATGAGTAGTTTACAGTCATATAGTATGGACCGAGGCAGAGCAGTTTAAGGTTATGTAATAAGGACCGAGGCTGACGAGTTTGGAGTCATGCAGTATGGATCATGTCTGAGTAGTGCAGGGCCAGGCAGTATGGACCGAGGCTGACGAGTTTGGGGTCATGCAGTATGAATCGTGGCTAAGTAGTTTAGGGTCATGCAGTATGGGCCGAGGCTTAGCAGTTTAGGGTCATGCCGTAAGGAAAGAGGCTGAGCAGGTTAGGGTTGTGCAGTATGGACTGAAGTTAAGAAGTTTATGGTCGTGCATTATGGACTGAGGCCGAGCAGTTTAAGGTCATGCAATATGGCCCCAGGCTAAGCAGTTTAGGGTCACGCAACATGGAGCGAGGTTGAGCAGTTTAGGGTCATGATGTACTGATCAAGGCTGAGTAGTTTAGGATCATGCAGTATGGTTCGAGACTGAGCAATTTAGGGTCTTGCAGTATGAAAGGATGCTAAGCAGTTTAGGGTCAGGTAGTATGTACCGAGGCTAAGTTGTTTACGCCCATGATGTAAGTACCGAGGCTAACTAGTTTGGGAGCATGCAATATCGATTGAGGCTGAGCCGTTTAGGGTTATGCAGTATTGACCTTGGCTTAGATGTTTAGGTTCTTGTAGTATGGATCGAGGCTGAGCAGTTTTTGGTAATGCAATATGGACCGAGGCTGAGACGTTTGCAATATGGAAAGAGGCAGAGCAGTTGAGGGTCTTGCAGTATGGACGGAGGCTGAGCAGTTAGGGTGATGTAGTATGGACCTCGGCTGAGTAGTTTTGGGTCATGCAGTATGGACCATGTCTGAGTAGTCTAAGGCCATGCAGTGTGGACCGAGGGTTAGCAGTTTAGGGCCACGCAAAACGGACCAAGGCTTAACAGTTTAGGGTTATGCAGTATGGACCAAGGCTGAGAAGTTTAGAATCATGCAGTATGGTCTGACACTGAGCAATTTAGGGTCATGCAATATGGAACGAGGCTGAAAAGTTTTCGGTCATGCAATATGGACCGAGGCTGAGCGATTTAAGAACATGCATTGCGGACCGAGGTTGACCGTTTAGGGTCATGTTGTATGAACTGAGGTTAAGCAGTATAAGGTCATGTAGTAAAGACCAAGGTTGACCAGTTTAGGGTCATGCAATATAGACCGTGGCTGAGCAGGTCAGGGTCTTGTTGTGTGGACTTTAGCTGAGATGTTTAGGGTTGTGCAGTACGGACCAAGGATGAGCAATTTAGGGTCATGCAGTTTGGACCGAGTTAAAGAAGTTTGGGTTCATGCAGTATGGATCGAAGCTAAGCGGTTTAGGGTTATGCTGTTGGACTGAGGCTGAGTGGTTTAAGGTCACGCAATATGGACCGAGGCTGAGCAGTTTAGGATCATGCAGTATGGATCGCGGCAGAGAAGTTTAGAGTCTTGCAGTATGGACCATGGCGAAGCAGGCAAAGTACTTTATGGTCATGTAGTACAGACCGAGGCTGAGCAGTTTAGGGTCGGGCAATATGGAATGAGGATGAGTAGTTTAATGTCATCCAGTACAAACCGAGGCTGAGCAATTTAAGGTTATGCAATATTGACTGAGGCTGACAAGTTTGGGGTCATGCCGTATTGACCATGTCTGAGTAGTTTAGGGCCATGTCGTACGGACCGTGGCTGAGTAGTTAGGGTCATCAAGTATAAACCGAGGCTTAGCAGTTTAGGGTCCTGCAGTGTGGACCGAGGCTGAGCAGTTTAGGGTCATGCAGTATGTACTGGGGCTATATAGTTTAGGGCCTTGCAGTATGGACAGAGGCTGAGCAGTTTACGGTCATGCTATATGGACCAAGGCTGCGCAGTTTAGGGTCATACTGTATGGACCCAGGCTGAGCAGTTGAAGCTCACGCAGTATGGAGCGAGGCAGAGCAGTTTTGTGTCATGCAGTTTGGATCGAGGCAGAACACTTTAGGGTTATGCAGTATGGATCGTGGCTGAAAAATTTATGGTCTTGCAGTATGGACTACGACTGAGCTGTTTAGGGTCATGCGGTATGAACCATGGCAGAGTAATTTTGGGTCACGCGGTATGGACCGTGGCTAAGTACTTTAGGGTCCTGCAGTATGGACCGAGGCTTAGCAATTTAGGGTCATGTCGTATAGACCGAGGCTGAGCAGTTTAGGGTCATGCAGTATGGACCGAGGCTGGCCTTTTTAAGGTCATCTAGTATAGACTGATGCTGAGAAGTTTAGTGTCATGAGATATGGACTGAGGCTAAGTAGTTTAGGTCATGCATTATGCGCCTTGCTTTAACAGTTTAAGGGCATGCAGTATGGAACGAGATTGAGTAGTTTAGAGTTAGGCAGTATGGATCGAGGCTGAGTTATTTAAGGTCATGCAGTATGGATCGAGGCTGAGCAGTTTAGGGTCATTCAGAATTGAACGTGGTTGAGGAGGTTAGGGTCACGCTGCATGGATCGAGGCTGAGCAGTTTAAGGTCATGGAGTACTGACCGAGGCTGAGTAGTGTAGGGTCATGCACTATGTAACGAGTCTTAACAATTCAGGGTCATGCAGTATGGGATGTGGCTGAGCAGCTTAGGGTCTTGCACTATGGACCATGGCTAAGTACTTTAAGGTCCGGCAGTATGGACTGTGGCTGAGCAATTTAGGGTCATGCAGTTTGGGCCAAGACTGAGCAGTTTAGGGTCACGATGAATGGAGCGAGGCTAAGCAGTTTAGGGTCATGCAGTATGGACCGAGGCTAAGTAATTTAGGGTCATGCAGTATTGAACGTGGTTGAGCAATTTAGGGTCCCACAGAATGGTCGAGGCCTAACAGTTAAGGGTCAAGCAAGATGGACAGTGGCTGAGAGGTTTTGGCTCATGCAGTGTGGATCGAGGATGAGCTGTTTAGGGTGATGCACTACAAACTGTGGCTGCGCTGTTTAAGGTCATGCACTATAGACCAAGGCTGAGCAGTTTAAGGTCATGTAATATGTACCGAGACTGAGTCGTTTAGGGTCATGCAGTATGAACAGAGGCTGTGTAGTATAGGGTCATGCAGTATGGACCGAGGCTGAGTAATTTAGGGTCATGCAATAATGGACGTGGCTAAGCAGTTTAGGGTCTGAAGGAATGGTCGAGGCTTAACAGTTAAGGGTCAAGCAGGATGGACCGTGGCTGAGAGGTTTTGGCTCATGCAGTGTGGACCGAGGATGAGCTGTTTAGGGTGATGCAGTACAGACCGTGGCTGCGCTGTTTAGGGTCATGCACTGTAGACCGAGGCCGAGCAGTTTAAGGTCATGCAATATGTACCGAGGCTGAGTCGTTTAGGGTCATGCAGTATGAACTGAGGCTGTGTAGTATAGGGTCATGCAGTATGGACCGAGGCTAAGCAGCGTAAGGTCGTGCAGTATGGACTATGGCAAAGCAGTTTAAAGTCTTGCATTATGGACCATGGCCGAGCAGTTTAGGGACATGAAGTATGGACTGTGGCTGAAAATTTTAGAGTCATGCTGTGAAGATCGAGGATTAGCAGTTTAGTGTCATGCATTATGGATTGAGGTTGAGCAGTTTGGGGTCATGCAGTATAGACTGTGCTTGAGCCGTTTATGGTCTTGCAGTATGGACATGGTTGAGCAGTTTAGGGTCATGCAGTATGGACTGTGGCAGAGCAGTTTAGAGTCATGCAGTATGGAGTGAGGCTTAGCAGTTTAGGGTCATACAGTATGGACCATGGCTGAGTAGTTTAGGGAGTTGTTATAAGGACTGAGCCTGAGCAGTTTATGGTCATGCAGTATGGAACGAGGATGAGCAATTTTGGGACATGCAGTATGGACCGAGGCAGAGCTGTTTTGGGTCACATAATATGGATCAAGGTTGACTGTTTCAGGTCATGCGGTATGCACCGTGGCTGAGCTGTTTAGGGTGAGGCAGTACACACCTTGGCTGAATAGTTTAGGACCATGCAGTATGGACCGAGGCTGAGTTGTTTTGGGTCATGCATTATGGACAGAGGCTGGGCAGTTTAGGGTCCTACAGTATGGACCAAGGCTGAGCAGTTTTGAGTCTTGCAGTATGGACCGAGGTTGAGAAGTTGAGAGTCATCCAGTATGGATCCAAGATTAGCAGTTTAAGGTCATGTATAGTATGGATCGAGGCTGAGCAGTTCGAGGTCTTATTGTATGGTCTACGACTGAGCAGTTTAGGATCTTACAGTACGGATAGTGGCCGAACATTTTAGGGTCATGCAGTCTGGACCGTGGCTTAGCAGTTTAAGGTCATGCATTATGGACCAAGGCTGAGCATTTTAATCTCATGCAATATGGACCAAGGCTGAGCGGTTAAGGGTCATGCATTATGAGTCGTGGCTGAACAGTTTAGAGTCTTGCAGATTGGCCCGTGGCTAAGCAGTTTAGGATCATGTAATATGGACCGTGGCCTAGCAGTTTAAAGTCATGACATATAGACTGAGGCTTAGCAAATTAGGGTCATGTAGTATGGATCGTGTCTAAGATGTTAAGAGTCATGTAGTGGTCTGAGGTTGAGCAGTTTAGGGTCATGCTGTATGGATCGAAGATGAACAGTTTAGGGATATGCAGTATGGACCGAGGGTGAGCAGTTTAGAGTCATGCAGGATGGACCAAGGCTTAACAGCTTAGGGTCATGCAGTATGGACCGAGGCTGAGCAGTTTAGTACCATGCAATATAAATTGTGGCTGAAGAGGTTAGGGTCTTACAGTATGAACCATGTCGGAGAAGTTTAAAGTCATGCAGTATGGACCGTGGCGGAGCAGTTAGGATCATGCATTATGGACCGAGGCTTGGCAGTTTTGGTTTAATCAGTATGGAACGAGGCTGAGCAGTTTAGGGTCATGCAGTATGAACAGAGGCAGAGCAGTTAAGGGTCATGCAGTATGGAGGATGTTCAGGGTCATGCTGTATGGACCGAGGCTGAGCAATATAGGGTCATGCAGTATGGACCGAGGTTGACTGTTTTGGGTCATGCAGTTTGGACCAAGGCTGAGCTGTTTAAGGTCATGCAGTTTGGACCAAAGTTGAGTAATTAGTGTCATGGAGTATCGATCGAGGCTAAGCAATTTATGGTTATGTAGTATGGACCGAGGTAGAGCAGTTTAGGGTCATAAGGTATGGACCGTGGTTCCGCAGTTTAGGGACATGCACTATGCACCTTGGCTGCGAAGTTAACGGTCAACAAGTATGTACCAAGGCTAAGTAGTTTAGAGTCAGTTTAGGGTCTTGCAGAAGGGATTGAGGCTAGGCAGTTAAGGGTCATGCAGTATGGGCCATGGCTGAGTAGTTTAAGGTATTGCAATATAGAATGTGGTGAAGCAACTTAGGGTCATGCGGTTTGTACCATGGCTGAGTAGTTTAGGATCATGCAGTATGGACAGAGGCTGAGCAGTGTAGGGTCATAGGGTATGGATCGAGGTTCCGCAGTTTAGGGAGATGCAGTATGCACCTTAGCTGAGAAGTTAACGGTCAAGCAGTATGGACCGAGGCTGAGTAGTTTAGGGTCACGCTGTATGGACCAACACTGAGCAGTTTAGGGTCATGCAGTAGGGACTGAGGCTAAGCAGTTAAGGGTCATGCAGTATGGGCCATGGATGAGTAGTTTAAGGTCTTGCAGTATTGAACGTGGCTGAGCAATTTAGGGTCATGCGGTTTGTACCAACGCTAAGTAGTTGAGGGTCATGCTGTATTGCCGAGGCTGAGCAGTTGACGGTCATGTAGTATGGACTGAGGCTGAGAAGTTGTGAGTCACGCAGTATCGATCGACGCTGAGCAGTTTAGAGTCGTGTATAATATGGATCGAGGCTGAGCAGTTTAGGGTCTTACAGTATGGACCGTGGCTGAAGGATTTAGGGTCATGCGGTCTGGAGCGAGGCTGAGCAGGTTTGAGTCATGCAGTATGAAGTGAGGCTGAGAACTTTGGGGTCATGCAATATGGACCGAGGCTGAGCAGTTTAGGGTAATGCTATATAGACCGTGGCTGAGCAGTTTTGGGACATCCGGTATCGATTGAGGCTAAGAATTTCGGGTCATGCAGTATGGATCGAGGCTGAGCAGTTTTAGGGTCACATTGTATGGACCGAGGCTGAGTAGTTAGCTTCATGCAGTATGTACTGAGGCTGAGCAGTTTTGGCTCATGCAGTATGCACCGAGGCTGAGTAGTTTAGGGCCTTGTAGTACGGACCGAGGTAAAGCCGTTTAGGATCTTGCAATAACGACCGTGGTTGAGCAGTTTAGGTCATGTAGTATAGACTGTGGTTGAGCAATTTAGGGTCCTTCTGTATGGATTGTGGTTGAGCACCTTAGGGTCGGGCGACTGTGGCTGAGCAGTTTAGAGTCTTGCAGTATGGACCATGGTTGAGCAGTATAGGGTCATGCAATATGGACCATGACTGAGCAGTTTAGGGTCATACAATATGGACGGAGGCTGAGCAGTTTAGGGTCTTGCAGTAGAGACCGTCGCTGCACAATTTAGGCCCTACAGTATGGACCGTGGCAAAGCAGTTTAGGGTCATGTGGTATGGACTGTGGCTGAGCTGTTTAGGGTCATGTAATACAGATCGAGGTTTAGAAGTTTAGGGTCAGGGAGTATGGGTAGAGGCTGAGCTGTTTAGGGTCATGGAAAATTGACCGACGTTGCGTAGTTTAGGGTTATGTAGTGGATCCAGGCAGAACAGTTTAGGTCAGACAGTATGGACCGAGATTGAGCTGTTTAGGGTCATGTCTTATGGACCGAGGTTGACTGTTTAGGGTCTGCAGTATGGACCGAGGCTGAGATGTTTAAGGTCATGTAGTATGGACTGATGGCGAGACGTTTAAGGTCATGCTCTATGGATAGAGGCCAAGCTGTTTGGGGTCATACAGTATCCACCTTGGCTGAGCAGTTTTGGGTCAGGCAGTATGGATCGAGGGTGAGTTGTTTAGGGTCATGCAGTATGGAACAAGACTGAAAAGTTTAAGGTCATGCAGAATGGACCGAGGTTGAGCATTGTTAGGGTCATGTAGCATGGGCGAGGCTGAGCAGTTTAAGGTCTTGCAGCATGGACCGAGGCTTCGTAGTGTAGGGTAATGCAGTATGTACTGAGGTTTAGCAGTTTAGGGTCATGTAGTATGGACTGTGGCTGACCAGTTTAGGGTCTTGCAGTACGGACCATGGCTGAGCAGTTTAAGGTTTTGCAGTATGGACCCCGGCTGCACAGTTTAAGGTCATGCAGTTTTGACCGTGGCTTAGCACTTTAGGGTTGTGCAGTATGGACCGAGACTGAGCCGTTTAGGGTCATGCAGTATGAACCGAGGCTGTGCAGTTTAGGGTCATGCAGTATGGACCGAAGATGAGCAGCGTAGGGTCATGCAGTATGGACTGAGCTTGAACAGTTTAGGGTCATGTAGCATGGACCGAGGTTGAGAAGGTTTGGGTCATGTAGCATGGACCTAGGTTGAGCAGTTTAAGGTCATGCAGTATGGACCAAGGCTGAGTACTATAGGGTAATGTTGTATGTACCGAGGCTTAGCAGTTTACGGTCATGCAGTATGGACTGTGGCTGAGCAGTTTAGGGTCCTACAGTATGGACCATGCTTGAGTAGTTTAAGGTCTTGCAGTATGGACCGTGGCTGCATAGTTGAGGGTCATGCAGTTTGGACCAAGACTTAGCACTTTAGGGTGGCACAGCTTGGGCCGAAGCCGAGCAGTTTAGGATCATGCGGTTTGGACCAAGGCTTAGCAATTTAGGGTCATGCAATATGGATCGATGCTGAGCAGTTTAAGTTTTGAAGTATGGACTGAGGCTGAGCAGTTTAGGGTCATGTGGTATGGAACGAGGCGTAGCAGCTTTGCATCATGCAGTACGAAACTTGGCTGACCAGTTTAGGGTCATGTTGTACTGACCAGGGTCATTCCATATGGACTGAGGCTGACAAGTTTAGGGGAATGCAATACGGACCGAGGCTGAGAAGTTTATGGTCATGCTGTACAAACCGAGGCTGAGAAGTATAGGGTCACGTAGTACCGACTGAGGCCGAGCAGTTTATTGTCATGCAGTATGGACTGTGGCTGAGAAGTTTAGGGTCATGCATTACGGACTGAGGCTGTGATGTTGAGGGTCATGCAGTGCGGTTCGCGGCTGAGCGGTTTTACGATCATGTAGTATGGACCATCGCTGAGCTGCCTACGGTCAGGCAATATGGACCAAGGCTGAGTTAAGGTCATGCAGTATGGACTGTGGTTGAGCAGTTTACGTTCATGCAGGATGGACTGAGGCTATGAAGTTAAGGGTCGTGCAGTATGGATCGAGGCTAAGTACTTTTCAGGTCATCCAGTATAGACCTAGGCTGAGCAAATTAGGGTCATGCAGTTTGGACCGAGGCTGAGAAGTTTAGAGTGATGCAGTGTGGACCGAGGCTTAGCTGTTTAGGGGTCATGCAGTATGGGTTGAGGCTGAGTAGTTTAAAGTCATGCATTATGAACCGAGGCTGAGTAGTTTAGGGTCTTGCAATATGGACCATGGCTGAGAAGTTTAAGTCTTGCAGTATGGACCATGGCTGAGTAGTTTAAGGTCTTGCAGTATTGAAGGTGGCTGAGAAGTTTAGGATCATGCAGTGTTGACGGAGGCTGAGGAGTTGAGGTTCATACATTATGGATTGAGGCTTAGCAGTTTAGGGTCATGTAGTGTGGACCGAGGTGGAGCAGTTTAGGGACATGTAGTATGGACCGAGGCTGGGGAGTTAAGGGTCATGCCGTATGGACTGAGGCTGAGAAGTTTAGGGTCATGCGGTATGGACTGTGGCTAAGCAGTTAAGGGTTTTGTAGTATGGACCGTGGCTGAGCAGTTTACAGACTTGCAGTATGGATCATGCCTGAGCAGTTTAGGGTGATGCAGTATGGACCGCGGCAGACCAGATTAGAGTCATGCACTATGGACCAAGGCTTAGCAGTTTAGGGTCATGCAGTATGGACCGAGGCTGAGTAGTTTTTGGTCATGAAGTACGTATCGAGGGTGAGCATTTTATGGTCATGCAGTATGGACTGAGGCTGAGCAGTTTGAGGTCATGCAGTATGGACCGAGGCTGTACAGTTTAGAGTCATGCAGTATGGATTGTGACTAAGCAGTTTAGTGTCGTGTAGTATGGATTATGCCTTAGCTGTTTAGGATTATGCCTTAGCTGTTTAGGGTCATAAAGTATGGACCGTGGCTGAGGTATTTCTAGTTATGCAGTATGGATCGGGGCTGAGCAGTTTTGGGTCGTGCAATATGGAACGTCGCTGAGTAGTTTAGGGTCTCACAGAATGGATCGTGCCTGAGAAGTTTAGCGTCATGCGATTTGGACCGTGGATGAGCTTTTTAGAGTCATGCAGTATGGACCGAGGCTTAGCAGTTTTAGGTCATGCGGTATGGACTGTGGCTGAGCAGTTTAAGGTCTGGTAGTACGGACCATAGTTGAGCAGTATAAGGTCATACAGTATGGACCGTAGCTGAGCAGTTGTGGGTCATGCAGTTTAGACCATGGCTTAGCAGTTTAGGGTCGTGCAGTATGGACCGAGGCTGAACAATTTAGGGTCATGCAGTATGGGCCGAGGCTTAGCAGTTCAGGGTCATGCGGTATTGACCGAGGTTGAGCAGTTAAGGGTCATGCAGTACGAAACGAGGTTGAGCAGTTTAGGGTCATGCAGTTTGCATCGAGGCTGAGCAAATTAGGGCATGCAGCATGGACCGTGGCTAAGCAGTGTAGGGTCATAGAGTATGGACTGAGGTAGAAGAGTTTTGGGTCATGTAATATGTGTCGACACTAAGCAGTTTTAGGGTCATACAGTATGGATTGAGGCTGAGCAGTTTGGGGTCATGCAGTATGAACCGAGGCAGACCAATTTAGGGTCATGCAGTACGGACCAAGGCTTAACAGTTTTGGGTCACGCAGAATGGATCGAGGCATAGAAGTTTAGAGTCATGTAGTATGGACCGAGGGGTAGCAGTTTAGGGTCATTCAGTATGGACCGAGGTAGAGCAGTATAGGGTCATGCTGTAGGGATAGAGGCTGAGCAGTTTAAAGTCTTCCAGTATGTACCATGGCTGAGCTGCTTATGGTCTTGCAATATGAGCGGAGCAGTTTAAGGTCATACAGTATGGATCGAGGCTGAGCTTTGTTGGGTCATGCAGTATTTAACTGAGGCTTAACATTTTAGGGTCTTGCAGTATGGTCCGAAGCTTAGTAGTATAGGGTCATGCAGTATTGACCGACATTGAGCAGTTTAGGGTCATGCTGTATGGATCGAGGCTGAGGAGTTTAGAGTCATGTAGTATAGATCGACACTGTACAGTTTAAGGTCATGCAGTAAGGACCGAGGCCGAGCAGTCTAGGGTCATGCAGTATGGACTGTGGCCCGTACAGTTTAGGATCTTAGAGTAGGGACCATGGCTGAGTTGTTTAAGGTCATGTAGTATGGACTGTGGTTGAGCAGTTTAGATGCATGCATTACGGACCTAGGCTGAGCATTTTTGGATTATGCAGTATGGATCGAGGCTGAACGGTTTTAGGGTTACGCAGTATGGATAAAGGCTGACCAGATTAGGGTCGTGCAGTATGGACCGTGGTTGTGCAAATTTGGGTCATGTAGTATGTATCGAGGCTGAGCAATTTTAGAGTAATGGAGTATGGACCGAGGATAAGAAGGTTTGGGTAACGTAGTATGGACCAAGGCGTAGCAGTTTAGGGTCACGCAGTAAGGACTAAGGCTTCGCTGTTTAGGGTCATGTAGTATGGGTCGAGGCTGAGCAGTTTAGTATCATACATTATGGACGGAGGCTGAACAGTATAGGGTATTGCAATATGAACCGTGGCTGAGCAGTTTAAGGCTTTGCATTATGGACTGTGGCTGAGTAGTATAGGGTCTTGCAGTTGGGAAGGTGGCCGCGACGTTTAAGGTCATGCAGTATTGAACGAGGCTGAGGAGGTTAAGTTCGTACAATATGCACCAAGGTTGAGTGGTTTAGGGTCATGTTGTGTGGACCGAGGTGGAGCAGTTTAGGATCATGCAGTATGGACCGAGGCTGAGCAGTTAAGGGTCGTGATGTATGGACCGTGGCTGAGCAGTTTAGTGTCATGCAATATGGATCTAAACCTAGCAGTTTAAGGTCATGCAGTACAGACTGAGGTTGAGCAATTTTAGGTCATGCAGTACGGACCGAGGCCGAGCAGTTTAGTAGCTGAGTAGCTTAGGGTCATGCAGTATGGACTGTGGCAGAGCATCTTAGGTTCTTGGGGTATGGACCGAGGTCTAGTAGTTTATGGTCTTTTAATATTCATCGAGTTTGAGCAGTTTAGGGTCAGGCAGTATGGACCAAGGTTAAGCAGTTTAGGGTCATGAAGTGTGGAGCGAGGCTGAGCAGTTTAGGGTCATGCAGTATAATCAAAGCCGAGTAGTTTAGGGTCGTGCAATATGGACCGACGTTGTTAGTTTAGGGTCGTGCAGTATGGACTTAGGCTGAGCAGTTTATGGTCATGGGGTTTGGACCGAGGCTTAGTTGTTTAGGGTCGTGTAGTATGAACCGAGGCTGAATAGTTTAAGGTCTTGATGTATGGACTGAGGCTGAGCGATTTCGGAACATGCGGTATGGACAGAGGCATAGCAGCTTAGGATCATGCAGTATGGACCTTGGCTGACCAATTTAGGGTCACGTAGTATGGACCGAGGCTGAGTAGTTTAGGGTCATGCGGTATTGACGGAGGCTGACTAGTTTAGGGTCATGCAGTACGGATCGAGGCTGTGTAGTTTAGGGTCATGCAGTGCGAACCGAGGTTGAGCAGTTAAGGGTCATGTAGAATGGACCATGGATCAGCTGTTTAGGGGCAAGCAGAGTGGACTAAGGCTGCACTGTATAGGGTCATGCAATACGTAAAGAGGATGAGCAGTTTATGGTCATGCACTATGGACCAAGGCTGAGCAGTTTCGGTTCATGCAGAATGGACGACGGCTGAAACATTTAGAGTCATGCAGTATGAACCGAGCCCTAGCAGTTTAGGGTCATGCAGTACGAATTGAGGTTAACCAGTTTATGGTCATGCAGTATGGACTAAGGCTATGCTGTGTAGGGTCATGCAGTATGAACTGAGGCTCAACGGTTTAAAATCATGCAGTATGGACAGAGGTTGAGAAGTTTAGGGTAATGCAGTATGGACCGACGCGGAGCAATTTCAAATCATGCAGTAAGGACCAGGGCTGAGTAGCTTTGGGTCTTGCAGTATGGAGCATGGCCGAGAAGTTTAGGATCATGCAGTATGGACTGTGGATGAGCAGTTTGGGTCATGCAGTATGGACCCAGGCTGAGCAGTTTAGATTTATGCAATATGGATCGAGGCTGAGCAGGTTAAGGTCAAGCAGTGTAGACTGAGCCTTAGTAGTTTAGGGTCTTGCGGTTTGGACTGAGGCTAACCAGTTTATGGTCATGCAGTATGGACTAAGGCTATGCTGTTTAGGGTGATGCAGTGTGAACTGAGGCTTAGCTATGTAAGGTCATGTAGTATGGACCGAGGTTGAGAAGTTTAGGGTAATGCAGTATGGACCGAGGCGGAGAAATTTAAAATCATGCAGTAAGGACCAAGGCTGAGTAGCTTTGGGTCTTGCAGTATGGACCATGGCCGAGAAGTTTATGATCATGCAGTATGGACTGTGGATGAGTAGTTTGGGTCATGCAGTATGGACCGGGGCTGAGCAGTTTAGCTTTATGCAATATGGACAGAGGTTGAGCAAGTTAAGGTCAAGCAGTATGGATCGAGGCAGAGCAGTTTGGCATCATATCGTATGGACCCTTGCTGAGTACTTTAAGGTCACGCAGTATGGACCGTAGCTGAGCAGTTTAGACTCTTGCATTATGGACCAAGGCAGAGGAGTACAGGGTGGTCAGTATGGACCGTCGATGAGCAGTTTACAGTCATGCAGTATGGAAGGAGGCTTCGCACTTTAGGGTCATGTTGTATGGACCATGGCTGAGCGGTTTATTGTTATGCAGTATGGACCGAGGCTGAGTAGTTTAGGGTCATGCAGTATGGACTGTGGCTGAGCGGTTTAGGGTCATGCAGTATGGACTAAGGCTAAGAAGTTAAGGGTCATACAGTATGGATCGAGGTTGAGTAGTTTTAGGGTCATCCAATAAGTAGCTAAGCTGAGCAGTTTGGGGTCATGCTGCTTGTACCTAAGCTGACTAGTTTAGGGTCACCCAGTATGGACCGAGGCTGAGCAGTTTACGGTCATGCAACAAGGATCGAGACTTAGCGGTTTAGAGACTTGCAGTATGGACCCTGCCTGAGAAGTTTAGGGTGATGCCGTACGGACCGCGACAGAGCCGTTTATAGTCACGCAGTATGGACGGAGGCTTAGCTGCTTAAGGTCATGCAGTATGGATCGTGGTTGTGTAGTTTAGGTCATGTAGTTTGGACCACGACAGAGTAGTTTAAGGTCTTGCAGTATGGACTGTGGCAGAGAAATTTTGGGTCATGCATCTTGGATCTTATAGTATGGACCGAGGCTGAGCAGTTTAGGGTAATGCAGTATGGACCTAGGCAGAGCAGTTGAGGTTCATGCAGTAAGGACCTCGGATGACCAGTTTAGGGTCATGCAGTATGAAACGAGGCTGAGCAGTTTAGAATCATTCCGTTTGGACCTAGGCTGAGCAGTTTAGGTTCATGCAGCACGAATCCGGGCAGAGTAGTTTAGAATCATGCAGTACGGACTGAGGTTTAGTAGTCTAGGATCATGCAGTATGGATCGAGGCTGAGCGATGTAGGTTCACACAGAATGGACTGAGGATGAGCAGTTTAGAGTCATGCAGTATGGACAAGGGCAAAGGAGTTTAGGGTCATGCAGTATGTATTGAGGCAGAGCAGTTTTGAGGTCATGCAGTATGGACCCCAGCTGAGCAATTTAGAGTCATGCAGTATGGACTGAGGCTTAGCAGTTTAGGGTCTTTCAAAATGGATCATGGCTGAACAATTTAGGATCTTGCAGTATGAACCATGGCTGCGAAGTTTAGAGTCATGCAGTATGGATCGTGGCTTAACAATTTTGGGTCATGCAATTTGGACCGAGGGCTTAACAGTTTAGGGTCATGCAGAATGGAACGAGGCTGAGACGTGTATGGTCATGCAGTATGGACCGATGCTTACCATTATAGGGTCAAACAGTATGGACCGAGGTAGAGCAGTTTAAGGTCTTATAGTATAGACCGTTGTTGAGCAGTTTATGATCCTGCACAATGGACCATGGTTGAGCAGTTTTGGTTCATGCAGTATGGACTGAGGCTTGACAGTTTAGGGTCACGCAGTATGGACCGAGGCTTAGCAGTTTCGAGTCATGCGGTATGGACCGAGGATGAGTAGTTTAGGGTCATGGTGTATGGACTGTGGGTGAGCAGTTTGAGGTCATGCTCTATGGACCGAGGATGAGCAGGTTGAAATCATGCAGCATGGACCGAGGCTGAGGAGTATAAGGTCATGCAATATAGACCGAGGCATAACGGTTTTGAGTCATGCA
Organism: Amborella trichopoda; assembly: GCF_000471905.2. The sequence continues at coordinate 1,845,692 of NW_006497767.1, forward strand.
GTATAAGTCGAGGCTGAGCAGTTTAGGGTCGTGCAGTATGGACCATCGCTGAGCAGTGGACCGTGACGCATTATAGACAAAGGTTGAGCAGTTTAAGGTCATGCAGTATGGATCGAGGCTGCGTAGTTTTAAGGTCATGCAGTATGGACCGAGGTTGAGCAGTATTGGGTAATGCAGTATGGTTCGATGCTGAGCAGCATAGGGTCATGAAGTATGGACTGAGGTAGAGTAGATGTAGTACGCACCGTGGCTGAGCAGTTTAGGGTCAAAAGTATGGACCGAGGCTGAGCAGTTCAGGGTCATGCTAGATAAATCGAGGCCGAGCAGTTTAGGGTCATCCAATATGAACTTAGGCTGAGAAATTTAGGGTTATGCAGTATGGACCGACGTTGAGCAATTTAGCATCAAGCGGTGTGGGCCGAGCTTGATGAGCTTAGGATCATGCAGTATGTACCGAGGCAGAGCAGTTTCGGGTCATGCAGTATGGACCGAGGCTGAGCACTTTAAGGTCATGCAGTATGGACCGATACTTAGCTTTATAGGGTCATGCAGTATGGACGGAGGCAGAGCACTTTAAGGTCTTACAGTATAGACCGTGGATGAGCAGTTTATTGTCTTATACAATGAGCCATGGCTGAGCAGTTCAGGGTCATACAGTATGGAACGAGGCCTGACAGTTTAAGGTCATGCAGTATGGACTGAGGCTGTGTAGTTTAGCGTCAAGCAGTGTGGACCGAGGCTGATCAGCATAAGATCATGCAGTATGGACCGAGGCTGAGCAGTTTAGGGTCATGCAGTATGGACCGAGGCTAAAGAGCTTAGGATCATGTAGTATGGACCAAGCCTGAGTAGTTTATGGAAAGCAGTATGGACCGTGGCTGAGCAGTTTATGTTCTTGCAGTATGGACAGAGGCATAGCAATTTATGGTCATGCTGTATGGAACGAGATCACGCTATTTAGGTTCATGCAGTATGGAACGTGGATGAGCTGTTTAGGGTCATGCAGTATGGACCATGGCTGAGCAGTTTAGAGTCTTGCTGTATGGACCTTTTCTGACCCTTTTAGGGTCATGTAGTATGGACCGTGGCTGAGCAGTTTAGAGTCATGCGGTATAGACTGAGGCTTAGCAGTTTAGGTTCATGCAGTATGGACAGTGGCTGAGCAGTTTAGGGACTTGAAGTATGGACCATGGCTGAGTAGTTTAAGGTCATGCAGTATGGACCGCGGCTGAGAAATTTAGGGTCATGTAGTTTGAATCGAGGCTTAGCTGTTTGGGGGCATGAAGTATGGATCGAGGCTGGGCTGTAAGGGTCATGCAGTATGGACAGTGGCGGGGCAGTTTAGGGCCATGCAGTTTGAAACGATACTGAGTAGTTTAGGGTCACGCAATATGAACTGAGGCTGAGCAATTTAGGTTCATGTAGTACGGACCGAGCGTGAGCAGTTTATGGTCATGCAGTGTGGATCGAGGCTGAACTGTGTAGTGTCATGATGTACGGACCGAGGCTAAGCAATTTAGGGTCACGTAGTTTGGATCCTAGTTGAGGAGTTTAGAATCTTATCGTATAGATCGTGCCTGAGCAGTTTAGGGTCATGCGTAATGGACTGTGGCTAAGTTGTTTAGAGTCGTGTCGTATGGACCTCGGGATTGGAATTTAGGTTCATGCAGTATGGATTGTGGCTAAGTAGTTTATGGTCTTGCAATACGGATCATCCTTGAGAAGTTTAGGGTCATGCGGTACGGACCATGGCTATGCAGTTTAAGGTCATACTGTATGGATCGTGGCTGAGCATATTTGGGTCAGACAGTATTTATCGTGGCAGAGTAGTTTAGAGTCATGCAGTATGGATTGTGGTTGAGTAGTTTTGGCTCATGCAGTATGGACTAAGGCTGAGGAGTTTAAGGTCTTGCTGTATGGATCGATGTTGAGCAGTTTTAGGGTCACGCATTATGGACCGAGGCAGAGAAGTTTAGAGTCATGCAGTAGGTATATAGGCTAACCAGCTTAGGGTCATGAAGTATGGACCAAGGCTGAGCAGTTTAGGGTCATTCAGTATGGACTGAGGCTTAGCAGTCTAGGGTCATGCAGTATCGACCAAGGCTGAGCAGTTTAAGGTCATGTAGTATGGATCGAGGCTGAGCAGTTTAAGGTCATGCACTGCGGACAATTTATGGTCTTGCTGTATGGACTAGGGCTGCGCAGTTTAGGGTCATATAGTATGGACCGAAGCTGAGCAGTTTCGGGCCATGCAGTATTGACTGGGGCATAACAGTTTCGGGTTATGCAGTATGGACCGTGGCTTAAGAGTTAACTGTCATGCAGCACGGACTGAGGGTGAGTAGTTTGGGGTAATTAAGTAATTTTCGAGGCTGAGCAATTTAGGGTTATGCAATATGGACGGAGGCTGAGCAGTTTCAAGTCATGTAGTTTAGACAGAGGCTGAGCAGTATAGGGTCATGTAGTATTGACCGCAGCTCTGCAGTTTTGGGTGATGCAGTATGGACCGAGGCTGAGCAGTTTAGGGTCATGCAGTAGGGATCAAGGCTGCGAGGTTTTAGGGTCATGAAGTATGTGCTAAAGCTGAGAAGTTTAGGGTCAAGCAGTACGGACCGAGGTTGAGCAGTTTGGAGTCATGCAGTATGGACCGAGGCTGCGGAGTTTTGGATCACGAAGTATGGAACGAGGCTGGAAAGTTTTGGAGCATGATGTATAAACTGAGGCTGAGAAGTTTAGGGTCATGTAGTATGGACTGAGATTGAGCTGTTTAAGGTAATACAGTATGGCTCGTGGCTGAGCGGTAAGGGTTATGCATTAGGAACCAATGCTGAGCAGTTTAGGCTCATGTGGTATGGATAGAGGCTGAGCTGTTTCAGGGGAATGCAGTATTGACCGAGGATGAGTAGTTGAGGGTTATGAAGTATGGACCGAGGCTTAACAGTTTAGGGTCATGAAGTACCACCCACTAATGGGTAGTTTAAGGTAACGTAGTATGGACTATGGTTGAGAAATTTAGCGTCATGTAGTTTGGACCGAGGCTTAGCAGTTTAGGGTCGTGAAGTATGGACAGTGGCTGAACTTTTTAGGGTCATGCGGTATGGACCAAGGCTGCGTAGTTTAGGGCCATGCAGTTTAAAAATATACTGTACAGTTTAGGGTCATGTAGTACAAACCGATGGTGAGCAGTTTATGGTCATGCAGTATGGACCGGGGCTAAAAAGTGTAGGGTCATGCAGAATGGACCCAGGCTGAGCAATTTACGGTCATGCAATTTGGACCGTGGCCGAGCAGTTTAGAGTCTTGCAGTGTGGACCATGCCAGAGCAGTTTAGGGTCATGCGTTATGGACCATGGCTGAGTTATTTAGGATCATGTCGTATGGCCTTAAGCTTAGGAGTTTAGGGTCATGTTGCCATGACCGTGGCTGAGCAGTTTATAGACTTGCAAGATAGATAGTTCCTGAACAATTTAGGATCATGCGGTATGGACCGTGGTTGAGCTGTTTATAGTCATGCTGTATGCATCGAGGCTTAGCAGTTTAAGGTAATGCAGTGTGGACCATGGCTGAGCTGTTTAAGGTCATGCAGTATGCACCGCGGCTGAGCAACTTAGGGTCAAGCAGTATTTAACGGGGGCTGAACAGTTTAGGGTCATGCAGTATGCATCGAGGCTGAGCAGTGTAGGCTCATGCACAATGGACTTGGGCTGAGAAGTTAGTGTCATGCAGTATGGAAGGAGGCTGAGAAGTTTAGGGTCATGCAATATGCATCGAGGATGAGAAGTTTAGGGTCATGCAATACATACTGTGGCTAACCAGTTTTTGGTCAAGCAGTATAGACCGAGGCCGAGCAGTTTAACGTCTTGCAGTATTGACCGTGGCTGAGCAGTTTATGGTCTTGCAGTATGGATCATGGCGAGCGGTTTAGCGTCATACTATATGGCCAGAGGCTGAGCAGTTTCGAGCTATGTAGTATGGACCGAGGCTTAATAGTTTAGGGTCATGCAGTATGGATTGAGGCTTAGCAGTTTACTCTCATGCAGTAAGGACCGAGGGTTAGTAGTTTGGGGTCATGCAGTATGGATGGAGGTTGAGCAGTTTAGGGTCATGCAGTATGGACCAAGGCTGAGCAGTTTTGGGTCAAGCAGTTTGGATCGAGGGTGAGCAGTTTAGAGTCTTGTTTTATGGAGCATGCTTGAGCAGTTTAGAGTCATGTAGTATGGACCACGGCTGAGAAATTTAGAGTCATGCATTATGGAAGGTCGAGCAGTATGGATAGTGCCTGAGCAGTTTAGGGTCTTGCTTTATTGACCATGGCTGAGCAGTTTAACGTCTTGCATTATGGACTGTGGATGAGCAATTTAGAGTCATGGAGTTTGGGCTGAGGCTCAGCAGTTTAGGGTCGTGCGATATGGATTGAGGCAGAGAAGTTAAGGGTCATGCAGTATGGACCGAGGCTAAATCATTTAGGGTCATGTGGTATGGACCGAGGCTAAGCAGTTAAGGGTCTGGTAGTATAAAACGAGGCTGACCAGTTTAGGGTCATGCTATATGGACCGAGGCTGAGCAGATTTGGGTGATGCAATATGGACCGTGGTGGAGGAGTAGATGGTCATGCAGTATGGACTGAGTTAGGGGTGTTTAGGGTCATGCAGTATGTATCGAGGCTGAGCAGTTTCAGTGTGGTGCAGTACGGACCGAGGCGGAGCTGTTTAGTGTCATGTAATATGTACCGAGGCTGACAAGTTTAGGGTCATGCACTACAGACCGCTGCTTAAAATTTTAGGGTCATGCAGTATGGACCGGGGCATAACAGTTTAGGGCCATGCAGTATGGACCGAGGCTTAGCAGTTTAGTGTAATGCTTTATGGATCAAGGCAGAACAGTTTAGGGTCATGCCGTATGGATAGAGGATGAGCAGTATATGGTCTTGTAGTATGTACAGTGGCTGAGTAGTTTATGTTCCTGCAGCATGGATCGTGCCTAAGCTGTTTAGGGTCATACAGTAAGGACAGAGGCTGAGTTGTTTCGAGTCATGCAGTATGGATCGAGGCTTAACAGTTTAGGGTCGTGCAGTATGTACCGAGGCTTAGCAGTTTAAGGTCAAGTAGTATGGATCAAGGGTTAGCAGTTTAGGGTCAAGTAGTATGGACCGAGGTTGACAAGTTTAGTGTCATGCAATACGAACCAAGGCTAGCAAGTTTACGGTCATGCAGTATGGATCGCGGCAGAGCAGTTTAGGGTCATGTTGTACAAACTGAGGTTGAGCAGTTTGGGGTCATGAAGTATGGGCCGAGGCTGAGCAGTTTAAGTTCATGCAGTATGGACCGTGGCTGAGCTGGTTAAGGTTATGCATTGGGAACGGAGGCCGAGCAGTTTAGGGTCATGTAGTATGGACCTAGGTTGAGCAGTTTTAGGGTAATGTAGTATGGACCGCGGCTAAGCAGTTTAGGGTCATGTAATATGGATCGAGGCTCTGCAGTTTAGGGTCATGAAGTATGGACCGTGGTTGAGTAGTTTAAGGTCACACAATATGGACCGTGGCTGAAAATTTAGGGTCATGCAGTTTGGACCGAGGCTTAGCAATTTCGGGTCGTGCAGTATGGACCGAGGCTGAGTTGTTTAGGGTCATGCGGTGTGGATCGAGACTAGCAGTTTAGGGCCATGCAGTTGGGACAATACTGAGTAGTATAGGGTCATGCAGTATGGATTGAGGCTGAGTTGTTTAGGGTCATGTAGTACGGATCGAGGGTGTGCAGTTTATTGTCATGCAGTACGGACCGAGGCCAAATAGTATAGGGTCATGCAGTATGGACCGAGGCTGAGCAGTTTAGGGTCATGCAGTTTGGACTATGGCTGAACTGTTTAGAGTCTTGCAGTATCGACCGTGGCTGAGCAGTTTAGCGTCATGCGTTACGGACCGCGGCAGAGCTATTTAGAGTCGTGCAGGATGGACCTAGGCTTTAGGGTTTAGGGTCATGCAGCATGGGCCGTGGCCGAGAAGTTTATGATCTTGCAGAATAGATCCTGGCTGAGCAGTTTAGGGTCAAGCGGTATGGATCGTGGTTGAACTGTTTCGAGTCCTGCAGTATGGACCGAGGCTTAGCAGTTTAGGGTCATGCAGTATGGACCATGGCTGAGCAGTTTAAGTTCATGCAGTATGCACCGTGGCTGAGCAATTTAAGGTCGTGCAGTATTTACCGTGGCTGAGCAATCTAAGGTCTTGCAGTACGGACCATGGCTGAGCAGTGTCGGCTCATGCAGTATGGACTGAGGCGGAGGAGTTTAGGGTCATGCACTAGGGATCGAAGCTGAGCAGTTTTAGGGTCATGAAGTTTGGACGGAGGCTGAGACATTTTGGGTCATGCAGTATGTACCGAGGCTAACCAGTTTACGGTCATGCTGTATGGATCGAGGCTGAGCAGTTTAGGGTCATGCACAATGGACCGAGGCCTACTAGTTTAGGGTCATGCAGTATCGCCTTAGGCTGAGCAGTTTATGGTCATGCAGTATGAGCCGAGGCTGAGCAGTTTAACGTCTTGCAGTATTAATCATGGCTGAGCAGTTTATGTTCTTGCGGTCTGGATCTCGGCTGAGCGGTTTATCGTCATACTGTAAGGGTCGAGGCTGAGCAGTTTTTCGCCATGCACGATGGACCGAGGCTTAACTGTTTAGGGACATGCAGTATCGATGGCCGAGCAATTTAAGGTCTTACAGTATGGACCTCGGATGAGCAGTTTAGGGTCTTGCAGTATGAACCCTGGCTGAGCAGTTTAGAGTCATGTAGTATGGACCGAGGCTGAGCGATTTAGGGTCATGTAGTATGGATTGAGGCTGAGCAGTTTACGGTCATGGAGTTTTGACCGAGGCTGAGCAATTTAGGGTCATGCAGTATGGACTGAGGCTATGTAGTTTAGGGTCGTGCCGTATGGATCAAGGTTGAGGACTTTGGGTCATGCAGTATGACCGAGGCTGAGCAGTTTAAGGTCATGCATTATGAACGGAGGCTGAGCAGTTTAGGGTCATGCTTTGTGGACCCACGTTAAGCAGCTTAAAGTCATGCAGTATGGACCGTGGCTGAGTAGTTTAGGGATATGCAGTGTGGACCCGGGCTGAGCAGTTTAGGGTCATGCAGTATGGATCGAGGCTAAGCAGCTTTAGGGTCATGCAGTATGGTCCGAGGCTGAGAATGTTTGGTTCATGCTGTATGGATCGAGGCTTAGCGGTTTAAGGTCATGCACTTTGGGCGGAGGCTGAGTAGTTTAGGGTCATGCAGTATTGACCGTGGTTGGGCAGTTTTTGGGCTTGAAGTATGGAGGCAGGCTGAGTAGTTTCCGGTCATGCTGTGGGGACCGAGGACGAACAGTTTTGGGTCATGCAGTATGGACCGAGGTTGATTGTTTAGGGTCATACAGTATGGATTTGGGCTGAGCAGTTTAGGGTCGTGCAATATGGGCCGAGGCTAAGCAATTTAGGGTCATGCGGTAAGGACTGAGGCAGAGCAGTTTTGGGTCATGCACTATAAACCGAGGCAACACAGTTTAGGGTGATGCACTATGAATCGAGGTTGATTTGTTTAAGGCCATGAAATGTTGACCGAGGATAAGCAGGTTAGGGTCACACAGTGTGGATCGAGGGTCAGCAGTTTAGGGTCATGGAGTACGAAACGAGGCTGAGCAGTTTAGGGTCATGTAATATGGGCCGAGGCTGAGCAGTTTAAAGTCTTGCAGTATGGATCGAGCCTTAGTAGTTTTGTAGAATGGACAGAGGCTGAGCAGTTTAGGGTTATGTAGTATGGACCGAGGCAGAGCAGTTTAGAGTCACGGGGTATGGACAGAGGCGGAACAGTTTATGGTCATGCAGTACAGACCGAGGCTGAGCAGTTTAGAATCATGCAGTATGAACCGAGGTTGTGCAGTTTAAGGTCATGAAGTGTGGATCTAGGCTGAACAGTTTAGAGTCACGCAGTATGGAACATGGATGAGCAGTTTAGGGTCATGTAGTATCGATCGAGGCTAAGCACTATAGGGTCATGCTGTATGTTCCGAGGTGAGCAGTTTAGGGTCATGCAGTACGGATAGGGTCACGCAGTATGGTTCGATCCTGAGCGGTTTAGAGTCATGCAAGTCTGCATGCAGTATGGATTGAGGCTAAGATGTTTAGGGTGATGCAGTTTGGACTGAGGCTTAAGTGTTTAAGGTCATGCAGTATAGACCGAAGCTGAGCGGTTGAGGGTAATGCAGTAGGGGCAGGGCCTGAGCAGTTTACGATCATGTAGTATGAACCTAGGCTGAGCAGCTTAGAGTCTTGCTGTACGGACCGTGACTGAGCAGTTTAGTGGCGTGCAGTATAGACAGTGGCTGATCAGTTTAGAGTCATGCAGTATGGACTAAGGCTGAGTTGTTTTGGGTCATACAGTATAGACCAAAGCTGAGAAGTTTAGGGTCATGCACTATGAACCGAGGTTGAGCAGTTTAAGATCATGAAGTGTGGATCTAGGCTGAGCTGTTTAGGGTCACACAGTATGGATCGAGGCTGAGCAGTTTAGGGTTTTGCATAATGAAATGAGGCTGAGAAGTTTAGGGTCACACAGTATGAGTCGAGGCTAAGGTGTTTAGACTCAAATAGTATGGATCGAGAATGAGGAGTTTAGGGGGTGCAGTATGGATCTAGGCTGAAAAGTTTAGGGTCATGCAGTATGGAGCGAGGCTGAGAAGTTTAGGGTCTTGTAGTATGGACCGAGGCTGAGCAGTTTGGGGTCATGCACTATGAACCGAGGTTGAGCAGTTTAAGATCATGAAGTGTGGATCGAGGCTGAGCAGTTTAGGGTCGCACAGTATGGATCGAGGCAGAGCAGTTTAGGGTCATGCAGTATGACATGAGGCAGAGCGGTTTAGGGCCATGCAGTTTGCAACCGAGGCTGAGCTGTTTAGGGTACTACAGTATGGACTGAGGCTGAGCAGTTTAAGATCAAGCAGTATGAACCGAGGTTTAATAGCATAGAGTCTTATAGTATGGACAGTGGCATAGCAGTATAGGGTCTTGCTTATGGACCGTGGCATAGCAGTTTAGAGTCATGCATTATGGACGGTGGCAAAGCAGTTTAAGGTCTCTCGGTACGGACCGAGGGTGAGTAGTTTAAGGGTTCATGGATGGACCGAGGCTGAGCAGTTTAGAGTCGAACGGTATGGACCAAGGCAGAGCAGGTTAAGGTCTTGTAGTATGGACTGAGGCTGCGCAGTTGGGGATCCACAGTATGAACCGAGGTTGAGACGTTTAAGAACATGGAATGTGGATCGAGGCTGAGCAGTTTAGGGTCACGCAGTATGGATCGTGGCAGAGCAGTTTAGGGTCACGCAGTATGGATCGTGGCAAAGCAGTTTAGGGTAATGTAGTATGAAGCTAGGCTGAGGGTTAAAGGTAGTGCAGTATCGACCGCGGCCAAGTTGATTTGGGTCTTGCAGTATGCAACCGAGGCTGAGCAATTTAGGGCACTGCAGTATGGACCAAGGCTGTGCAGTTTAAGATCAAGTAGTATGAACCGAGGTTTAGCAACTTGGAGTCTTGCAGTATGGACGGTGGCCGAGCAGTATAGGGTCATCCAGTATGGAAGGAGGCTGAGCAGTTTAGGGTCATCCAGTATGGACTTTAGCAGAGCAGTTTAGGGTCATGCAATATGGAACGAGGCTGATATGTTTGGGGTCATGCAGTCTAAACCGAGGCTAAGCAATTTAGGGTCATGCAATATGGACCGAGGTTGGTAAGTTTTGGGTCATGAAGTATGGAGCGCGGCTGAGCAGTTTAGAGTCTGGTAGTATGGACCGAGGCTGAGCAGTTTGGGGTCATGCAATATGAACCGAGATTGAGCTGTTTAAGATCATGAAGTGTGGATCGAGGCTGAGCAGTTTAGGGTCATGCGATATGGACCGAGGTTGGGAAGTTTTGGGTCATGAAGTATGGAGCGAGGCTGAGCAGTTTAGATTCATGCAGTATGGACCGAGGTTGAGCAGTTTCGGGTCATGCAGTATGCACCAACGTTGATTGTTTAGGGTCATGTAGTACAAACTTAAGCTGAGCAGTTAAGCGGCCAAGGCTAGCCAATTTACGGTCATGCAGTATGGACCGAGGCTGAGCTGTTTAGGATTATGCAGTATGGATCGAGGCTGAACAGTTTAGGGACATGCGATAAGGACCAAGGCGGCGCAGTTTAGGGTCATGGAGTCCGGACCAAGGCTAAGCAGTTTAGGGTCATGGAGTCTGGACCAAGGCTAAGCAGTTTAGTGTCATGCAGTACGAACCGAGGGTGAGCAGGTTAGCATCATGCAATATGGATCGAGGCTGAGCATTTTAGGGTCATGCAGTATGTACCGAGGCTTAGCAATATAGGGTCATGAAGTATGGACCGAGGCTGAAATGTTTTGGGTCATGCAATATAGACCGAGGCTGAGGCGTTTATTGTCATGCCGTATGGACCTAGGCTGAGATGTTTAAGGTCAAGTAGTATAGACTAAGGCTGAGCAGTTTAGGGTCACGCAGAACGGACCGAGACTTAGCAGTTTAGGGTCATGCGGTATGAATCGAGGTTGAGAAGTTTTAGGGTCAAGCAGTATGGACTGAGGTTGAGCAGTTTTGGATCGTGCAATATGGACCGAGGCTGAGCCGTTTAGGGTCACGCAGCATTGATCGAGACAGACCAGTTTGGGGTCATGAAGTATGAAACAAGGCTTAGAATTTTTGGGTCATACAGTATGGGCTGAGGCTAAGCAGTTTAAGGTCATGCAGTATGGATCGAGGCTGAGCAGTTTAGGGTCATGTGATACAGACCAAGGCTGAACAATTTATGGTCATGCAGTAGGGACCGAGGCGAAATAAATAGGGGTCATGCACAATGTGCCGAGGCTGAGGAGTTTGGAGTCAGGAAGTGTAGATAGAGGCTTAGCAGTTTAGGGTCACGTAGTATGGATCGAGGCAGAGCAGTTTAGGGTCATGTAGTATGAAACGAGGCTGAGCAGTTTTGGGTCATGCAGTATGGACCGAGGCTAAACAGTTTAGGGTAATGCGGTTTGGATCGATGCTTAGCAGTTTAAGGTCAAGCAGTGTGGACCAAGGCTGAGCAGTTTCGGATCATGCAGCAAGGACGAAGGCTAAGCAGTTTCGGATCAGGCAGTATGAACCTAGGCTGAGCAGCTTACAGTCTTACAGTGTAAACCGTGGCCGAGCAGTTTAGAGTCTTGCGGTATGGGCCGTGGCTGAGCAGTTTAGGATCATGCAGTAAGGAACAAGGCTGAGCAGTTTAGGATCATACAGTGTGGACCGAGGCTGAGCAATTTAGCGTCATGGAGTATGGACCTGGTCTAAGAAGTGTAGGGTCATACAGTATGTACCATGGCTGAGAAGTTTAGGGACATTATTGACCGTGGCTTAGCAGTATATGGTCATGCAGAATGGACCGAGGCTGAGCAGTTTATGGTCATGTAATGTGAACCGAGGTTTAGCAATTTATAGACATGAATTGTGGATCTCGGTTGAGCAGTTTAGTGTCACGCAGTACGGATCAAGGATCTGCAGTTTAGGGTCATGTAGTATGAAACTAGGCTGAGCAGTTTACAGTCATGTAGTTTGGGCAGAGACTAACCAGTTTAGGGTCATGCTGTATGGACCGAGTCTGAGCAATTTAGGGCCTTGCAATATTGACCAAGGTTGAAACGTTCTGGGTCATGCGGTATGGACCGGATCAGAGCAGTTTAGGGTCACGTAGAATGGATCGAGGTTGGGCAGTTTAGGGTCATGCAGTATGAACCGAGGTTGAGCCGGTAAAGGTCAAGAAGTGGGGATCGATGCTAACTATTTTACGGCACACAGTATGGATCAAGGTTAAGAAGTTTAGGGTCATGTGGTATGAAATGAGGCTGAGCAGTTTAGGGTCAAGCACTATGGATAGAGGCTATACAGTTTATGTGCAGAGGCTGCGAAGTTTAGGGTCATGCAGTATGGACCGAGGCTGAACAGTTTACAGTCATGCAGTATGGACTGAGGCTAAGATAGTTAGGATGACGCGGTATGGACCTAGGCTAAGCAGTTTAGGGTAATTCAGTATGGACCAAGGCAGAGCAGTTTCCGATCGTGCAGTATGATCCGAGACTAAGCAGCGTAGGGTCTTGCAGTGTGGACCGTGGCCGAGCAGTTTAGAGTCTTGCAATATGCACCTTGGCTGAGCAGTTTAGCGTCGTGCAGTATGAACCGAGGCTAAGCAATTTAAGGTCATGCTGTATTGACCATGGCTGGGCAAGTTAAAGTCAGGTAGTATGGACGGAGGCTGAGCAGTTTACAGTGCAGTATTGACCGTGGCTGAGCAATTAGGGTGACGTAATATAGACCGCGTTTGAGTTGTTTATGGTCATGCAGTATGGACCGAGGCTGAGTTATTTCAGGTCAAGCAGTATGGAAAGTGACTGAGCAAGTAAGGGTCATGCTGTGCGGACCGAGGCTGAGCAGTTTAGATTCATGCAGTATGGATCGAGGCTGAGCAGTTTTTGGGTCAGGCAGTATGGGCCGAGGCTGAGAAGTTTAGGGGTATGTTGTATGGTGCGAGGCAAAGTAGTTTAGGGACATGCATTGTGGGCCGAGGCTGAGTAGTTTAAAGTCACGCATTATGAACCGAGGCTGCGCAGCATAGCATCATCCAATGTTAACCTAGACTGACCAGTTTAGAGTCACGCACAATGGACTAAGGCTGAGCAGTTTAGAGTCATGCAGTATGGACCGAGACTGAACAGTTTAGGGTCATGCAATATGGATCAAAGTTGGGATGTTTAGGGTTATAAAGTACGGACCGAGGCTTTGCAGTTTAGGTTCATGCAGTATGGACAGAGGCTAACCTGTTTAGGGTCATCCAGTATGAACCAAGCTGAGCCAATTAGGGTCATGCAGTATGGACCGAGACTAAGCAGTTTAGGGTCGTGCAATATGGATCGAGGTTGGGAAGTTTACGTTAAAGCAGTTTGAACCGCGGCTAAGCAGTTTAGGGTGATGTGGTATGGACCGAGGATTAGCACTTCAAGGTCATGCAGTATGGACTGAGGTTAAGCTGCTTAGTGTAAGGCAATATGGACCAAGGCTGAGCAGTTTCAGATCATGCAGTATAAACCGATGCTGAGCAGCTTGGGATCTTGCAGTGTGGACCTTGGCCAAGCAGTTTAGAGTCTTGCACTATGGACCAGGGCTAAGACGTTTTGGGTAGTGCAGTATGGACCGAGGCCGAGCAGTTTAAGGTCATGCTGTTTGGATCATGGTTGAGTAGTTTAGGGTCATGCAGTATGGACCGAGGCTGAGCAGCTTAAAGTGCAATATGGTCCGAGGCTGAGCACATAGGGTCATGTAATATAGGCCGAGGCTGAGCAGTTTATGATCATGAAGTCAGAACCGAGGCTGAGAAGTTGAAGGTCAAGCAATATGGACTGTGTTAGAGAAGTTAAGGGTCATGTAGTATGGATCGAGGCTGAGAAGTTTAGAGTCATGCAATACGGATCGAGGCTGAGAAATTTTAGGGTCAAGAAGTTTTGACCGTGGCTGAGTTGTTTTTGGTCAAGCAGTATGGATCGAGCCAGAGCCCTTTAGGTGTATGCAACATGGACCGAGCCTGAGTAGTTTAGGGACATGCTGTATTGATCGAGGCATGGCAGTTTAGGGTCTTGCAGTATGGACCAAGGATGAATAGTATAGGGTCATGCAGTGTGGACCGAAGCTAAGTAGTTGAAGGTCATGCATTATGGACTAAGGCCTAGCAATTTAGGGTCATGCTGCATGGACCGAGGCTTAACAGTTTAAGGGTCAAGCAGTATGGACTGAGGCTAAGAAAATTTGGGTCATGCTGTATGGACCAAGGATAAGCAGTTTAGGGGTACGCAGTATGGACTGAGGTTGAGTAATTTAGGGACATGTAGTGTGGCCTGAGGCTGAGCAGTATAGGGTCATGCAGTTTGGACCATGGCTGAGCGGTATAGGGTCATTCGGTGTGGACCGAGGCTAAGCCGTTTAATGTCATGCATTATGAATGAAGGCTTCGCAGTTTATGGTCACGCAGTATGGATTGAGGCTGAGAAATTTTAGGGTTAAGAATTTTTGACCGTAGGTTGAGCAGTTTTGGTTCATGCAGTATGCATCGAGGCAGAGCTGTTTAGGGGTATGCAGCATGGACCGAGGCTAAGTAGTTTAAGGACATGCAGTGTGGACCGAGGCTGGACAGTTTAAGATCTTGTAGTCTGGACCAAGGATGAACAGTATAGGGTCATGCAGTGTGGACTGAGGCTAAGTAGTTCAGGGTCATGCACTATGGACCCGGCTTAGCAGTTTAAGGTCATGCTATATGGACCGAGGCTTAGCAGTTTTAGGGTCAAGCAGTATGGACTGAGGCTGAGCAGTTTTGGGTCATGCCGTATGGACCAAGGCTATGAAGTTTAGGGCTACGCAGTACGGACGGAGGTTGAGTAATTTAAGGACATGTAGAGTGGGCCGAGGTTGAGCAGTATAGGGTCATGCAGTTTAGACCGTTGCTGAGCGGTATAGGGTTATGCAGTGTGGACTGAGGCTAAGCCGTTTAATGTCTTGCATTATGGATGAAGGCTTCGCAGTTTAGGGTCATGCAGTGTGCATTGAGGCTTAGCTGTGTAGGGTCATGCAGCTTGGACCAAGACTCAACAATTTAGGGTCATGCTGTATGGACCGAGGCTCGACAATTTAGGGTTATGGAGTATGTTTCTAGGCTGAGTAGTTTAGGGTCATGGATTATGGATCAAGGCTGTGCAGTTTAGGGTCATTCAGTATGTATCGAGGTTGATTGTTTAGGGTCATGTACTATGGACTTAGGTTGAGCAGTTTAGGGTCATGCCGTATGCACAGAGGTTGAGCAGTATGGGGTTATGCGGTATGGACCTAGGCTGAGCAGTTTAGGGTCATGCACTACGGACTAAGGCTGAGCAGTTTAGGGTCATGCAGTATGGATCGAGGCTCAGCAGTTTTTGGTCATGCTATATGGATCGATGTGCAGTAGTTAAGGGTCTTGCAGTATGTTCCGAGGCTAAGTAGTTTAGGGTGGTCATGCAGTATGTACCGAGGCTGAGCAGTTTAGGGCCTTGCAGTACGGACCAAGGTTGATTGTATAAGGTCATGCAGTTTGAACTTAAATTTAGAATCTCAGGGTCATGCAATATGGACGGAGGCTGAGCTTTTTAAGGTCAAGCAGTGTGGACCGTGCTTGAGCTGTTTAGGGTCACACAGTTTGGACCGAGGCTAAGCAGTTTAGGGTCTTCCAATATAGATTGAGGATGAGCAGTATGAACTGAGGCTGAGCCATTTTGGGTCACGCAGTATTGACCGAGGTTTAGCTGTTTAGGGTTCTGCAATTTGGACCGAGGCTGAGTAGTTTTGGGACATGCAATGTGGACCGAGGCTGAGCTGTATAGGGTCACACAGTGTGGACCAAGCTAAGCAATTTAAGATGCTCTATGGGTCAAGGTTTAGTAGTCTAGGGCCGTGCATTATGGACCGAGGCTTAGCAGTTTTAGGGTCATGAAGTATGGACCGAGGTTGAGAAGTATAGGGTTGGACCGGGGCTGAGCCGTTTAGAGACATGCACCATGGACCAAGGCTTAGTAGTTTAAGGTCTTGCAGTAAGGACCGAGGCTTAATAGTTTAGGGTCATGCAGAATGGACCAAGTCTCAGTAGTTTAGTGTCAGGCTGTATGGACAGAGGCTCGGCAGGTTAGGGTCATGCAGTAGAGGCTAGGTAGTTTAGGGTCATGCAGTATGGAACGAGCCTGAGCAGTTTAGGGTCATACAATATGGACCGAGGTTGATAGTTTAGGGTCATGCACTATGGACTTAGGTTGAGCAGTTTGGGGTCATGCAGCATGGACCGAGGTTGAGCCGTTTATGGTCATGAAGTGTGGATATATGCTGAGCAGTTTATGGTCCTGCAGTATGGATCAAGGCTGAGCAGTTTAGGGTCACGCAGTATGAAACGAGGCAAAGAAGTTTAGGGTCATACAGAATGGTCCGAGGCTAAGCAGTATTGGGTCACGCAGTACGTACTGAAGCTCATAAGTTTAGGGTCATGCGGTACGGACTGAGACTGTACAGTTTTGGGTTAGGCAGTACAGACCAAGACCGAGGCTGAGCAGTTTATCGCCATGCAGTCTCGACCGAAGCTAATCAGTTTAAGGTCCAACAGTATGGACCATGGCTGAGCTGTTTTGGGTCATGCAGTATGGACCGAGGCTGAGAAGTTTGGGGTCATGCAGTATGGATCGAGTTTGAGCAGTTTTAAGGTCAAGCAGTAAGGACCGAGGCCGAGCAGTTTTGTGTCACGCGGTACGGACCGAGGCTGCGTAGCGTTGGGGTCTCTACTATGGACCGAGGCTGAGCAGTTTAGGGACATTCAGTGTGGATCGTGGAGGGCCAATTTAGAGTCATGCTGTATGGACCGAGGCTGAGCAGTATAGCATGATAATGCGTAGACCGAGGCTGAGCAGTTTAGGGTCATGCACTACCGACCAAGGCTTAGAGGTTTAGAGTCATGTAGTATGGATTGAGGCTTAGCAGTTTTAGGGTCAAGTAGTATGGACGAAGGCTGAGCCGTTTTGGGTCATGAGGTATGGACCACGACTAAGCAATTTAGGGGTATGCGGTATGGACCGAGGCTGAGTAGTTTAGGCAAATGAAGTGTAGACCAAGGCTGAGTAGTTTATAGGGTCATGCCGTGTGGATCGAGGCAGAGCACTTTCAGGTCATGCAGTATAGACCGAGGCTGAGCAGTTTAGGGTCATGCAGTATGGATCGAGACTGAGCTGTTTAGGGTCATGCAGTATGAAACGAGGCTGAGAAGTTTAGGGTCGCGCTGAATAGACTGAGGCTAGGCAGTTTAGGGCCATGCATATGTACCGAGGCTCAGC
>NW_006497767.1:1862848-1873950 GCF_000471905.2 Amborella trichopoda
CAGTAGTTTAGAGTCATGCTGTATGGATTGAGGCTCGGCAGGTTTGGGTCATGCAGTGTATTTCAAGGCTGAGCAGTTTAGAGTCATGCCATATGGACTGAGGCTGAGCAGTTTAGGGTAATACAGTACGGACCGAGGTTGATAGTTTAGGGTCATGCACTATGGACTTAGGTTGAGTTGTTTGGGGTCATGCAGCATGGATCGAGGTTGAGCCGTTTATGCTCATGAAGTGCGGATCTATGCTGCGCAGTTTAGGGACCTACAGTATGGATCGAGGCTGAGCAGTTTAGGGTCATGCAGTATGAAACGAGGCTGAGAAGTTTAAGGTCATGCGGAATGATCCGAGGCTAAGCAGTTTTGGGGCATGCAGTATGTACCGAAGCTCAGAAGTTTAGGGTCATGCTGTATAGACCGAGACTGTACAGTTTTGTGTCTGGAAGTATTGACCGAGGCCGTGGCTGAGCAGTTTATGGCCCTACCGTCTGGACCGAGGCTGATCAGTTTAAGGTCAAGCAGTATGGAACATGGCCAGGCTGTTTTGGGTCATGCAGTATGGACCAAGGCAGAGACGTTTGGGGTCATGCAGTACGAAACAAGGTTGAGCAGTTTTAAGGTCAAGCAGTATGGACCGAGGCTGAGTAGTATTGTGTCATGCAGTATGAACCGAGGGTAAGTAGCGTTGGGGTCTGCAGTATGGACTGAGGCTGAGTAGTTTAAGGACATTCAATGTGGACCGTGGCGGGGCAGTTTAGGGTCATGCAGTATGGACTAAGGCAGAGCAGTATAAGGTCATGAAGTGTGGACCGAGGTTGAGCAGTTTAGGGTCATGCACTACCGACCAAGGCTTAGAGGTTTAGGGTCATGCAGTATGGACCGAGGCTTAGCGGTTTTACGGTCAAGTAGTATGAACCGAGGCTGAGCCGTTTTGGGTCATGAGGTATGGACCACGACTGAGTAGTTTAGGGGTATACGGTATGGATCGAGTCTGAGTAGTTTAGGGAATTGAAGTGTGGACCAAGGGTGAGCAATTTATGGGGTCATGCGGTGTTGACCGTGGCTGAGCAGTTTTGGGTCATGTAGTAATGGCCGAGGCTAGCAATTTTGGGTCATGCAGTATAGATCGAGGCTGAGCTGTTTAGGGTCATGCAGTATAAAATGAGGCTGAGAAGTTTAGGGTCATGCAGAATGGACTGAGGCTAAGCAGTTTAGGGTCATGCAGTATGTACAGAGGCTCAGCACTTAGGGCCATGCAGTATGGACCGTGGCGATACAGTTTTGAGTCATGCAGCATGGACCGAGACCGAGGCTGAGCAGTTTATGGTCATGCAGTCTGACCATGGCTGAGCAGTTTAAGGTCAAGCAGTATCGACCGTGGCTGAGCGGTTTAGCATCATGTAGTATGGACCCCGACTGGGAAGTTTGGGGTCAGAAAGTATGGATCGAGGTTGAGCAGTTTATGGACATTTTGTGTGGTTCAAGGCTGGGCAGTTTAGGGTCATGCAGTATGGACCGAGACTGAGCAGTATAAGGCCATGAAGGGTTGACCGAGGTTGAGCAGTTTAGGGTCTTGCACTACCGACCAAGGCTTAGAGGTTTAAGGTCATGCGGTATGGACCAAGGCTTAGCAGTTTTAGGAATGGACTGAGGCTGAGCCATTTTGGGTAATGAGGTATAGACCAGGATTGTATAGTTTAGGGGTATGCCGTATGGACCGAGGCTGACTAGTTTAGGGAAATGAAGTGTGGGTCGAGGCAGAGCAGTTTATAGGGTCGTGCGGTGTGGATCGAGGCTGCGCAGTTTTGGGTCTTGCACTATGAACCGAGGCTGGGTGGTTTAGGGTCATGTAGTATAGATCGAGGCTGAGTTGTTTAGGGTCATGCAGTATGAAACGAGGCTGCGATGTTTAGGGTCATGCAAAATGGACTGAGGCTAAGCAGTTTAGGGTCATGCAGTATGTACCAAGGCTTAGCACTTTAGGACCATGCAGTATGGACCGTGCTTGTACAGGTTTGAGTCATGCAGTATGGACCGAGACCGAAGCTGAACAGTTTATGATCATGCAGTCTAATCGAGGCTGAGCAGTTTAGGGTCATGCACTACCGACCAAGGCTTAGAGGTTTAGGGTCATGCAGTATGGACCGAGGCTTAGCGGTTTTACGGTCAAGTAGTATGAACCGAGGCTGAGCCGTTTTGGGTCATGAGGTATGGACCACGACTGAGTAGTTTAGGGGTATACGGTATGGATCGAGTCTGAGTAGTTTAGGGAATTGAAGTGTGGACCGAGGGTGAGCAATTTATGGGGTCATGCGGTGTTGACCGTGGCTGAGCAGTTTTGGGTCATGTAGTAATGACCGAGGCTGGCAATTTTTGGTCATGCAGTATAGATCGAGGCTGAGCTGTTTAGGGTCATGCAGTATAAAATGAGGCTGAGAAGTTTAGGGTCATGCAGAATGGACTTAGGCTAAGCAGTTTAGGGTCATGCAGTATGTACAGAGGCTCAGCACTTTAGGGCCATGCAGTATGGACCGTGACGATACAGTTTTGAGTTATGCAGCATGGACCGAGACCGAGGCTGAGCAGTTTATGGTCATGCAGTTTGACCAAGGCTGAGCAGTTTAAGGTCAAGCAGTATCGACCGTGGCTGAGCGGTTTAGCATCATGTAGTATGGACCCCGACTGGGAAGTTTGGGGTCAGAAAGTATGGATCGAGGTTGAGCAGTTTATGGACATTTTGTGTGGTTCGAGGCTGGGCAGTTTAGGGTCATGCAGTATGGACCGAGACTGAGCAGTATAGGGCCATGAAGGGTTGACCGAGGCTGAGCAGTTTAGGGTCTTGCACTACCGACCAAGGCTTAGAGGTTTAAGGTCATGCGGTATGGACCAAGGCTTAGCAGTTTTAGGTATGGACTGAGGTTAAGCCATTTTGGGTAATGAGGTATAGACCAGGATTGTGCAGTTTAGGGGTATGCCGTATGGACCGAGGCTGAGTAGTTTAGGGAAATGAAGTGTGGGTCGAGGCAGAGCAGTTTATAGGGTCGTGCGGTGTGGATGGAGGCTGCGCAGTTTTGGGTCTTGCAGTATGAACCGAGGCTGAGTGGTTTAGGGTCATGTAGTATAGATCGAGGCTGAGTTGTTTAGGGTCATGCAGTATGAAACGAGGCTGCGATGTTTAGGGTCGTGCAGAATGGACTGAGGCTAAGCAGTTTAGGGTCATGCAGTATGTACCAAGGCTTAGCACTTTAGGACCATGCAGTATGGACCGTGGTTGTACAGGTTTGAGTCATGCAGTATGGACCGAGAGCGAAGCGGAACAGTTTATGATCATGCAGTCTAATCGAGGCTGAGCAGTTTAAGGTCAAGGAGTATCGACCGTGGCTGAGTTGTTTAGCATCATGTAGTACAGACCAAGACTGAGAAGTTTGGGGTCAGTAGGTATGCATCAAGCTTGAGCAGTTTTAGGGTCAAGCAATATGGACAGAGACTGAGCAGTTTTGGGTCATGCAATATGGACTGAGGCTGCGTAGCTTCAGGGTATGCAGTATGGACCGTGCTCGAGTAGTTTTGAAACATTTAGTGTGGACCGAGGCTGAGCAGTTTAGGGTCATGCTGTATGGACTGAGGCTGGGCAACAGAGGGTCATGTAGTGTGGACCAAGGCTGAGCAGTTTAGGGTCACGCACTACGGACCAAGGCTTAGCAGTTTAGGGTCATGCAATATGGATCGAGGCTTAGCAGTTTTAGGGTCAAGTAGTATGGGTCATGCTGTATGGACCACGACTAAGCAGTATAGGGGCATGCAGTATGGACCGTGGCTGAGTAGTTTAGGGACATGCTGTGTGGACTGAGGCTGAGTAGTTTTGGGTCATGCAGTATGGACCAGGGCTGAGCGGTATAGGGTCATGCGGTGTGGTCCGAGAATGAGAAGTTTAAGTTCATGTAGTACGGATTGAGGCTGAGTAATTTAGGGTCTTGCAGTATGGACCAAGGCTTAGAAATTTAGGGTCATGCAGTATGGACCGAGGCTTAGCAGTTTAGGGTCATGCAGTTTGGACCGAGGCTCAACAGTTTAAGGTCATGTTGTGTGGACCATGGCTCAGAAGTTTAGGGTCATGCAGTATGTTTCGAGGCTGAGAAGCTTAGGGTCATGTAGTGTGGACTGAGGCTGAACAGTTTAGGTTCATGCAGTATAGACCGAGGTTGATTGCTTAGGGTCATGCAGTATGGACTTAGGTTGAGCAGTTTAGGGTCATGCAGTATGGATCGAGGTTGATCTGTTTAAGGTCATGAAGCATGGATTTAGGCTGAGCAGTTTAGAGTCACGCAGTATGGATCGTGGTTGAGCAGTTTAGGGTCATGCATTATGAAAAGAGACTGAGAGGTTTAGGGACACGCAATATGGACTGAGGCGAAGAAGTTAAGGTCATGCAGTATGTAGCGAGGCTGAGCAGTATAGGGTTATGCAGTATGGACTGAGGCTGAACAGTTTTGCTCATGCAGAATGGACCGAGCCTTAGCAGTATAGGGTCATGCAGTATGGACCGAGGCTGACCAGTTTAGGGTCATGCAATATTGACCGAGGCTAACTAGTTTATGGTTATGTAGTATGGACGGAGGCTTAGCAGTTTAAGGTCATGCAGCATGGACCGAGGTTGTGCTGTTGAGGTTAATGCCGTATGGACCTAAGCTGAGCAGTTTTGAAACATACAGTACGAACTGAGGCAGAGCAGCTTATGGGCGTGCAGTATGGACCTTGGCCAAAAGGTTTGAAGTCTTGCACTATGGACCATGGCTGAGAGGTTTAGGGTCGAGAAGTACGGACCAAGGCTGAGCAGTTTAGGGTCATGCTGGATGGATCGAGGCTGAGGAGTTTAGGGTCATGCAGTATGGATCAAGGCTGAGAAATCTAGGGTGCAGTATGGACCGAGGCTAAGAAATTAGGGTCATGCAATATAGACTAAGGCTGAGGGGTTCATGGTCATGCAGTATGGACCGAGGCTTAGCTGTTTAAGGTCAAGTTGTATGGACCGTGGCTGAGCAGTTTAGGGTCACGCTGTATGGACCGAGGCTGAGCAGTTTAGGGTCATGGAGTATGGATCGAGGGTAAGAAGTTTTAGGGTCAAGTAGTATGCACCGAGGTTGAGAAGTTTTGGGACATGCAATGCGGACCGAGGCTGAGCTGTTTAGGGTCATGCAGTATGGACTGAGGCTGAGCAGTAAAGGGTCATGCAGTGTGGACCAAGACTGAGCAGTTGAAGCTCATGCACTTCGGACAAAGGCTAAGCAGTTCAGGATCACGAAGTATAGACCAAGGCTTAGCAGTTTTGGGTCATGAAAAATTCATTTAGGGTCTTGTAGTATCTTTTGAGGCTGAGTAGTTTAGGGTCGTGCTGTATGGATCGAGGCTGTGTAGTTTATGATCACGCAGTATGGACCGAGGTTGATTGTTTAGGGTCAAGTAGCATGGACTTAGGTTGAGCGGTTTAGGGTCATGTAGTATGGACCGAGGTTGAGCCGTTTAAGGCCATGAAGTGTGGATCTAGACAGAGTAGTTTAGGTTCACGCAGTATGGATCGAGGCTGAGCAGTTTAGGGTCATGCAACATGAAACGAGGTTGAGAAGTTAAGTGTCAATCAGAATGGACCAAGGCTTAACTGTTTACGGTCATGCAGTATGTACCGAGGCTTAGAAGTTTAAGGTCATGCAGTATGGACAGAGGCTGTACAGTTTTTCGGTCACGTAGTATGGATCGAATCTGAGAAGATTATGGTCATGCAGTATGGACCGAGGCTGACCAGTTTGGGGTCATATAGTATGGACCGAGGTTGTGCAATTTTGGTTAATGTAGTATGGACCAAGGCTGAGCAGTTTCGGATCATGCAGTATGAACCGAGGCTGAGCAGTTTAGGGTAATGCAGTATGGACCGAGGCTGAGCAATTTAGGGTCATGCAATATGGACCGAGGGTGAGCACTTTAGGGTCATACAGTATGGACCGAATCTGAACAGTTTAGGGTCATGCAATATGGACCGAGGCTGAGCAGTTTTGGGACGTGTAGTAGGGGTCAAGGCTGAGTTGTTTAGGGTCTTATAATATGGACCGAGGCTGAGTACTTTCTGGTCTTGAAGTACATACCAAGGTTGAGGGTATGCTGTATGGACTGAGGCTGAGTTGTTTAGGGACATGCAGTGTGTATCGAGGTTGAGCAATTTATGGTCATGCCGTTTGCACCGAGGCTGAGCAGTATGAGGTTATGTTGTATGGTCCAAGGCTGAGCAATTTAAGGTCATGGACTACGGCTGAGTAGTTTAGGGTCATCCAGTATGAACCAAGGCTCAGTATTTTTTGGTCATGCTGTGGACTGAGGTTGATTATATAGGGTCATGCAGTTTGGACTTTGGTTGAGAAGCTCAGGGTCATGCAATATGGACTGAGGCTGAGTCGTTTAAGGTCATGAACTGTTGTTCAATGCTAAGGGTCACGGTTTATGGATCTAAGCTGAGCAGTTTACAGTCATGCAGTACGAAACGAGGCTGAGAAGTTTAGTGTCATGCAAAATGGACCAAGGCTAGGCAGTTTAAGATCATGTAGTATGTACCGAGGCTCAACAATTTTGGGTCATGCATTGTGGACAGAGGCCGTACAGTTTTGGGTCATCAAATATGGACCGGGCCTAATCAGGTTATAGCCATGCAGTATGGACCGAGGCTGACAGTTTAGGGTCATACCGTAAGAACCGAGACTGTGCAGTTTAGGTTAATGCAGTATGGACCAAGGCTATCCAATTTCAGATCATACAGTATGAGCCGAGGCTAAGCAGTTTAGGGTAATGTAGTATGGGCCGAGGCTGAGCAATTTGGGGTCTTACAGTATGGACCGAGGCTGAGCAGTTTAGCATTGTGCAATATGGTTCGATTTTGAGCAATTTAGGGTCGTGCAGTAGGGATCGGGGTTGAGGTGTTTAGGGTCATGCAATATGGACCGAGGATGACTACTTTCTGGTCAAGAAGTAAGACTGAGGCTGAGCAGTTTAAGGTCAAACAATATGGACCGTGACTGACCAGTTTAAGGTCACACAATACGGACTGAGGCTGAGCAATTTAGAGTCATGCAGTATGGATCGAGGCTGAGCAGTTTGTGGTCATGCAGTATCGACCGTGGCTGAGCAGTTTAGGGGTATGTAGTTTGGACCGAGGCTGAGAGTTTAGGGACTTGCACTGTGGAGCGAGGCTGAGTTGTTTAGGGTCATGCAATATGTACTGAGGCTTAGCAGTTTAGGGTCATGTAGTGTGGACCGAGCCTGAGCAGTTTAGGGTCATCCAGTATGGACCGAGGCTGATCAATTTAGGGTCATGCAGTATGGACTGAGGCTAAGCAGTTTTGGGTGATGCATTATGGATTGACGCTTAGCAATTTATGGTCATGCAGTATGGACCGAGGTTGTACAGTTCAGGTTAATGCAATATGGACCAAGGCTAAGTAGTTTAGGATCATGCAGTATTAACCAATGCTGAGACTTTAGGGTCTAACAGTATGGACCATGGCAGAGCAATTTAGGGTCTTGCAGTATGGACTGTGGTTTACAGTTTAGTGTCATGTAGTGTGGATCGAGACAGAGCAGTTTAAGGTCATGCTATATGAACCGAGGCTGAGTAGTTTAGGGCCATGCAGTATGGACCGTGGCTGAGCAGTTAAGGGTCATGCAGTAAGGATGGAGGCTGACCAGTTTAGGTTCATGCAGTATGGATCGAGGCTATGCTGTAGAGAGTGATGCAGAATGGACCGACGCTTTGCAATTTAAGGTCACGCAGTATGGATCGAGGCTGTAACGTTTAGGTTATTGCAGTATGGACCAAGGCTGAGTAGTTTAGGATCATGCACTATTAACAGAGGCAGAGCAGTTTTGGGTCATGCTATATGGACCGAGGCTGAGCAGTTTATGGTCATGCAGTATGGACCAAGGCAGAGCAGTTTAGGGTCATACAGTAGGGACATAGGCTGTCCTGTTTAGGGTAATCCAATATGAACCTAGGCTGAGCAGTTTATGATCATGAAGTATGGACCGAGACTGAGTAGTGTAAGGTCAAGCAGTATGGACCGTGGCTGACCAGTTTAGGGTCGTGCTGTATAGACTAGGGCTGAGCAGTTTAGGTTCATGCAGTATGGATCGACGCTAAGCAGTTTTAAGGTCATGTAGTATGGACCGAGACTTAGCAGGCTTGGGTCATGCAGTATGGACCTAGGCTGAGTAGTTTAGGGGTATGCAGTATGGGTCGAGGCTAAGTAGGTAAGGGACATATAGTGTGGATCGAGGCAGATTAGTTTAGGGTCATGCAGTGTGGATCTAGGCAGAGACATTTAGGGCGATGCAATATGGACCAAGGCTAAGAAGTTTAGGTCATGTAGTATGGTTCTGGACCGAGAATGAGCAGCTTAGGGTCAGGCAGTATGGATCGAGGCTAAGCAGTTTAGGGTCTTGTACTAATGGACCAAGGCTGAGCAGTTTTAGGTCAAGCACTATGGACCGAGGGTTAGCAGGTAAGGGTCATGCAGTATGGACTGAGGCTCAACAGTTTAGGGTCATGCCGTGTGGACCAAAACTGGGCTGTTTTTTGTCATGCAGTATGTATCGAGGCTGAGTAGTTTAGGGTCATGCAGTATGGACCGATGCTTAGCCGTCTAGGGTTATGCAGTATGGACTGAGGATGAGAATTTTAGGGTCATGCAGTACGACTCGAGGCTGAGTACATGCAGTATGGATCGATACGGAGCAGATTAGGGTCTTTCACTATGGACCATGGATAAGCAATTTAGGGTCATGTAGTATAGACTGTGGCCAAGCAGTTTAGGGTAATGCAGTATGGACCGTGGCTGAGCAGTTTCCTTTCATGAGGTATGGACTGAGGTAGAGTAGTTTAGGGTCACACAATATGGACCAAGGGTAAGCAGTTCAAGGTCACACAGTACAGACACAGGGAGAGTTGTTTAGGGTCATGCAGTATGGACCGAGGTTTAACAGTCTAGGGTCATGCTGTATGGACTGTGGCAAAACAGTTAAGAGTTATGCAGTAAAGACAGCGCTGAGAAGTTTAGGGTTTTTCAGTATGGACAATGGCTTAGCTATCTGGAGTCATGTAGTACAGACTAAGGCTTAGTAGTTTAGGGTCATGCAGTGTGGATCGAGGTTTAGCAGTTTTAGGATCATGCAGTATGGGAAGAGGCCGAGAGGTTTTGGGTCATGCAGTATGGACCGAAGCTGAGCAGCTTAAGGGTATGCAGTATGAATCGAGGCTGAGTAGTTTAGGGACATGCAATGCAGACCAAGGCTAAGCAGTTTAGAGTCAAGCAGTATGGATAGAAGCTGAGCAGTTTAGGGTCATACAGTATGAAACGAGGCTAGGCAGTTTGGGGCAATGCAATATCTACCGAGGCTGAGGAGTTTAGGGTCATGCAGTATGGACCGAGGCTGAAAAGTTTAGAGTCATGCAGTATGGGCCGAGCTAGAATTATTTAAGGTCGTGCGGTATGGATTGACGCTGAGCAATTTAGCATCACGTAGTACGGACTGAGGCTGAACCTTTTTGGGTCATGCCGTATTGACCGAGCCTGAGCAGTTAAGGGTTTTGTAGTATGGACCGAGGCAGACCAGTTTAAGGTCATGTCGTATGGACCGTGGCTAAGCAGTTTAGGGTGATACCAGTATGGACCGCGGTTTAGCAGTTTAAGGTCATGCAGTATGGATGGAGCTGTGTAGTTTAGGTTAATGAAGTGTGGACCAAGGCTGAGCAATTTAAGATCATGCAATATGAAGCGAGATGCAGCAGCTTAGGGTCTTGGAGTATAGACCGCGGCAAAGCAGTTTAGGATCTTGTAGTATGGACTGAGGCTTAACAGTTTAGGGTTATGCCGTATGGACTGTGGTTGAGCAGTTCACAGTCTTGCACTATGGACCGTGGCCGAGCAATTTTAAGGTCGTGCAGTATGGATCGTGGCTGAGCAGTTTAGTGTCATGCAGTATGGTCCGACGCTGAGCAGTTTAGGGTCACTCAATATGGACTGAGGGTGAGAAGTTTAGGGTCATGCAGTATGGATCGAGGCTGAGCTGTTTAGGGTAATGCAATATGGATCGACGCTGTGCAGTTTATGGTCATGAAATATGGATCGAGACTGTATAGTTTAAGGTCAAGCACTATGGTTCGTGGCTGAGACGTTTAGGGTCATGTTGTACACACTGAGGCTAAGCAGCTTAGGGTCTTGCACTATGGAACGAGGCTGAGCAGTTTTAGGATCATGCAGTATGGACCATGGGTGAACAATTTAGAGTCTTGCAATATGGACCATGGCCTAGTAGCTTAAGGTCATGTAGTATGGACCGTGGCTAAGCAGTTTTCTATCACACAGTATGGACTGAGGCTAAAAAGTTTAGGGTCAAACAATATGAGCCAAGGGCGAGCACTTTAGGGCCATAAAGTACGGCCACAAGTAAAGCTGTTTAGGGTCATGCAGTACGGACCGAGGTTGAACAGTCTAGGGTCATCCATTATGGACTGTGGTTGAACAAATTAAAGTCTTACAGTCGAGGCTATGAAGTTCTTGGGTCATGCAGCATGGGCCAAGGCTGAGAAGTTTTGGGTCATGCAGTATGGACCGAGGCTGAGCAGTTTAGGGGTCTACAGTATGGACCGAGGCAGAGTAGTTTAGGGATATGCAATGTGGACCCAGGCTGAGCAGTTTAGGGTCATGCAGTGTGGACCGAGGCCTAGAAGTTTAGGGTCATGCACTACGGACGTAGGCTTAGCTTTTTAGGGTCATGCAGTATGGACCAAGGCTATGTAGTTTAGGGCCATGTAGTATGGATCGAGGCTCAGCAGTTTGGGGTAATGATGAATGGATAGCGGCCAGGCAGTTTAGGGTCATTCAGTATGTTTCGAGGTTGAGTAGTTTAGGGTCATGCAGTATGCACCGACGTTGAGGACGTTAGGGTTATGCAGTATGGACCAAGGCTGAGCTGTTTAGGGACTTGCAGTATGGAGCGAGGCTGAGTAATTTAGGGTTATGCAGTGTGGATCGAGGCCGAGCAATTTAGGTTCATGTAGTATGGACCGT
>NW_006497767.1:1874606-1900438 GCF_000471905.2 Amborella trichopoda
TATGTTTCGAGGTTGAGTAGTTTAGGGTCATGCAGTATGCACCGACGTTGAGGACGTTAGGGTTATGCAGTATGGACCAAGGCTGAGCTGTTTAGGGACTTGCAGTATGGAGCGAGGCTGAGTAATTTAGGGTTATGCAGTGTGGATCGAGGCCGAGCAATTTAGGTTCATGTAGTATGGACCGTGGCTGAGCAGTTTTACAGTCATGCTATATGGACCGAGGCTGAGCAGTTTTGGATCATGCAATATGGACCGAGGGAGAGCAATCTTGGGTTATGAGGTATGGACCAAAGCAGGGCAGTATAGGGTCATTCAGTAAGGACTGCGGTTGAGCAGTCTAGGGTCATTCAGTATGGACCATGGCTAAGCAGTTTAGAATCTTACAGAATGGACTATGACTTAGCAGTTTAGGGGTTTTGCAGTATGGACCGAGGCTGAGCAGTTTAGGGTCATGCACTATGGACCTAGGCTGACCAGTTTAGGTTCATGCAGTCTGGGTTGAGGCAGAGCAATTTAGAGACTTGCAGTATGGGGGCTTAGGGTCATGCAGTATGCACTGAGGCTGATACTTTTAGGGTCATGCTACTATGGATCGAGGTTGAGCAGTCTAAAGACATGCAGTATGGACCATGGGTGAGTAGTTTAGGGTCCCACAGCAAGGACCGAGGCTGAGAAGTTTTTGGTCATGCAGTATGGATAGAGGCCTATCAATTTTAGGGTCAAGCAGTATGGACCGAAGTTGGGCAATTTTGGGTCATGAAGAATGGACCGAGGCTAAGTAGTTTATGGACATGCAGTGTGGATCGTGGGTGATTAGTTTAGAGTCATGCAGTATGGACCGAGGCTGATTAGTTTAGGGTCATGCAGTATGGTTCGAGTCAGGGAAGTTTAGGGTCATGCAGTTGGACCAAGGCGGAGTACTTTTGGGTCACGCAGTATGCACTAAGGCTGAGTAGTTTAGGGTTGTGAAGGATGGATCGGGGCTGAACAGTTTAAGGTCATGCAGTATAGACTGAGGTTGAGCAGTTTAGGGTCATGTAGTAGGAACCAAGGCTGAGCAGTTTAGGGTTAAGCAGTATGGACTGAGATTGAGTAATTTAGGGCCATGCAGTATGGATCGAGGCTTAGCAATTTAGAGTCATGCAAGATGGACTGGGCCTGAGAAGTTAGGGTCATGCTGTGTTGATCAAGGCTGAGCAGTTTAAGGACATGCAGTATTCACAGAGGCTTAGCAGTTCAGGGTCCAACAATAGAGACCCAAGCGGAGCAAATTAGCGCCATATTGTATGGACCGAGGTTGAGAAGTTTTTACTCATGTGGAATGGAATGTGGCTGCATAATTTAGATTCTTGCAATATGGACCATGCCTGAGCAGTTTAGTGTTTTGAAGTATGTACCGTGGCTGAGCAGTTTAGGGTCTTGTAGTATGAACCGTGGCTGAGCACTTTAGGGTCATGCAGTATGGACTGAGGATGAGCAGCTTTGGGTCATGTAGTAAGGATAGAGGCTGCGCAGTTTAGGGTTATGCAATATGGATCGAGGCCGACCAATTTAGGGTCCTACAGTATGGACCATGGCTAAGAGATTTCGAGATTGACAGTAGGTACCATGGCTGCACAGTCTTGGGCCTTGCAAGATGGAATGTAGCTGAGTAGTTCAGGGCCATGCAGAATGGACCGTGGTTGAGCTGTTTATGGTCATGCAACATGGACCGTGGGTTAGGAGTTTCGGGTCACGCAGTATGGACCGAGGCTGAGCAATTTAAGGTCTTGCTGTATGGACGGAAGCTGATTTTTTAGGGTTATGTAATATGGACCGAGGCTGAGGAGTTTTGGGTCATGCAGCATGGACTGAAACTGAGCAGTTTAAGGGCACACATTGCTGAGCAGTTTAGGGTCATGCAATATGGACCGAGGCTGAGCAGTTTAGGGTCATGCAGTATGGATCGAGGCTTAGCAGTTTTAGGGTCAGGCAGTATGGACCAAGGCTAAGGAGTTAAGGGTCATGTAGTATGGATCGAGGCTGAGCAGTTTAGGGTTATGCAGTATGGACCGAGGATGAGTAGTTTTGGAATATGAAGTACCGACCGAGGCTGAGCAGTTTAGGGTCATGTAGCATGGACCGAGGCTAAGTAGTTCGGGGTCATGTACTAGGGACCGAGGCTGAACAGTTTAGGGTTGTGCAGCGTGAACTGAGATTGAGCAGTTTAGGTCATGCAGTATGGACCGAGGTTGAGTTGTTTAGGGTCATGTAGTAGGGACAGAGGCTGAGCAGTTTAGGGTTATGCAGTACGGACTAAGACTGAGTAGTTTAAGGTTATGCAGTATGCACCGAGGCTCAACAGTTTAGATTCATTCTCTGTGGACCGAGGCTGAGAACTTTAGGGTCATGCGGTGTTGACTGAGGCTGAGCAGTTTAGGGTCATTCAATATTCACCGAGGCTTAGCAGTTTGGGACCTAAGCGGAGCAGTTCAACATCATGCCGTAGGGACCGAGGTTGAGCAGTTTGTTTGTCATGTGGAAAGGAACGTGGCTGTGCATTTTTGAGCCCTGCAGTATGGACCATGGCTGCGAAGTTTAGGGTTTTGAACTATGGACCAAGGCGTTGCAGTTTAGGGTCTTGCAGTATGGACTGTGGCTGAGAAGTGTAGGGTCATGCAGTATGGCCCGAGGCTGAGCAGTTAAGGGTCATGCAGTATGGACCGAGGTAGAGCAATTGAGGGTCATGCAGTATGAACCGTGGCTGAGCAGTTTAGGGCAATATAGTATGGATTGAGGCTGAGACTTTTACGGTCCTGCAGTACGGATAGAGGTAAAGCAATTTAATGTCATGTTGTGTTGAACGTGGCTGAGCAGTTTAGGGTCACATCGTAGGAACCGATGCTGAGAAATATATTGTCATGCAGTATGGATAGAGGCTGAGCAATTTTAAGCTCATGTAGTATGGACTGAGGCTGAGCTATTTAGTGTCATGCAGTATGGACAGAGGCTAAGCATTATAGGGTCCTGTTGTATGGACAGAGGCTGAGCAGTTTTCAGTTTTGCTGTAAGAATCGAGGCTGAGTAGTTTAAGGTCATGCAGTATGGATTGAGGTTGAGCTATTTAAGGTCATCCAGTATGGATTGTGGCAAAGTCGTTTAGAGTCTTGAAGTATGGACTGCGGTAGAGATGTTTAGGGTCTTGCAGTCTAGACCGTGGCTAAGCAGTTTAGGGCCATGCAGAATGGACCTAGCCTGAGTAGTTTACGGTTATGTAGTATGTACTGAGGCCGACCAATTTAGGGTCACGCAGTATGGACTGAGGCTGAGCAGTTTAGGGTCTTGCAGTATGGACCGAGGCTCAGTAGTTTAAGGTCATCCAGAATGGACCGAGGCTGAGCAGTTTAGGTTCTTGCATTATGGACCAACGTAGAGGAGTTTAAGGTCATGCTGTATGGACCGTGGCTGAGCAGTATAGGGTCATGTTGTACGGATAGAAGCTGAGCAGTTTAGGGTCTTGTAGTATGGACCTACGCTGAGAATATTTAGAGATTTGCAGTACGGACCGTGGCTGAGCAGTTTAGGGTCTTGTAGTATGGACTGCGGTAGAGATGTTTAGGGTCTTGCAGTCTGGACTGTGGTTGACCAGTTTAGGGCCATGCACTATGGATCAAGGCTGAGAAGTTTAGGATCATCTAGTATGGACCGAGTCTGAGCAGTTTAGGGTCATGCAGTATGGACCGAGGCTGAGCAATTTAGGGTCATGCAGTGTGGACCGAGGCTGAGCAGTTTAGGGTCTTGCAGTATGGACTGAGGCTGAGCCGTTTAAGGTCATGCAGAATGGACCGAGGCAGAGCTGTTAAGGGTCTTGTAGTATGGACCTAAGCTGAGCAGATTTAGGGATTTGCAGTACGAACTGTGGCGCAGCAGTATGGACCACTGCTCAGCAGTTTAGTGTCATGCAGAATGGACCGGGGCTAAGCAGTCTATGGTCATGCAGTATAGACCGTGGCTTAGCAGTATATGGTCATACAGTATGGACCGAGGCTGACCAGTTTATGGCCATGCAGTATGGACCAGGGCTAAGCAGTTTTTGGTGATGCAATATGGACCGAGGCTTAGCAGTTTAAGGTCATGCAGTATGGATTGAGGCTAAGCATTTTAGGGTAGTGCAATATGTTTCGAGGCTAAGTTGTTTAGGATCACGCAGTATGAAACTAAGCTGAGAAGCTATGTGTCTTGTCGTATGGATCGAGGTTGAGCAATTTATGGTCGTGCAGTATGGACAGAGGCTAAGCATTTTAGGGTCATGCGGTATCGACCGAGGCTGAACATTTTATTGTCATGTAGTATGGATCGAGGCTGAGAAATTTACGATCATGCAGTATGAATAGAGTCTGGGAAGTTTAAGGTCACACAGTGAGGATCAAGGCTCAGCAGTTTTAGNGGCATGCAGTATGGATCGAGGCTGAGCAGTTAAGGGTTAGGCAGTATGGATCGATGCCAAGCAGTTTAGGTCAGGTAGTAGGGACCTAAGCTTAACAGTTTAGGGTTATGCAGTATGGACAGAGGCTGAGCAGTTTAGGGTCATGTTCAAGGGATCGAGGCTGAGCAGTATAATGGTTTTGCAGTATGGATCGTGGCTGTGCAGTTTAGGGTCATGCAGTATGGATCACGGCCAAGCAGATTTGGGATCTGCAGTATGAACCGAGGCTGCGCTGTTTACGGTTATGCAGTATTGATCGAGGTTGAGATGTTTGGGGTCACGTTGTATGGATTGTGCTAGAGCAGTTTAGAGTCTTGCAGTATGGACCATGGCTGAGCAGGTTTGGGTTTTGTATTATGGACCGTGGCTGAGCAGTTTAGGGTCTTGCAGTATGGACTGTGGCCGACCTGTTTAGGGCCATGCTGTATTGACCCGAGCTTAGCATTTTAAGGTCACGCAGTATGATACGAGGCTGAGCAATTTATTGTCATGCATTATGTATCGAGGCTGAGCAGGTTAGGGTCATGCAGTATGGACCGAGGCTGAGCAGTTTAGGGTCATGCAATTTGAACCGAGGATGAGTAGTTAAGGTCATGCAGTATGGACCCAGGGTCAACAGTTTAAGGTCATGCAGTATGGTCCGAGTCAGGGAAGTTTAGGGTCATGCAGTTGGACCAAGGCAGAGCAGTTTTGGGTCACGCAGTTTGCACCGAGGCTGAGCAGTTCATGGTTGTGCAATATGGACCGGGGCTGAGCAGTTTAAGGTCATGCAGTATAGACCGAGGTTGAGCAGTTTAGGGTCATGTAGTAGGGACCGAGGCTGAGCAATTTAGGGTTATGCAGTATGGATTGAGACTGAGTAATTTAGGGTCATGCAGTATGGATCGAGGCTCAACAATTTAGAGTCATGCAGTATGGATCGAGCCTGAGAAGTTTAGGGTCATGGAGTATTGATCGAGGCTGAGCAGTTTAAGGCCATGCAATATTCATGGAGGCTTAGCAGTTCAGTGTTCAACAATAGAGACCCAAGCGGAGCAAATTAGCGTCATGTTACATGGAGCGAGGTTTAGAAGTTTTTACTCATGTGGTATGGAACGTGGCTGCATAATTTAGATTCTTGCAATTTGGACCATGCCTGAGTAGTTTAGTGTTTTGAAGTATGTACTGCGGCTGAGCAGATTAGGGTCTTGTAGTATGGACCGTGGCTGAGCACTTAAGGGTCTTGCAGTATGGACCGAGGATGAGCAGTTTTGGGTCATTTTTTAAGGATAGAGGCTGTGCAATTTAGGGTTATGCAATATGGACAAAGGCTGAGCAACTTAGGGTCTTACAGTATGGAGCATGGCTGAGCGATTTCGGCATTGGCAGTACGGACCATGGCTGCGTAGTCTTGGGTCTTGCAGGATGGAAAGTGGCCGAGCAATTTAGGGCCATGCGGAATGAATCGTGGCTGAGCAGTTTATGGTCTTGTAACATGGACCGTGGCTTAGCAGTTTCGGGTCACGCAGTATGGACCGAGGCTGTGCATTTTAAGGTCTTGCAGTATGGACGGAAGCTGAGCATTTAGGGTTATGTAGTATGGACCGAGGCTGAGTAGTTTTGGGTCATGCAGCATTGACCGAGGCTGAGCTGATTAAGGTCATACATTACGGACCATGGCTGAGCAATTAAGGGTCATGCAATAAGGACCGGGGCTGAGCAGTTTAGGGTCATGCAGTATGGATCGAGGCTTAGCAGTTTTAGGGTCAGGCAGTATAGACCGAGGCTAAGCAGTTAAGGGTCATATAGTATGGATCGAGGCTGAGTTGTTTAGGGTTATGCAGTATGGACCGGGGTTGAGTAGTTTAGGAATATGAAGTACCGACCGAGGCTGAGCAGTTTAGGGTCATGGAGCATGGACCGAGGCTTAGTAGTTCGGGGTCATGCAGTAGGGATCGCGGCGAAGCAGTTTCGGATTGTGCAGTATGAACCGAGATGGAGCAATGTAGGGTCATGCAGAATGGACCAAGGTTGAGCTGTTTAGGGTCATGTAGTAAAGACCGAGGCTGAGCAGTTTAGGGTTATGCAGTATGGACTGAGACTGAGTAGTTTAGGGTTATGCAGTATGCACTGAGGCTCCGCAGTTTAGAGTCATGTTGTATGGACCGAGGCGGTGAACTTTAGGGTCATGTGGTGTTGACCGAGACTAAGCAGTTTAGGGTCATCGTATATGCACCAAGGCTTAGCAGTTTAGGGACATACAATAGGGACCCAGGCAAAGCAGTTCAGCATCATGCAGGAGGGACCGAGATTGAGCAGTCATTTTGTCCTCTGGTATGGAACGTGGCTATGCAGATTAGAATCTTGCAGTATGGACCTTGGCTGAGGAGTTTAAGGTTTTGAACTATGGACCATGGCCTAGCAGTTTAAAGTCTTACAGTATGGACTGTGGCTGAGAAGTTTAGGGTCATGCAGTATGGCTCGAGGCTGAGCAGTTGAGGGTCACGCAGTATGGACCAAGGCAGAGCAATTGAGGGTCATGCAGTATGGGCCGAGGCTGAGCAGCATAGGGCAATATAGTATGGACTGAGGCTGAGACTTTTTGGGTCATGTAGTACGGATCGAGGTAGAGCAATTTAATGGCATGCTGTATTGACTGTGGCCGAGCAGTTTAGGGTCACGTCGTAGGGACCGATGCTGAGAAGTATAGTGTCATGCAGTATGGATAGAGTCTGAGCAATTTTAAGCTCATGCAGTATGGATTGAGGCTGAGCTATTTAGTGTCATGCAGTATGGATAGAGGCTGAGCAGTCTGGGTCCTGTTCTATGGAT
This sequence comes from Amborella trichopoda, assembly GCF_000471905.2. Next base: position 1,881,883 of record NW_006497767.1, read on the forward strand.
CGGAGCTAAGCAGTTTTCGGTTTTGCTGTATGAATCGAGGCTGAGTAGTTTAAGGTCATGCAGTATTGATTGAGGTTGAGCAGTTTAGGGTCATGCAGTTTGGATTGTGGTAGAGTAGTTTAGAGTCTAGAAGTATGGACTGCGGTAAAGATGTTTAGGGTCTTTCAATCTGAACCGTAGCTGAGCAGTTTAGGGCCATGCAGTATGGATCGAGGCTGAGCATTTTAGGATCATGTAGACTGGACTGAGACTGAGTCATTTAGGGTTATGCAGTATGGACCGAGGCTGACCAATTTTGAGTCACGCAGTATAGACTGAGGTCGAGCAGTTTAGGGTCTTGCAGTATGGACCGAGGCTCAACAGTTTAAGGTTATGCAGAATAGACTGAGGCTGAGGAGTTTAGGTTCTTGCAGTATGGACAGAGACAGAGGAGTTTAAGGTCATGCTATATGGATCGTGGCCGAGCAGTTTAGGGTCACGCTGTACGGACAGGGGCTGAGCAGTTTAGGGTCTTGTAGTATAGACCTAGGCTGAGCAGATTTAGGGATTTGCGGTACAGATCGTGGCTGAGCGGTTTAGAGTCTTGCAATATGGACTGCGGCAGAGATGTTTAGGGTCTTGCAATCTGAACCGTGACTGAGCAGTTTAGGGCTATGCAGGATTGATCAAGGCTGAGCAGTTTAGGATCATACTGTATGGACCCGGGTTGAGCAGATTAGAGTGATGCAGTATGGACCCAGGCTGAGCAATTTAGGGTCACGCAGTATGGACTGAGGCTGAGCAGTTTAAGGTCTTATAGTATGGACCGAGGCTGAGAAGTTTAAGGTCATGCTGAATGGACCGAGGCTGAGCAGTTTATGTTCTTGCAATATGGATGGAGGCAGAGGAGTTTAAGGTCATGTTGTATGATCCGTGGTTGAGCAGTTTAGGGTCATGCAGTACGGACAGAGGCTAAGCTGTTAAGGGTCTTGTAGTATGGACCTAAGCTGAGCAGATTTAGGGATTTGCAATACGGTCCGTGGCTTAGCAGTATGGACCATGGCTTGGCAGTTTAGTGTCATGCAGAATGGACCGTGGCTGCGCAGTCTATGGGCATGCAGTACAGACTGTGGCTTAGTAGTTTATGGTCATATAGTATGGATCGAGGCTGAGCAATTTGAGGTCGTGCAGTATTTACTGAGGCTGAGCGGTTTAGGGTTGTGTATTATGAACTGAGGCAAAGCACTTTATGGTCTTGCAGTATGGACCGAGGCTGAGCAGTTTAGGGTCTTGTAATATGGACTGAGGCAGAGCAATTTAAGGTCATGCTATACGGACCAAGGCTGAGCAGTTTAGGATCTTGCAGTATCGACTAAGGCTGAGCAGTTTTAGAGTCATATAGTATGGACCAAGGTTGAGCAGTTTTGGGTCAGGTAGTATGGATCGAGGCTGAGCAGTTAGGGTTAAGCATTATGGACCGAGGCTGACTAGTTTAGGGTCATGCAGTATGGACAGAGGCTGAGCAGTTTAGGGTCATGCAGTATAGTCCGAGGCTGTGCAATTTAGGGTCTTGCTGTGTGGACCATGGCTTAGCAGTTTAGAGATTAGTAGTACGAATCGTGGATGGGCAGTGTTGGGTCTTGTCATACTGTGGCTGAGTAGTTTAGGGTCATGAAGAATGGACCGTGGCTGAGCAGTTCTTGGGCAAGCAATATGGACCGTGGCTTAGCAGTTTAGGGTCATGCAGTAAGGACCGACGCTGAGCAAATTATGGTCGTGCAGTTTAGACCAAGGCTGAGCAGTTTAGGGTCAGGTAGTATCGATCGAGGCGGAGTAGTTTGGGGTCATGCACTATGGACCGTGGAAGAAAAGTTTATGGTCATGCAGTACGCAAACGAGGCTGAGCAGCTTAGGGTCGTGCAGTATGAACCGAAGCTGAGCAGTTTAGGGTCTTGCAATATGGACCGTGGCTTGGCAGTTTGAGTTCATGCAGCTCAGACCGAGGCTAAGCAGTTTGGGGTCTTGCAGTATGGACCATGGCTAAGCAGTTTGTGGTCATGAAGTATCAACCGAGGCTAAGCAGTTTGGGATCATGCAGTATTCACCGAAGCTGAGTAGTGTAGAGTCATGCAATATGGACCTAGGCTAAGTAGTTTAGGGTTATGTACGATGGATAGAGGCTGAGTAGATTAGAGTCATGCAGTACTACCAGAGGCTGACCAGTTTAGGGTCCTACAGTGTGGACGGAGGCTGAGCAATTTAGGGTCATGCCGTATAAATCGAGGCTGAGAAGTTTAGGCTATGCAGTATGGACTAAAGCTGAGTAGTTTAGGGTGATGCAGTGTGGACCAAGGCTGAGCAGTTTAGGGTCTTGCAATATGGACTGATGCTGAGAAGTTTAGGGTCATGCAGTGTGGAATGACGCTGAGGTTTATGGCCATGCAGTATGGACCGAGGTTGAGTAGACTAGGATCATGCAGAATGGACGAGGCTGAGCAATTTAGAGTCATGCAGTGTAGACCGAGGATGAGCTGTTTAGGGTCACGAAATATGGACCAAGGCGGAGAAGTTTAGGGTCATGCAGTACCGACCGAGGTTGAGCTGTCTAGGGTCATGCAGCATGGATCGTGGTTGAGCAATTTAGAGTCTTGCAGTATGGACCATGGCTAAGCAGTTTGGGGTTTTTCATTATGGACGTGGCTGAGTAGTTATGGGTCATGCAGTATGGACCGTAGTTGAGTAGTTTACGGTCACGCAGTATGGACCGAGGCTGCGCACTTTAGGGTCATGCAGTATGGATCGAGGCTGAGCAGTTAAGGGTCGTGAAGTATGGACCGAGGTTGAGAAATTTGGGTTCATGCTATATAGATCGAGGCTGAGTAGTTTAGGGTAATATAGTATAGACTGAGGCTAAGACTATTAGGGTCATGCAGTATGGACAGAGGCTGAGCAGTTTACTGGAACGCTGTATTGACCGTGGCTGAGGAGTTTAGGGTCATGTCGTAGGGTCCGATGCGAAGCAGTATAGTGTCATGCACTATGGTTCGAGGCTGAGCAATTTTAGAGTCATGCAGTATGGACTGAGGCTGAGTTATTTAGTATAATGCAGTATGGACCGAGGCTGTGCAGTATAGGGTCATGTAGTATGGACCGAGGTTGAGCAGTTTTGGCTTTTGCAGTACGAACCGAGGCTGAGTAGTTTAAAGTCAAGTGGTATGGATTGAGGTTGAGCTGTTTAGAGTCATGCATTATGTATCGTGGCTGAGAAGTTTAGAGTCTTGCAGTATGGACCATGCGTGAGCAATTTTTGTTTATGCACTATGGACTGCGGTGAGTAGTTTAGGGTCTTGTTGTCAAGACCGTGGCTAAGCAGTTTAGGGCCATGCAGTATGGATCAAGGCTGACCAGTTTAGGATCATGCAGTATGGATCGAGGCTGAGCAGTTTAGTGTCATGCAGTATGGACCGAGGCTGAGCAATTTAGGGACATGCAGTATGGAACGAGGTTGAGCAGTTTAGGGTCATGTAGTATGGACAGAGGTTGAGCAGTTTAAGGTCACGCAGAATGGACCAAGATGGCACGGTTTAGGATCTTGCTGTATGGATCGAGGCAGAGCAGTTTACGGTCATGCTGTATGGACTGTGGCTGAGCCATTTAAGCTCATGCAGTAAGGTCCGAGGCTGTGTTCTTTAGGGTCATGCAGTATGGACCGAGGCTAAGGAGTTTAAGGTCATGCAATATGGACCGAGGCTGAACAGTTTAGGATCTTGCAATAGGGACTGAGGCAGAGCAGATTAAGGTCTTGCTGTACGGACCGAGGTTGAGCAGTTTAAGGTCTCGCAGTATAGACTGAGGCTGAGCAGTTTTAGGGATATACAGTATTGATTGAGGTTGAGCAGTTTTGGGTCAAGTAGTAAGGGCCGAGGCAAAGCAGTTTAGGGTTATGCAGAATGGACCGAGGCTGAGTAGTTTAGGGCCACGCAGTATGGACAGAGGTTGAGCAGTTTTGGGTCATGCATTATAGACCGAGGCGGAGCAGTGTTGGGTCTGGCAGTAGGGATCGTGGCTGAGCACTTTTGGGTCTTGCAAAATGGTCCGTCGCTGAGCAGTTTATAGTCGTGCAGTATGGACCGTGGCTTGGCAGTTTAGGGTCATGCAGTAAGGACCGACGCAGAGCGATTTAAGGTCGTGCAGTGTAGACTGAGGTAGAGTAGTATAGAGTCATGCAGTACAGACCGAAGCTAAGCACTTTGGGGTCTTGCAGTATCGACCATGGCTGAGATGTATAGGGTAATGTAGTATGGACCGTGGCTAAGCAGTTTAGGGTCATGCCATATGGATAGTGGCTAAGCAATTTAGGGTCATGCAGTTCGGACCTAGGCAGAGCAGTTTGTGGTCTTGTAGTATGGACCATGGCTAAGCAGTTTACGGTCTTACAGTACGCAACCGAGGTTGAGCAGTGTAGGGTCATGCAAAATGGACCGAGGCTGAGCAGTTTTGGGTCATGCAGTATGGACCGAGGCTGAGTAGTTTAGGGTCATGCAGTATGGACAGAGGCAGAGCAGTTTATGGTCCTACAGTATGGACTGAGGTTGAGCAACATGTCGTATGAACCACGACTGAGCAGTTTAGGGGTACGTAGTGTGGACCGAGGCTGCGTAGTTTAGGGAGATGCAGTGTGGACCAAGGCTGAGCAGTTTAGGGTCTTGGAATATGGACCGAGGCTGAGAGGTTTAGAGTCATGCGGTGTGGATCGAAGGATGAGCAGTTTAGGGTCATGCAGTATGGATCGAAGCTGAACAGCTTAGGATCATGCAGTATGGACCGAGGCTGAGCAGTTTAGAGTCATGCAGTATGGATCGAGGCTGAGCAGTTTAGGGTCATGAAATATGTACCGAGGCTAAGTAGTTTATGGTCATGAAGTATGTACCGAGGCTGAGCAGTTTAAGGTCAAGAAGTATGGCCCGTGGTTGTGCAGTTTAGGGTCATGCAGTACGGACCGAGGCTTCCCAATGTAGGGTCATGCAGAATGGATCGAGGCTGAGCAGTTTTAGGGTCATGCAGTATGGACCGAGGCTGAGAAGTTTACGGTCATGTAGTATGGATCGAGGTTGAGAAGTTTAGGGGTATGCAGTTTGGACCGAGGCTGAGTAGTTTAGAGAGATGTAGTGTGGACCGAGGCTATGTAGTTTAGGGCGTTACAGTGTGGACCGATGCGGAGAAGTTTAGGGTCATGCAGTGTTGTCCGAAGCTGAGCAGTTTAGGGTCATGCACTATAGACAGAGGCTTATTAGGTTGGGGTCATGTTGTATGGACCGAGGCTTAGCAGTTTAGGGGCACCCAGTACGGGTCAAGGCGCAGTAGTTTAGGGACATGTAGTATGGATCGAGGATGGGAAGTTTAGGGCCATGCGGTAAGTACCGAGGCTGAGTAGTTTAGTGTCAGGCAGAACGGACCGACGCTGAGCAGTTTACGATTATGTAGTATGGACCCAAGCTAAGCAGTTTAAGGAAATACAGTATGGATCGATGCTGAGTAGTTTAGGGACATGCAGTAGGGATCAAGGCTAAGAATATTTAGGGTCGTGCAGTATGAACCGAGGCTGAGCAGTATAGGGTCATGGAATATGGATCGAGGCTGAGGAGTTGAGGGTTTTGCAGCATGAACCGAGGCTAAGTTGGCTAGGGTCATGCAGTATGGATCAACATTGTGTAATTTGGGGTCATGCACTATGGGTCGTGGCTAAGCTGTTTAGGACTTGCAGTATGGACCGATGTGAGTAGTTTAGCGTCATGCACTATCGATCGAGGATGAACAGTTTAGGGTCATGCAGTATGGACCATGGCTGAGCAGTTTAGGATCTGGCAGTATGGACCGTGGTCGAGCAGTTTAAGGTCATGCAGTATGGACCGTGGCTGAGAAGCTTAGTGTCATGTAGTATGGACCGAGGCTGAGCATCTATGGGTCATGCAATATGGGCCGAGGGTGAGCAGTTTTGAGGCATTCAGTATGACCGAGGCATAAAAGTTTATGGTCATGCAGTACGGACCGAGGTTGAGCAGTCTAAGGTCATGCAGCATGGACCGTGGCTAAGCAGTTTAGAGTCTTACCGTATGAACCATGGCTGAGCTGTTTGGGGTTTTTCATTATGGACCGTGCCAGAGTAGTTAACGGTCGTGTGGTATGGACCATGGTTGAGTAGTTTAGGGTCATGCAGTATGGACCGAGGCTGAGCAGTTTAGGGTCATGCAATACTGACCGAGGCTGTGCAATTTATGCTCATGCAGTATGGACAATTTAGGGTCATGCAGTATGGATTGAGGCTGAGCAGTTTAGGGTATTATGGTATGGACTGAGGCTGAGACTTTTAAGGCCGTGCTGTATGGACCGAGGCTGAGCTGTTTAAGGGCATGCTTGAGTAGTTTAGGGTTATGCTGTAGGGGCCGAGGCTAAGGAGTACAGTGTCATGCAGAATGGATCGAGGCTGGGCAATTTTAAGGTCGTGCAATATCGATTAGGGTTGAAAAGTTTATGTTCATAAAGTATAAACCGTGGCTTTATAGTTTAGAGTCATGCAGTACGGACCGATGCTAAGCAATTTAAGGTCGTGCAGTAAGGGCCGAGGCTGAGAAATTAGGTTCTTTCAGTACGGACCGAGGCTGAGCAGTTTGGGGACATGCAGTATGGACCGTGGCTGAGTAGTTTATGGTCATGCAGTATCCAACCGTGGCTAAGAAGTTTAGGGTCATGCGGTATCGACTGAGGCTGACCAGTTTAGGGTCAAGAAATATGGAACAAGGCTGAGCAGTTTATGTTCATGCAATATGACCCGAGGCTGAGCAGTTTATGGTCATGAAATATAGACCGAGGCTGAGCTTTTTATGGTTATGCAGTATGGACCGAGGCTGAGTAGTTTAGAGTCATGCAGTACGGATCGAGGCTAAGCAATTTAGGGACTTTCAGTGTGGACCATGGTTAAGAAATTTAGGGCCTTGATGTGTAGACCTTGGCCTAGCAGTCTAGGGCCATGCAGAATGGACCAATGCTGTGCATGGCTCTAGACTGCGCAATTCAGAGTCATGCAGTATGGACCGAGGCTGAGCAGTTTAGGGTCATGTAGTATGGACCAACGCTGAGCAGTTTAAGGCCATGCAGTATGGACCATGGTTGAGCAATTTAGGGCCTTGATGTGTGGACCTTGGCCTAGCAGTCTAGGGTCATGTAGAATGGACCAAGGCTGAGCAATTTACGGCCTTGATGTGTGCACCTTGGCCTAGCAGTCTATGGTCATGCAGGATGGACCAAGGCTGAGCAATTTAGGGTCATGCAGTATGGACCGAGGCTGAGCAGTTTAGGGTAATGTAGTATGGACCAAGGCTGAGCAGTTTAAGGTCATGCAGTATGGACGGATGCTGAGCAGTTTAGGGTCTTACAGTATGGACCGAGGCTTAGCAGTTTTTGGGTCATGCAGTATAGACCGAGGCTCAGCAACTTTGGGTCATGAAGTATGGACCGAGGCTGAAAAGTTTAGGGTTATGCAGTCTGGATCGAGGCTGAGTAGTTTAAAGTCATGCAGTAAGGACAGAGGCTGAGCAGTATATTGTCATGCATTATGGATCGAGGCTGAGCAATTTAGGGTGTTGCAGTATGGACCATGGCTGAGCAGTTTAGGGATTTGCAATACAAACCATGGCTGAGCAATGTTGGATCATTCCGTGGCTGAGTAGTTTAGGGTTATGCAGAATGGACCGTGGCTGAGCAGTTTATGGTCATGCAGTATGGACCATGGCTTAGTAATTTAGGGTCATGCAGTATGGATCGAGGCTGAGCAATAAGGGCATGCAATTTGGACCTAGGCGAAGCTGTTTAGGGTTATGAAGTACGGTCCAAGGCTGACCAATTTGGGGACATGCAGTATGGACTAAGGCAGAGCAGTTTATGGTCATGCTGTAGGCAACCGAGGCTGGGCAGTTTAGGGTCAGGCAGTATAGACTGAGGCTGAGCAGTTGAGGGTCATGCAGTATGGACCGAAGCTGAGTAGTTTAGGGATATGCAGTATGGACAGAGGTTGAGCAGTTTAGGGTCTTGCAGTGTGGACCGAGGCTAAGGAGTTTAGGGTCATGCCGTATGGACTGAGGTTGAGTAGTTTAGGGTTATGCAGTATGGACCGAGGCTGAGTAGTTTAGAGAGATGCAGTGTGGACCAAGGCTAAGCAGTTTATGGTCTTGCAATATAGACTATGGTTGAGATGTTTAGGGTCATGCAGAATGGACAAAGGTTGAGCAGTTTACGGTCATGCAGTACGGATCGAGGCTGAGCAGTTTAGAGTCATGCAGTATGGATCAAGGCTAGGCAGTTTAAGGTCATGAAATATGGACCGAGGCTGAGCTGTTTATTGCCACGTAGTATGGACCTAGGCTGAGCAGTTTAAGGTCAAGAAGTGTGAACCATGGCTGAGAAGTTTAGGGTCCTGCCGTAATGACCTAGGCTGAGCAGTGTAGGGTCATGCAGTATGGATCATAAGCAGTTTTAGGGTCATGTAGTATGGATCAAGGGTGCGACGTTTACGGTCATGCAACGTGGACCAAGGCTGAGAAGTTTAGGGGCTTGCAGTTTGGATCAAGGCTTAGTAGTTTAGGGAGATGCAGTGTGGATCGAGGCTAAGTAGTTTAAGGCCTTGCAGTATGGAGAGACATTGAGAAGTTTAGGGTTATGCTGTGCAGACCGAGGCTGAGCAGTTTAGAGTCATGCACTATGGACAGAGGCTTAGCAGTTTAGGGACTTGCAGTACGGGTCGAGGCACAGCAGTTTACGGTCTTGCAGTATGGACCGAGGATGGGATGTTTAGGGTCATGCAAGATGTATTGAGGCAGAGTAGTTTTGGGTCATGTGGAAAGGACCGACGCTGAGCAGTTTAGGGTTAAGCAGCAAGGACCCAGGCTGAGAATTTTAGGGTCATACAGTATCGATTGAGGTTGAGTAGTTTAGGGTCATGCAGTTTGGATCGACGTTGAGGAGTTTAGGTACTCACAGTATGGACCATTGCAGTGCAGTTTAGGGTCTTATAGTACGGACTGTATTCGAGTCGTTTAGGGTCATGAAATATGAATAGTGGCTGAGTAGTTTAGGGTCATGCAGTATGGACCGAGGCTGAGCTATTTATGATCATGAAGTACGGACTAAGGCTAAGCAGTTTAGGGCCATGCAGAATGGACCGAGGCTGGGACTTTTACAGTCATGCATTATGGATCGAGGCTGAGCAGTTTAAGGGCATGCTGTATGCACCGTGGCTGAGCAGTTTAGGGTCATGCCGTAGGGACTTTGGCTGAGCAGTAAAGTGTCATGCAGTATGGATCTAGACTTAGAAATGTTAAGGTCATGCAGTAGTGACAGGGGTTGAGTAGTTTAGTGTCTTGTAGTATGGACAGACGCTAAGCAGTCTAGGGTCATGTAGTATGGACCGAGGCTAAGCAGTTGAGGGTTTTGCAGTATGAACTGAGGCTGAGTAGTTTAGGGTCATGCTGTATGGAACGAGGTTGTGCAATTTGGGGTCATGCCGCATGGATCGTGGCTGCGATGTTTAGAGTCTTACAGTATGGACCATGGGTGACTAGCTTACAGTTTTGCAGTATGGACCATGGCTTAGGAGTTTAGGTTCTTGCAGTCTGGACCGTGGTAGAGCAGTTTAGGGCCATGCAGTATGGATCTAGGCTGAGTTGTTTAGGATCCTGCAGTATAGACCGATGCTGAGTAGTTAGGGTCATGCAGTATGGATCCAGGCTGAGCAGTTTAGGGTCTTGCTGTATGGACCATGGCATAGCAGTTTAGAGTCTTGCAGTATGGACTGTGGTCGAAGAGTTTATGGTCGTGCAGTATGGACCGTGGCTGAGAAGTTTTGTGTCATGCAGTATGGATCGAGGCTGAGCATTTTAGGGTCATGCAATATGGGCCGAGTGTGAGCAGTTTCGGGTCATGCATTATGGCCGAGGCTGCGACATTTAGGGTCATGCAGTATGGACCGAGGTTGAAGAGTCTAGGGTCACGCAGCAAGGACCGTGACGGGGCTGTTTAAAGTCTTGTAGTATGGATCATGACTGAGCAGTTTGGGGTTTTTCAATATGGATCGTGGCTGAGTAGTTAAGGGTCGTGTAGTATCGACTGTGGTTGAGTAGCTTAGGGTCATGCAGTATGAACCAAGACTGAGCAGTTTAGGGTCATGCAGTACTGACCGAGGCCGAGCAATTTAAGGTCATGCAGTATGGACTGCGGCAGAGCAATTTAGGGTCATGCTGTATGGACCGAGGCTAAACAGACTAAGTTAATGTAGTATGGACTGAGGCTGAGACTTTTAGGGTCGAGCAGTATGGACTGAGGCTGAGCAGTTTATGGGCACATTGTATGGACCTTGGTTGAGTAGTTTAGGGTCATGTCATAAGGATCGAGGCTGAGCAGTAAAGTGTCATGCAGTATGGATCAAGGCTGAGTAATTTTAGGGTCATGCTGTATGGACTGAGGCAGAGCTGTTTGGTGTCACACCGTATGGACTGAGGCAAAGCAGTATTGGATCATGTAGTATGGTATAGGGCTAAGCAGTTTAGGGTATTACAGTATGAACCAAGGCTGAGCAGTTTAGGGTCATGCAGTATGGACCGAGGCTGAGCTGCTTATGGCTGAGTAGTTTTGGGTCATGCAGTATGGATCGTGGCTACGCGGTTTAGGGTCTTGCAGTATGGATCATGGCTGAGCAATTTAGGGCTTTGTAGTATGGACCGTTGCTAAACAGTCTATAGTCTTGCAATATGGACCATGGCTGAGCAGTTTAGTGTCATGCAGTATGGGCCGTGGCTGGGTAGTTTAAGGTCATGCACTATGGACCGAGGTTGAGCAGTTTAACATCATACAGTACGCGCAGAGGCCGAACAGTTTGGGGTCATGTAGTATGGACCGAGATTGAGCAGTTTAGGGTCATGCAGTATGGACCGTACCTGAGCAATTTAAGGTAATAGAGTATGGACAAGGGCTGAGACTTTTAGAGTCATGCCGTATGGACCGAGCCTGAGCAGTTTAAGGGCGTATGGATCGTGGTTGAGCAGTTTAGGGTCATGCAGTAAGGACTGAGGCTGAGCTGCTTAGTGTCATGCAGTATGGACCAAGGTTGAGCAGTATAGGGTCATGTAGTATGGACCGAGGCTAAGCAGTTTAAGGTTCTTCAGTATGAACCGAGGCTGAGTAATTTAAGTTTAGTTACTTAGGGTCATGCAGTATGGATCGTCGCTGATAAGTTTAGAGTCTTTCAGTATGGACCATGGGTGAGTAGTTAACGATTTTGCAGTACGGACCGTGGCTGAGCTATATATGGTCTTGCAGTCTGGACCGTGGCTATGTAGTTTAGAACCATGCAATATAGATCGTGGCTGAACAGTTTAAGATCATGCAGTATGGACTGAGGCAGAGCAATTTAGGGTCATGCATAATGGACCGAGGCAAAGCAATTTACAGCCAGGCAGTATGGACCGAGGCTGAGCAGAGGGTCATGTATTATGGACCAAGTCTGAGCAGTTTAAGGTCATGCAGTATGGACCGAGGCTGAAAAGTTTAGGGTCTTGCAGTATGGACCGAGGTTGAGCTGTTTTAGGGTCATATAGTATGGACCAAGGCTCTGCAATTTTGGGTCATGGAGTAAGGACCGAGGCTGAGCAGTTTAAGGTTATGGAGTGTGGACCGAGGTAGAGTAGTTTAGGGTCATGCAGTATGGACAGACGCTGAGTTGTTTAAGGTCATGCAGTATGGACCGAGGCTGAGCAATTTAAGGTCTTGTAGTATGGACCATGGCTGAGCAGCTTAGGGATTTACAGTACAGACCGTGGCTGAGCAATTTTGGGTATTGCTATAGGGACCGTGGCTGAGCAGTTTAGGGTCATGCAGAATGGACTTTGGCCGAGCAATTTAGGGTCTTGCAATATGGACCGTGGCTTAGCTTTTTAGGGTCATGCAGTATGAACCAAGGCTAACCAATTTAAGGTCATGCAATGTGGACTGAGGCTGAGCTGTTTAGGGTCATGCAGTTCGTACCGAGGACGACCAGTTTGGGAAAATGCAGTATGGACTATGGCAGAGCAATTTATGGTCATGAAGTATGCAACTGAGGCTGACCAGTTTAGGGTCATGCAATGTGGACGAGGCTGAGCAGTTGATGATCATGCAGTATGGACCGAGGCTGAGTTGTTTAGAGTCATGCAGTTTGGACCGAGGCTAAGCCGTTTAGAGTCATGAAATATGGACCAAGGCTTAGCTGTTTATGGTCGTGGAGTATGGACCGAGGCTGAGCAGATTACGGTCAGGTAGTTTGGACTGTGGCTGAGCTGTTGAGGGTCATGCAGTACGATCTGAGACTGAGCAGTTTAGGTCGTGCAGTACGGATGGAGGTTGAGCAGTACTAAGGTAATCCAGTATGGACCGAAGCTCAGTAGGTTGGGGTCATGCAGTATGGACTCAGGCTGAGCAGTTTAGGGTTATGCAGTATGGACTGAGGCAGAGTAGTTTAAAGAGATGAAGTGTGAACCGAGACTGAGCAGTTTACGGTCTTGCAGTATAGAATGAGGCTGAGCAGTTTGGGGTCATGCAGTGTGGCCCGAGGCTGAGGAGTTTATGGTCATACATTACGGACCGAGGATTAGCCGTTTAGGATCTGGTAGTATAGATCGACACATAGATATTTAAGGTCATGCAGTACGGATCGAGGAACAGCAGTTTAGGGTCATGTTGTATGGAAAAGTTTAGGGTCATGCACTATGTATTGAGGCTGAGTAGTTTAGGGTCTTGTCGAAAGGACGGATGCTGAGCAGTTTAGGGTTATGCAGTATGGACCGAGGCTGAGCAGTTTCGGGTCATGTTGTACGGACTGAGGCTGAGTAGTTTTGGGTTATGCAGTATGGATAGAGGCTGAGCAATTTAGGGTCTTGTAGTAAAAACCATGGCTGAGCAGTAAAGGGATTTGCAGTACGGACCGCGGCTGAGCAATGTTGGGTCTTGCTGTAGGGACCGTAGCTAAGCAATTTAGGGTCATTAGGAATGGACCGTGGCTGAGCAGTTTATGGTCATGCAGTATGGACAATGTCTTAGCAGTTTAGGGTCATGCAGTATGGAGGCAATTTAAGGTCGTACAAGATGGATCGAGGCTGAGATGTTCAAGGTCATGAAGTACGGACTGAGGCAGACCAGTTTGGGGAGATGCAGTATGGCCTGTGGCTGAGCAGTTTATGGTCATGCAGTAGGCAACCAAGGCTTAGCAGCTTAGGGTCATGCAGTAAGGACCGAGGATGAGCAGTTTCGGGTCTGGCAGTAGGGACCAAGGCTGAGTAGTTTAGGGTCATGTAGTATGGATAGAGGCCGAGCAGTTTAGGGTCCTGTAGTGTGGACCGAGGCTGAGCGGTTTAGCGTAATGCCATATGGACCGAGGCTGTGCAGTTTAAGACTATGTTGTATGGACTGAGGATGGGAAATTTAGGGTCATACAGTATGGACTAAGGCTGAGTAGTTTTGAATCATGCAGTAGGGATTGAGGCAGAGCAGTTTAGGTACTTGCAGTATGGACCATTGCTGAGTAGTTTAGGGTCTTATTGCTCGGACCGTGTTCGAGAAGTTTAGGGTCATGCAGTATGGACAGTGGCTTAGTAGTTTAGGGTCATGCAGTTATGGTCATGCAGTACGGAGTGAGGCTGAGCAGTTTAGGGTAATGGAGAATCGACCAAGGCTGGGACTTTTAGGGCCATGCAGTGTGGACCGAGGCTGAGCAATTTAAGGGCATGTTGCATGGATCGGGGCTGAGCTATTTTGGGTCATGCCGTAGGGACCGTGGCTGAGCAATAAAGTGTCATGCAATATGGATCGAGGCTGGGCAATTTTAGGGTCATGCAGTATGGATTGAGGCTGAGCAGCTTAGTGTCATGCAGTATGGACCAAGGCTGAGCTGTATAGGGTCATGTAATATAGACTAGGGCTAAGCAGTTGAGGGTTTTGCAGTACGAACCGAGGCTGAGTAGTTTATGGTCATGCAGTTTGCGCTCATGCCGTGTGGATCGTGGCTAAGAAGTTTAGAGTCCTACAGTATGGACATTGGGTTAGTAGTTTACAGTTTTGCAGTATGGACCCTGGCTTAGCAGTTTAAGTTCCTGCAATCTGGACCGTGACCGAGCCGTTTAGGGCCATGCAGTATGGATCTAGGCCGAGCTTTTTAGGATCCTGCGGTATGGAACGATGCTGAGTAGTTTAGGGTCATGTAGTATGGATCTAGGCTGAGCAGTTTAGGGTCTTGCAGTATGGACCATGACTGAGCAGTTTAAGGTCATGTAGTATGGACCGTGGCCGAGAAGTTTAAGGTCATGCTGTGTGGATCGTGGCTGAGCAGTTTAGTGTCATGCAGTATGGATCGAGGTTGAGCATTTTTGGATCATGCAATATGGACCGAGGGTGAGCAGTTTCAGATCCTGTAGTATGGCCGACGCGGAGAAGTCCAAGGTCATGCAGTGCTGACCGAGGCTGTGCTGTTTAAGATCATGCATTATGGATTGAGCCTTAGCCGTTGAGGGTCAAGTAGTAGGGATCGAGGCATAGAGTTTTAAGGTCATGCAATATGGGTCAAGGAACAGCAGTTTAGGGTCATGCTATATGAACGGAGGCTGGGAAGTTTAGGGTCATGCCGTATGCACCGAGGCTGCGTAGTTTAGGGGTCTGCAGTATGGACCTAGGCTGAGCAGTTTAGGGTCATGAAGTGTGGACTGAGGCTGAGTAGTTTAGGATCATGCAGTATGGATCAATGCTAAGCATATTAGAGGCTTGCAGTATGGACCTTGGCTGAGCAGTTCAGGGTCTTACAGTATGGATAGAGGCTTAGCATTTTAGGGTCATGCAACAATGGCCAAGGGTGAGCAGTTTAGGGTGATGCAGTATGGACCCAAGAAGAGAAGTTTAGGGTCATGCAGTATGGACTGAGGTTGAGCAGTCTAGGGTCATGCAGTATGGACCGTGGCTGAGCACTTTATAGTATTGCAATACGGACCATGGCTGAGCAGTTTAGGAATTTTCAATATGGACCGCGGCTGAGTAGTTAAGGGTCGTGCAGTATGGACAGTGGTCGAGCAGTTTAGGGTCATGCAATATGGACAAAGGCAAAGCAATTTAGGGTCTTGCAGTACGGACATAGGCTGAGCAGTTTAAGGTCATGCAGTATGGACCGAGGCAGAGCAATTTTTGCTCATGCAGTATGGACTGAGGCTGAGCAGTTTAGGGTCATATTGTACGGATAAAGGCTGAGACTTTTGGGTCGTGCAGAATGGACCGAGGCTAAGCAGTTTACGGACATGCTGTCTGGACTGTGGCTGAGCAGTTTAGGGACATGTAGTAGGGTCCGAGGATGAGAGGTGTAGTGTCATGCTGTATGGATCAAGGCTGAGCAATTTTAGGGTCATGCAGTATGGATTGAGGCTGCATAGTTTATTGTCATGCAGTATGGACCAAGGCTGAGCAGCATAATGGACCGAAGCTGAGAGTTTAGGGTCTACTATTATGAAAGGAGACTGAGCAGTTCAGGGTCACACAGTATGGACCGAGGCTGAGAAGTTTAGAGTCTTGCAGTCTGGACCATGGCTGAGCAGTTTACGGTTTTGCATTAAGGACCGTGGCTTAGCAGTTTAGGGTCTTGCAGTCTGGACGGAGGCTGAGTAGTTTAGGGCTATACGGTATGGATCGAGGCTGAGCAGTTTATGCAGTACGGACCGAGGCTACGCAATTTCATGCAATATGGACCAAGGTTGAGCAGTTTAGGGTCATGCTGTAAGGAGCGATGTTGAGTAGTTTACGGTCATGCAGTATGAACCAAGGCTCAACAGTTTAAGGTCATACAGTATGGACCGAGGCTGAGCAGTTTAGGGTCTTACAATAAGGACCGAGGCAGAGTAGTTTAAGGTGATGTTGTACGGACCGCTGCTGAGCAGTTTAGGGTCATGCAATACACAACGAGGCTGAGCAGTTTGGGGTCATGCAGTACGGACAGAGGCTGAGCAGTTTTCGATCATGTAGTATGGACCGAGGCTGAGTTGTTTTGGGTCATGCAGTATGGACAGAGCCTGAGCAATTTAGGGTCATGCAGTATGGACCATGGCTGAGCAGATTCCCAATTTGCGGTGCGGACCGTGGCTGAGCACTATTGAGTCTTGTAGTAAGGACCGTTGGTAAGCATTTTTGAGTCATGATGTATGGACAGAGGCTGAGCAGTTTAGGGTCATGCAGTATGGACCCAGGCTGAGCAATTTAGGATCTTGTAGTAAGGACCATGGCTGAGCAGCTTTGGGATTTGCAGTACGGGTCGTGGCTGAGCAGTGTTGGGTCTTGCAGTATGGTTTAGGGCTTTGTCTTTTAGGGTCAAGCAGTATGAACCGTTGCTTAGCAGTTTATTGTCATACAGTATGGACTGAGGCTGAGCAATTTAAGATTGTGCAGTATGGACCGAGGCTTGACAGTTTTCGGTCATGTAGTATGGATCGAGGCTGAGAAGTTTAGGGTCATGCAGTATGGACCGAGGGTGAGCAATTTAAGGTGAAGCATTCTGGACCATGGAGGAGCAGTTTAGGGTTTAGCAGTACGGACCAAGGCTGAAATGTTTAGGGTCATGCAATATGGATCGAGGCTGAGCCGTTTTAGCGTCATGCTATATGGACCGTGGCTGGGCAGTTAAGGTCATGCATTATGGATCGATGCTGAGCAGTTTATGGTCAGGTAGGAGAGACCGAGGCTGAGCATTCTAGGGTTATGCAGTAAGGACCGAGGCTGAGTACTTTTGGAACATATAGTATGGACCGAGGCTGAGTAGTTTTGGATCATGCAGTATGGACCGAGGCTGAGCCGATTAACGTCATGTAGTGTGTACCGAGGCTGACCAGTTTTGGGTCATGCAGTATGGACCGAGGCTTAGTACATTGAGGTCATGCACTAGGGACCAAGGTTGAGCGGTTAAGGGTAATGTAGTATGGACCGAGGCTGAGCAGTTTAGGGTAATGCAGTATGGACCGTGGCTGAGTAGTTTAGTGTCTTATAGTATGGACCATGGCTGAGCTGTTTTGGGTTTTGTTGTAAGGATAGTGGATGAGCAGTTTAGGGTCTCGCAGTCTCGACCGTGGCTTAGTAGTTTAAGGTCATGCAGTATTGACCAAGGCTTAGGATTTTACAGTCACACAGTATGGATCGAGGCTAAGCAATTTATGGTCATGCAGTATGTACAGAGGCTGAGTAGTTTAGGGTCATGCAGTATGGACCGAGGATGAGCAGTTTAGGGCCATGCGGTTTGAACTGTGGCTGAGTAGTTTAGGGTCATGCAGTATAGACTAAGGCTCAACAGTTTAGGGTCATGCAGTACGAACCGAGGCTCAGCAGTTTAGGGTCATGCAGTATGGACGGAGGCTGGGCAGTTAAGGATTATTCAGTTTGAACCGAGGTAGAGTAGTTTATGGTCATCTCGAACGGACCGAGACTGAGCAGTTTAGACTTATGTAACATGGACTGAGGCTGAGTAGTTTAGGGCCGTGCAGTATGGATCGAGGTTGCGCAGTTTAGGGTCATGTTGTTAGTATCGAGGCAGAGCAGTTTAGGGTTATGCAATATGAACCGAGGCTGAGTGGTTTAAGGCCATGCAGCATGATCCGAGGCTAAGTAGTTTAAGGCCATGCGGTAAGGACCGAGGCTCAACACTTTAGAGTCATGCAGTATGGACCGAGGCTGAGACATTTAGAGTCATGCTGTATGGACTGAGGCTGAGTAGTTTAGGGTCATCCCGTAGGGACCCAAGCGGGGTAGTTTAACGTCACACAGTATGAACAGAGGTTGAGCAGCTTTTGGTCATTTGGTATGGATTGTGGCTGAGCAATTTAGGGTCTTGCAGTATGGACCATGGCTGAGCAGTTTACGATTTTGCAGTATGGACCGTGGCTGAGCAGTTTAGGGTCTTGCAATATGAACCGTGGCTGAGCAGTTTAGGGTCATGCAGTATGGACCGAGGCGTGGAACTTTAGGGTCATGCACTATGGACCGAGGCTGAACAGTTAAGGGTCATGCGGTATGGACTGCGGCAGAGCAGTTTAGGGTCATACAAGACGGTCTGTGGCTGAGCAGTTTAGTGTCATGAAGTCTGGACCGAGGTTGAGTAGTTTAGGGTCATGCAGTATGGACCGAGGCTAAGCAGTTTAGGGTCATGCAGTATGGACCGAGGCAGAGCAGTTTATCGTCATCCAGTGTAGACCATGGCTGAGCAGTTTAGGGTCATGCACCACGGACCGAGGCTTAGCAATTTAGGGTAATGCGATGGGGACCAAGGATTAGCAGTTGACGGTAATGCAGTCTGGACAGAGGCTAAGCAGTTAAGGGTCATGTAAAATGGAGCAAGGCTGAGCCGTTTAGGGTTTCACAGTATAGACTGTTGATGAGTAGTTAAGAGTCTTTCAGTGTGGACCGTGGCTGAGAAGTTTAGGGTCATGCAGTATGGACAGAGGCTGAGCAGTTTAGTGTCTTGTAGTATGGGCCGAGGCTG
>NW_006497767.1:1901320-1976738 GCF_000471905.2 Amborella trichopoda
GAGGCCGAGTAGTTTAGGGTCATGCAGTATGGACCATGGCTGAGCAATTTAGGGTCATGCAGTTCGGACCAAGGCTGAGCTGTTTGGGGCCTTGTAGTATGGACCACGGCTGAGCAGTTTATGGTCATGCAGTTTGCAACCGAGCCTGAGCAGTTTAGGGTCATGCAGTATCGGCCGAAGATGAGCAGTTTAGGGTCATGCAGTATGGACCGAAGCTGAGCAGTTTAGGGTCATGCAGTATGGACCGAGGCTGAGTAGTTTTAGGTCATACAGTATGGACATAAGCTAAGTAGTTTAGGGTCATGCAGTATGGACGGAGGCTAAGCAGTTTAGGTTCATGCTGTATGGACCGAAGCTGAGCAGTTTAGGATTATTCCATATGGACCGAGGCTAAGTAGTTTAGGGAGGTGCCGTGTGGACCAAGGTTGAGCAGTTTAGGGTCTTGCAATATTGACCGAGGCTGAGAAGTTTATGGTCATGCAGTTTGGACCGAGGCTGAGAAGTTCAGGGTCATGCACTACGGACCGAGGCTCAACAATTTAGGGTCATGTAGTATGGACCGAGGCTTATCAGTTTAGCGTCTTGTGGTATGGGTCGAAGCACAGCTGTTTAGAGTCATGTAGTGTCGACCGAGGTTGGGATGTTTAGGGTCATGTAGTATGAACTGAGGCTGGGTAGTTTAGGGTCATGCAGAAAGGTCCGATGCTGAGCAGTTCAGGTTTATGTTGTATGGACCGACGCTTAGCAGTTTTGGGTCATGCAGTATGGACCAAGGCTACGTAGTTTAGGGTCATGCGGTATGGATCGAGGCTGAGCAGTTTAAGGTCATGTAGTATGGACCATGGGTGAGTAATTTAGTGTCATGTAGTATGGACTGTGTTTGAGAAATTTTGTGTCATGCAGTATGGATCGAGGCTGAGCATTTTAGGGTCATGCAATATGGGCCGAGGGTAAGCAGTTTAGGGTCATGTAGTATGGACCCAGGCGGAGAAGTTTAGGGTCATGCAGTATGGACCGAGGTTGACCCGGTTCGGTATTTTCTTCTCCTTCATTTCCTCTTTTAGTTTTTTGTATTGATTTTATTTTGATATGGATTTGATTCGTTCTGATTTAAAATTTTGTTTTCAAATGCTCTGGATCACGCTGGCTCCACCACAAATCTAAGAGCAGATCTGCTCGTTTCTGGGCTGATCTGATCTCAGATCTGAATTCGATTGTTCCCACTTTCTCTACCATTGATTTTTAATTTATTTTTATCAGTTGAAATTGTCAAATCTAATAGATTTACATCGTTAGATCGCTTGATTCTATGCAATAAGTAGTTTGGCGTCCACTGTGGGGCAAATCGAGCGTGATCCAAGCATCAAAATTTTGAAAATCTCAAAACCTTCTGAAACTTTTCAAGCATGTTCTAGGTAATATTTTGTAATTGTTTCTAAAGTTTCAGGTCAAAATGAAATATTTTAAAAATTCAGAAAACTATTATTTTGCTAGATCTGCTCTCACTTTATTTTAATTTATGTTCATCAAAAAACATTTTATTTTATGTTTCTCCAAATTTACAGTAAGCTTATTTTATCAACATATACAATAAAAAAAATATAAAACAAATAAAAATTAATAATTTTTTTGGGCGGCACAAGGCTTTCCTCCCATGCGACACGAGTCGTGCTGCCCATGTCCTGGGCGACATGCTTTCTGGTTCCTCTGGTCGCCCAATTCAGAATTTTTTGAAACTTTTTAGGCTGGGTCCTGGGACTTTCTTGTAACTGATCAAAACATTTCAAGCGAAAATAAATTTTTTAAAAATACCAAAAAAATAAATTGCTTGATACAGGTATGTTCTATCTACTGTTCTTTTATTTCACTTTGTTTTAATTTTATTTGATCAAAAGTCTGAATTTTATGCTTCTCCAAGTTTTAGTAGCCTTATTTCATCAAAATCAACAAGATAAAAAAAAAAAAATTCAAAACAAATACTTTGGTTTTTTGGCAGCACGACCCGTGCCGCTCAACCTACAAGTGCGACACAACTTGTGCCGCCCAATCCAAGATGTCCCAGAAAAATTCTGGGACCCCACAGGCCTGTTCCAGAGCCTCTTTTGTGCTTGGTCACCAATTTTTGGCTTAAAATAAATTTTTTAAAATATAAAATAAATATTTTTCTTTAGGTAAGTCTGTCCTACTCCTGACTTTTTTCTTTTTTTATTTTAGTTTATTAATTTTGGCTGAAACAATTTTTCCCTGCTTTCAACATGATTAGTTTAATTGTGTTTCATCAAACTTTAAAGCGATAAAAAGTTTAAAGAAAAAAAAAAAAGAATACATCGACGGTTGCTTGCACCCTCCCTGAACCGTGCCATTCGAGTCATCCTTGACTCGGGTCACGTTCAACTTAGAACGAACTGTGTCTGGTTTCACTGCTTTGACCATACATTCTTAGGGGCTCCTCACCCCTCCATCTATATTGTGTCTCGAGCGAGTTTTTCCTCGAAGCGCGCATCGCTAGGCGCGATCAACGTTGAGCGCTCAGTTGTTGTCTTTCTTATTATGTGCATGTGTGTATGACTTTATTTTCATTTGCGTGCTTCTTTACACACTCTTGCACACACCGACCAGGAATCCCGAAAAACCAGAAAACAAATTTTTCGAAAACCCCCAAAATTCACGTTATCGGCGTGAGGGGAACCCAGCTTTAAGAGTCGAGATAGTTGGGATGCACGTAACTTTAACTGTGGGCGCCCCTCCGTAATCCTTTGCCTCAAAGTAGCTCCGCGTATAGTAGGACCTGGAAAAATCCTATAACAGGAGGCTAGGACCTATGTGGGGACCTATATCAGCCTAGCTGCATTTCAGTAGTTAGGAACCCACTCTCAAGCCAACCCTACCTATCGTACTTTACTAAGTCAAACGTATTCGTGTGCTTGCTTGCTTATTTCTGATTGGTTAATCTTAGATCTCAGCCCGAACCCGCTTTTGGTCCAAGCTGAACTCTGGGTCCAAGTTCAGGCTTTCACCCAACCTAGCTCAGGTCCAAACCAGGTTCACACCTTGGTCCAAGTTCAAGCTTATACCCAGCCTAGCTCAGGTCCGAACGAGGTCCACGCTTAGGTCCAAACCTAGGCCCCCTTTTGAGTTCGAGCCAGAGTTCGAGCCTAAGCCAACTTTGATCCAGTCGGGGTCTACACCCGTTCTGAGTTTTGCAACCCTTTAGGTCCAAGCTCAAGCTTGCACCCAGCTCTGTCCAAGTCCGAACCAGGTTCACACCTAGGTCCGAACGTAGACCCACTCTTGGTCCAAGCTGAGACTCGCACCCATCTAGTCTAGATCTTAGTCTAGGTTTTAACACAAGTCTAAGGTTAGATTTGCCTTTAAAGCTAGACTAGGCTTACCCTAGTTTAGGGTCTTAACCAAAACTCATTGAGTCTAGCAAGTCTAGATTCTGGACTAGTCTTAGCCTTGGTCTTAATTAACGTTTGCCCTTACATTCAGGTTGAGTCTACCCTAGGTCATTGAGTTTAGATCTTACCTAAGCCTAGACTCTAGAACCCAGCCAAAGAAAGTCATCATGTTGGTTACCCAAGACAATTACAATGACCGCTCCACGGCGGACTCTAACCGAACCTTACCAAACCTAGGGACCAGTATGCCCCAATCCCTTGTGATTACGGTCAGAACTCGGTACAATCCACTATCATCCAGGTCTTCAATTAGAAGCCGAGTCTTAGAGATCCACTCCTAACCCTGATCTCTGTATGGTCCGTAAAGTTGGCTCTGCCCAAAAAACATTGAACAGTTAGGGGGTCCGACCGGGCATTGTCCTACAGGGAATCTTACGTAGCCACAGTAGGAGCCGTCAGACCTTAGGCAACCAAAGCAGGAGCCGTGCAAGGGAAGAAGTTCGTGCGCCATCTAATGCCAATTCCCACTCCTCAAACCATGTAACCTTGAGATGCAGTGGTCTCAGAACCAAGACCCACCTAGGTCTAGGAGATCCAATCCAAACTCGAGCCACCATAGGACTGCTCACGATGTTCTTAACACTGTACGCAGCCAAGGCGTCAATCTAAACCAACCCTTAGGTGAGATAGGCATCCAGGCTGCCCTCAAAAGTGTAGTTGACTTAGGTTACACAATTCATGGCCCAGTTCATGGGTCGGTCCAAAACCAACCTAATAGCATAGGTCAACCCACAGCACAGCCGAGTCAGCCGATTCTTCAATCGATCCCTCCTGTGCATCTGGTCCAACAAACCTTGTCATTTTTGCAACCGGTGGCGACACCTATGGGCCAGTATACCCCTTAGGCACAAATGTATCAAACCCCCACGATAACCACGGATCATCCATCACAGGCCTAAGCAGGCCAACATCTAGCCCAAGTCTCGCCTCATAAGTCTATGCTTGGGAACCCACCGACCGGTGGGCCTACTCTCATGCCAAATACCCAACAAGAAGGCACATTAAACGCGATGCAAGATATGCTTGTAAGGATGGGTATGCATGAAATCCTACCCCTGAAGGCCTATGTTCACGAGACCCTTAGAGGCATGGAAGACCTTCCCCCTGGGTTTGTCAACTCATAGTTTAAAAACAAATTCAATGGGAAGAGTGACCCAGATATTCACGTCAAGGTACACCTCCTCTCTGTCCGAGCTTTGCGAGACAGGTCTAACCAGTTGAAGGCCCTGTTTTCACAAACTTTGACTAGTGAGGCTTTAAACTGGCATCAGAGAATAATGACTGCTCAACCACACATAACTCTAGACGAAATGTTCAACCAGTTCGTCTCTCATTACCGTGGGTCGACACCAAGATCTCTATCCCTAGGCAAGCTCAGTGCAACTAAACAAAACCCAAGAGAATCCTTTGAGGATTTTATCTGTCGATTTCGCAAGGCGGCAATGCAGGTCATCGAATGTCTACATACAGACTTAGCTAGAATCTCCATGGCCTTAGAAAATGCAGCTCCTTAATACAGGACCTTCTTTAGCCAGGGACTTATCCCCCATTCTTTCGACTCCATGATCGAGCAGGTGGCATGACATGAAAGGGCGAGAGGGACACCCCTCAGTACTAGGCCCGATAACAAACCCATCATGACTCCCCAGAATAAAAATAAGAGCAACTGCAAGGGGAAAGCTTCCAGTCAGGTTAATGAAATTGTCATTAAGGGACTTCCTCCATCACTACAAGAGGCTAAAGTATTAATCATGCTGGCCTCGCTCTCGAAGCTAACTTCCTATGCCTGTTATGAACGCTTGAAACTAGCTAGGCCCTCCATGGTTTTATGAGTATAACTACCAACTACCACATATAGAAGATGGGTGAACCTCGCAATGATGAAATTGGCTAGTCTGGGAGCATATTTCTCTCCACTGAATCCCCTGAGGCAAAATGGGGCAAGCTCATCCTTGTGTGTGCTTACAGCGACCCAATAGTCAGAAATTCGAGACAAAAACCCTACAACTAGGGGGGCTGAGTTTGTAAATATTTAGTTTGAAAAGTATGTGCAAAGAAAGTGTTCTACTATACTTCGATGAATAAAATTGCACACTTACAAGGGCTAGCTTAACAAAGACACCCAAACAAGGGCAATAAAAAATAAATAAAAAATTCGCACTCCCCATAACAGGGGAAAAGTTGAGAAAGACATCACAATAGGGGTAGCAACACTTAATAAATAATAATAATAATAATAGAAAACATTTCTATGGGCGACACACTTGGTGTCGCCCAACCAAAACATAATTAAAAATATATATATAAATAAATAAATACAAGAAATGCAAAAAAAAAGTTGAAATGGGCAACACACTTGGTGTCACCCAGTCTACGAGGGCGACACCACTCGTGTCACCTAAATATTTTTACAAAAAACTGTTTTTTTCAATTAAACCGACCTTTCCAAATAAAGACAAAAATTTCAAAAAATTCCATATGCTCCTCGGTGGTATGAGCCTAAATTGCCAACCAATTTCAAAACTAAAAAAAAAATTCAAAAATTTCCAAAGACTCCTTGGTGGCATGAGCCTAAATTGCCAACCGATTTCAAAATATTTTGCTCCTCGGTGGCATGAGCCTAAACTGCCAACCGGCTTCAAAATCTTTTCTTCCTCTGTGGCATGAGTCTAAACTACCCACCAATTTCAGAAAAATCATTTGCTCTATGGTGGCATGAGTCTAAACTGCCAACGAGGATTCAGATTGTCAAACTCGTTGAATGTTAAAAGGTCGAGCGAACACGTCAATTTTGTGCGACGTTAAAAAACCGAGCTAACACGTCAAACTTGTGAGTGTTAAAAAACCGAGCTAACATGTCAAACGCGTGCAACGTTGAAAAATCGAGCTAACACGTCAAACTCGTGCAACATTAAAAAAATGAGGTAACACATCAAACTCGTGCGAAGTTAAAAAATCGAGCTAATACGTCAAACTCGTGCAACGTTAAAAAAATGAGCTAACATGTCAAACTCGTGCGACGTTAGAAAAACGAGCTAACAGGTCAAACTCATGCAACGTTAAAAGAGCCAAGACAGGTAATGTCTAGCCCCGTATGATGTAAAAGATCGGGTTATCCAGTTCAACATCAAACTCATGCGACGTAAAAGAGCCGAGACAGGTACTGTCTATCCCCGTATGATGTAAAAGATCGGGTGTATGGTCCATCACTGCATGACGCTAAACTGTTTAGAGGGCTCTTTGGTTGCTAGAGTTGAAATTGCTAGCCAACACTGTTTTCCAAAATATCTTCCTCTTCTCAAAATTTTAATTATATATCTTGTGTTTTCAAAAAATTTAATTTCTTTGTTAAAATCGTAACCTATCCCAGCTCCAGGTTCTGTTTCTATTCTCTTCCTACATTAAAAAAATTCTAAAAAGGCTTGTAAAAAGCAAAGGAGCTTGGACATCCGTATATGATGAACATCACGTTGCCGTGATTACCGCGTTGCCGTGATTACTGCGTTGCTGCCTTGTCCCTCTATTCGAAATTGATCAGACAAGTCTCGTCCTATAGAAAGCCTTTTCCTATAGACAGCCTTAGGAAACTCCTAAGGAAATCATTGAAATTTCCAAAGGAAATCAAAGAAATTGCCAAGGTTAAAATTTTCAAATTGAGAAAACCCTGAGGTCAAGTGGCATGGCTGTAAAATCCTCCTCGAGTTTCAAGCCTGCGTAACTCGCCGACACCTCACGCCGAAAACCCTAGGATGAAAATGACCTAGGTGGGTGAGCATGGGAGTGCAAAGGCTTGGAGGGATAGTTGGTGTGCCATCTGCCCACGTGACATCGGGATGACATTCATCTTTGACATGCTCTTGCCCCTGGAAGGACAGGGAGCGTCAGGGAGTCTACTGTTGCTACTCACCTATTCCTCAAGGGACAGGGAGTGCGCTTTCACCTGCCCCTCGAAGGATAGGGAACGACAACATGTCTACTTCTTTGCCACTCTCTTGTCCCTCGAAGGACAGGGAGTGCCAAAGAGGGGCAACTATAGACACCCACTTTAAATCTGGCAAGTTCTGTGGTTTTCTTAGACCCTTAGGATAAAATTGGCCTAGTAAACCCAAAATCCACCAGTCACACAATTTACTCTGTGAGCCGGAACCATTCTAACAGCCCAGAACCCAGCAGATGCCTGTTTGGACCCGGAATCCAATAAACGTGTTGTTTTACAAAAACAATCATTAAAAATAGTATTAAACTCTATTTTAAAGCAAAGTTTCTCTAAGATCTTCACAAGAGGATGAAGAAGACACCCAAATTAAAAAACTCAATTTGGACAAGTTTTGGTTTGGGCGACACGGGGCATGCCGCCCAAGCAACAATGGGCGTGTTGCCCAAGTCACCTTGTAAATGCTTTATTTTACCAAAACAATCATTAAAAATAGTAAAAAAATATGTTTTGACCCAAATGTTTTCTGATAGCTTCACAAGAGGCTAAGGAACACAACTGAAAAGAAAATTTTCAATTTGGAGCATTTTTTATTTGTGTGACACATGGCGTGCCTCTCAGGCGACACGACTCATGCTGCCCAGACCTATTTTTCCCCAAACACGTTTTATCATTTTTCGTGTTTTTAGGGTTATCTTGTGGGTGGATTGACCATGTGATGCTATCTGCTTCAGTCAAATCCAAATTTTAAAAAATAAAACATTGGTTTGACCAAGGGATTTGTTGGTTACGGGATAACTCTGCACCAACAAATCCCTTGTTCAGATGAACTCATTTTTGGTGACCATAAAAGGATGAAAAACAAGAGGGTTAAAGAGGGACGAGATTTTTGAAACTTTAGACTGGAAGCAAAACCCTAGAAGAGTAGAGAGACTTCTCTGAGAAAACCCTAACACTCATCTTAAATCTACCTAGACCTAGGGCACAACATCCCTTGATCTAAACCATTTCTAGGGCACAACCACCTTACTACTACCAGGGACTTGTTGATCGACATCTGGACCACAAGGGCAAATGGAACCGGTTCTTATGCGAGCGAGTCCTCGAAGACTCGGGAGGACGGGCCATCTGACCCGGTTAGATATTTTCTTGTCCTTCATTTCCTCTTTTATTTTATTGTATTTATTTTATTTTGATTTGGATTTGATTCATTCTGACTGAAAATTGAGTTTTGAAATGTTTTCGGATCACGTTGGCTCCGCCACAGATCTGAGAGCAGATTTCTGGGCAGATCTGAATTCGATTGTTCCCACTTTCTCTACCATTGCTTTTTCATTTATTTTTATCATTTGAAAGTGTCAGATCTGAGAGATCTACATCATTAGATCTCTCGATTCTGCGCTCTAAACAACATTGGAACCTTATTGGAAGTAGAGATGTCAGGATCATGGGCGTCTGCGCTTGAAGTTAACGGGAAATCCTCTAAGGATGATGATGAGTTGCAGGAAGTCCCAGAAGAATGGGAAGAAGGCGGTTGAGCCACAGTCGATGATCTTGAAGAAATAAATCTAGGGAATGAAGCTAACCCCAGACCTACCTTCATTTCGGTAAATATGTCTCCAGATGAGAAAAATTATTTCACTGCCTTCTTAAGGGCAAATCGAGATGTCTTTGCTTGGCATTACCATGAGATGCCTATTGTAGATCCCCAAGTCGTTGTTCATCGTCTGGGCATCGATCCGACTGTCAAACCTGTCAAGCAAAAATCAAGAAGGTTCAGACCTGATCTTGAAATGTAGATAGATGCTGAGGTAACCAAACTTACGCAGGCAGGTTTCCTTCACGAAGTCAAGTATCAAAAATGGCTGGCAAATGTTGTGTCAATCAAGAAGAAACATGGGCAAATCAGGGTCTACATCGACTGCCACAATCTCAAAACCGCTTGCCCCAAAGATGACTTTTCGTTGCCATTTACGAAAATGCTCATTGATTCCACAACTCATTGTCAGATCTTCTCTTTCATGAATGGATACTCCAGGTACAACCACATACGGATGGCCCCAGAAGATGAGGAAGCCACCGCGTTCTGGACTCCAAAAGGAGTCTTTTGCTACATAATGATGCCTTTTGGATTGAAGAATGACGGTGCAACGTATCAAAGAGCAATAACGACCATCTTTAACGACATGATGCACAAAGAGGTGGAGTGTTAGGTAGATGACTTGGTGGTAAAATCCAAAGAGAAAGATGCTCACATGAGAGACCTTGAAAAGGTATTCAAGCGACTACACTTTCATCAGCTCAAAATCAACCCATTGAAATACACTTTCGGCATGAGTTCAGGAAAGTTCTTGGGGTTCATTGTAAGACACCGAGGGCTTGAAGTTGTTTTACTCAAGATCAAGGCAATCCAAGAAATTCTGTCACCAACCACATTACGAGAACTATGCTCTCTTCAAGGGCAGCTAGCGTACATCCCCAGGTTCATGTCAAATCTCTCAAGTAGTTAATAAAAGAAAGATACTCCATTTATTTGGGATGAAGCATGTCAGGCAACCCTCGATGACATCAAGCATTATTTACTGAACCCTCCAGTCCTCTCTACACCGGTACTAGGAAGACCTCCCATCCTATATGTGACCGCTCTCGACGAGTCACTCGGGGCATTGTTGGCACAAAATAATGACGAGGGAAAAGAAATGGCACTGTATTTTCTGAATCGCAAGATGCAAGGGGCAGGGAAGAATTACCCCCAATAGAGAAGATATATAAAAACTCCGTCACTACTTCCTTTGCCATGAACTGAAACTTATATCAAAATCAAATCCTGTAAATTTCCTCATGACGCACCAATGCTTGTTAGGACGCCTTGCTAAGTGGGCATTATTGCTGACGAAATTCGACATCGCGTATGTCCCACAAAAGGCCATCAAGGGCGAAACCCTAGCTGATTTTCTCACAGCCCACCCCGTACCGGTGGAATCTCCTTTATCAAGTGATCTCACTGATGAAGAAGTATTCTGTGTAGAGCTTGCTCACGCGTGGAAAACGTACTTAGACGGAGCCTTCCAATCTGATTGAGGAGGCGCTAGAGTGGCATTCCTGACTCCTAAATGAGGGGTATTGCTACTTTCTTTCTCTCTTGCCAAGGCCGGTTCTCATAATGAGGTAGAATATCAGGCCCTTATGATTGGTTTGGAGATAGCCTTCGATCTAGACTTGGAACAGCTCATGGCGACTCTGAGTTGGTCATTTAAGGGAATATATGACGTAAGAAAAGACACTCTCAAGCCTTACCATGACACTACAAAATCATATATGGCCCAGTTTGAGAACGCGCCCTTAAGTCACATCTCCAGGAGGCCAAACTCGCAAGTTGATGCACTTCAAAAACTCGGCGCTACAATTCAATTACCCAAATCAGAACCCACGCTTGTTTGGGTGGCAGAATGGAGACACATTGAACTAAGAATGGGGGTAGACGCGAATGATGAGAGAAATCTCTTCCCCGAATTCCCTCCTTACCCATTCAGAGCAATTCTATCAGCTAAGGAAGTAATCAAGACTAGACAAGAAATGTCACGGAGTCAAGGAGCTAAGGTTCAAAACTAAGAACTGGAAGATTGGAGAGAGCCCATTACTAGTTTCCTAAAACAAGGCAGGCTCCCAAAAGATCATGCCGAACGCAACAGTGTACGTCGAATGTCTACCAAGTATGCCCTCCTTGAAGGAGAACTTTTTTTAGATGATCATTTGATTGTATTCTTCTTAGATGTGTGGACGCTCAAGAGACAAATAAGGTGTTGGAAGAAATACACTCAGACATTTGTGGACTACACTAATCCAGTCCTAAGCTCTATGAATGGATACGCAGATTGGAGTATTATTGGCCTTCGATGAGTGCTGATTCCTTAAGCTATTCTAAAAAGTGCCAAGTGTGCCAAATACCCTCAAGCCTTATTCATCAACCTCCAGAAACCCTATACCCTATAGTGGCATCATGGCTCTTTTCCCAATGGGTTATGACATTGTAGGGCCTATTGACCCTCCTTTGACAATGAGTCATGTCTTTATTCTAGCTGCAACGGATTATTTCTCTAAGTGGGTTGAAGCGGTACCCCTTAAGCAAGTTCTTGGGACAACAGTGGCCAACTTCGTACGACATCACATCATATATCGGTTTGGACTACCTGACCGGATTATATTTGACAATGGCCCTCCGTTCAAGAGTCATTACATTGATCACCTGACTAACCAGTTTGGTTTTGAGTTGAAGTACTCAACTATGTACCACCCTCAGGCAAATGACTTGATTCAGGCCTTCAATAAGACTATGTGCATTATTTTAAGGAAGTTAGTATCGAAAACAAAGAAGAATTGGAATGAGAAGCTTCCCGAAGAACTATGGGCTTATCCTACTACTACACGAAATGCTACTGATTCCACTCCTTATTCTCTGGTCTTTGGGGGTGTAGCAGTTTTACCTCTCGAAATTTAAATCTCTTCACTTCGAGTCT
The DNA here is from genome assembly GCF_000471905.2 of Amborella trichopoda. Next base: position 1,913,233 of record NW_006497767.1, read on the forward strand.
CTATACATCAAGGGCTAACCGAAGATGAGAGAGTCAAACTTCGATATCAAGAATTGGATGCACTTTATGAAAAGAGTCTAGAGGCTCAGCAGAAGCTCGAACTCAACTAAGGGAGAATGAAGATAGCCTTCGATAAGTCAGCTCATTCGCCTGTGATGATCTAGTTCTAGCCTTCAAAAGGCAGATCGTTATTCATGGACGTCATAAAGGGAAGTTTGAACCAAAGTGGGGAGGTCCCTTTATAGTAAAAAAGGTCTCCCCAAATCGAGCCTACATACTGGCACATCCTAATGGAAAGCAGGCAATGCCCCCTATCAATGGGCAATATTTAAAGAAGTATTATCCTTGATGCAAGCTCAAGAGGGGGCGACACAATCACAAAAAGTGAAGAGTTATGAGGATGATAAAGAGAATGCAAGCGAGAAAATTCAAACAAAGCTTAAACTCTTTTTATTTCCTTAGAAGGAGTTGCAAGTTACAATCCAGAGCCCATTATTAGGGTGGTTACAAGTCTCTTGCATCTGAGGAAAAGAGAACAGTTGACACCAGCAGTAATACTCTTGCATCTGAGGATAAGAGGATGGTTACAGGCCAAAAAGAAATTCTCTCCTCATGAAGAAGAAGCAAAACCACCAAAGAAATGCTCTCCTCAAGAAGAAGAAGCAAAACCACAAAAGAAATGCTCTCCTCATGAAGAAGAAGCAAAACCACCAAAGAGGATGGTTACAAGCCAAAAAAAGAAGCCAACCATTTTCTAGTCAGCTTCAATTCGTCTGAGGAGTATGTCAAACATACAAAGCAGACTTCTTTAGCAAGGAACTGGTCTATGATGGAGAGCATACCCTATTCACACTGGATGCCCTTCCACATAATAACATGGACTTCACTGTTGTGCTGGAGGACATGGCTTCCAACAGGCATCATAAGCTGGGCCTTACCACTGGTCACCACCCTTTGCCTACCCAAGTCAGCATCATGTGTGAACATCCTCAAGCATAACTTAACGTCATGCACAACAATCCCCATAATCAACTCATTACCACATGCGAACAATACTGCACGCACCATGATGCCGACCATGCACTTATAAGCGCCGTCTGAGGCCAGCACCGACATGTCTTCTGAAGGCCAGTGCCAGCTGTGCTTCTAAAAGATCAGTGTCGACTGTGTCTATGTCATCTATATTAGCACTGGCTATGCTTTAAAAATCTAGAGGCAGTTGCATATCCGAGGGCAGCGCCGGCTGTGTTTAAGACGCCTAGCCACGTCGACTGTTCATCTCCCGATGACCTTTTGGGTCTCCTCGATTCTCGAGACTCTTCATTTTCTAGTCGAGGACTCTTCACCTCCTCGATATTCTCTCTTCTTATTCCTCTATCATGAGCGGTGGAGGCTCATTGCTGCCCATGTTTTCTCTCTCTTCTTACCCTTTTATCATGGAAGGCCGGGATTCATCGACGTCCATTTTCTTTCCTATCTTTTCTCTCATCATTATCCATGTTCCCTTGCTCTCTTCTCTCTCTTTCTTCTACATTCTTTTCCTTCTCTCTTTCCTCTCTCCCTTTTTTCTTTCTTCCTTATTGCTTATCTCATCTTCTTCTCAAATGCATGACATCAGTAGTATTGTGCATGTCACTCTTTCTTTTTGATTTTTCTTCTCTCCCTCTCATTTGACCAAGAGAGGCTGAGAAAAACATTGTCATGGTAGTCTTATCGTCTAGCAGTATTACCCCTTAGCCGGTCCTAGTTACAGTGCCTGCCTTATTACTATCCATGATAGAAGGGACGACAAGGAGACTTTGACAAAGACCTGGCCCACCACTCGGGTTAAGGTCCGACTCACTGTTCATATCCCTGAAGTAAGAAGACATCATGCTGCCATGCATGCATAGAGAGGAAGGAGAGAGAATAGAGAGAATAGGAAAGAGAAGAAAGATAAAGAAAAAGAAGGAAAGTGGATAAAGAATATCAGAGAATGAATATAAAAGAAAGATATAGATGTGAGGAGAAAGAAAGAGAGAAAGAGACGAGGAGAGAGAAAGAGAGAGATGAGAGAAGGAGAGAGAAAGAGAGAAAGAGAGAGATGAGAGGAGTGAGAAAGAGAGAGATGAGAGGAGGAGAGAAAGAGAGAGAGATGAGAGGAGGAGAGAAAGAGAGAGAGATGAGAGGAGTGAGAAAGAGAGAGATGAGAGGAGGAGAGAAAGAGAGAGAGATGAGAGGAGGGGAGAAAGAGAGAGAGATGCGAGGAGGATGGAGAAAGTTATCTTCACCAAAGGGTATCAGACCTTTTCTTCTCTCTCTCTCTCCAAGATGTGCCCACAATTTGAACGTGAAAGCTCTCAAATTTTATTGATGAGTATTGAAAAATCAAGGGTCCTATAACAATTGTGTTTAACATGTACTTATAGAATTAGTCCCAAACATGAGTAGATGCCCAAAAACTACCTAAATTAATGATTATTGCAATTTAATTGAATTAAAAGAAATTCTAAAATCATGTGCACAAGGACTCTTTTGGCTTTGTGTGAAATTTCAAAATAGTCCCTATTGCTGCCCTAGAACTTGCACGATCTTCCATGGATGATTCGGTATTGCTTCAGCATTCGTTTGGCTGAATATGATTGCTTTCTTGTAGGGCTTGGCATGATGATCAATTTGATATTAACTTTGAGCTATGAATTATGTTTTTAGGCCACAATCATACGACTCGAAATTTGTATAGATCTTGTAAACGTTTAATCAGTAGTGTTGTTGTTTCTTGATATTTTTCTTTAATTTCTTGATTGAATCATACTGAGCATGCCGTCATGATCATGTTGCAAGGAACACAACTCGATTTCATGTCTGGATGAAGATTTCATGCTTTTAGGTTTTTGGCCGGATCTGACTGCTCGAATCTGCAGTAACTTTGACACCTTTATGTGCCGAATCCAACCGTTCATCATTTGTCGGGTTCAGACCAAAGAAATCCATAGACCTTAGGTATGTAATGCAATTAGTTTCCCATCGATCGGGTACGCGAGCGCCATGATATGGTCACTCAAGTGATGGGTGTTGCTGCTTAATTTTCTGCAACTATCTTCACGAATCATTAAATTGTCTATAGTTTTGCTCCCTGTTCGGGTATCGTCACAGGTCGTGCCAAATATCAAAATGCTCTTCTTGATGAGACGAACACACTCACCAATTTTGAGATCAATCCGACTCAAGATGAGTGAGATACGAGCCTTTGAAATTGCTGCTCGGGAGTGTGCACATCAACCTCCTTTAATGAAGATTGGTGCGTGTGGCCTACCCCTTTCAAATGTTTCACCCATAACTTTGTCCTAGAACGTCCGTTTAAGCTAAAACTTGACCTATAAGGGTTTTTGACCGTACCAGATCCAATGACGGTAGTCTCACAACTGTTTAATGTAGTGAAAATAGAGTTCTAGTTACAGAGTCCATTTCAGGGTGCTAGAGGTTGATTTTTCCTAAATGGTTTCTTTGTCTTCACTGCCTTAGACATGTTGGATTGCGATGAAACTTGACAAGTGGCCTTTTGAAGTGCTTAGGATGATTTGGGGAAATTTTGAGACTATCAAGAATTTCATCGTATGTTAAGGCTTTATTGATTGGCTTCCTCTTTATTCTGCATCAGGGACAAAGCAACTGAAAAAATGTCTTCAAACAACTTGCCCCACTGAGTATTGTGCTTCAAGAGAAGTTAGAAGGACAAATTTTGGAAAATTTTCCTTCAGTTTTATTACTTTTTTCTTCCTAGCCACAGGGCCACGTGAGCACCGAGGAGATCCATGCAATGTTGTAACTAGGATGTTCAGACGTTTGGATGCAACGTACAAGCCCACCCATGGAGACTTTAGCGGGAGAAGAGGTTTTTTGTAGGGATCCTATCAAAGTCCTAACCCCCGCGTGGACTGTTTGTGAATCTGACAGCTGAGGATTTTGTACCGACCTCGTTAGCCAGAAACAGGCCCGTCTGGCAGTCGGTGCCATGTTGAAGGGCATTTTTTTTCATTTAGTCTGGGTTTTTGTATCCTCTGGTGTTGATCCACGTTTCGAGTATTTGGTTTTGTTTATTCTAAGTGGTTTGCTGAAGGGCCTTTGGTTGGTGTCCGTCTGCATTGTGCACCAGATATTCATTGGTGGGTAGGGTACCTCATTTTATCGAGGTGACCGGCCTTGGGTATAGCCCCTGCCCACTGCTTTGTAGTTTCAATAATTAAGATACCTCTCTTCTTCTTTCGAGGCAACCACTGAGGATTCAATCCTAATTGCTGCATAACAGGTCCAAAGTCAGCCATGACTTGGCTTTCGTGGGGCTTCTTCAACATCTTTGAAGTGTGTTAGTGACCTTGTGAGAAAAGCTCTCTTCTTCATGAGACTTGTATTGCCTTTTTGGCGAGTTTTCTGTTCTTCGTGGCCTTTTTGTGAATGGACTCAGGTTGTTGGAATATTTTTCTTGAAGCTCGTATTTTTGGATCTTGATATTGTGACACCAGGGATTTTTCTCTTTAAGTGTGGGCTGAAGTCGCTTGTTGAGGTGAGCGCTACATCACCTATTTATTGGTCCAAGCATCTGTTACGGATTTTCACTTGAACTTGGGAAGCGACGTCGTAGAGACAGTTTTCACCAACTTCCTCTTATTTGGGGCTCTTTTACCCATGACCTTTCGGCCATGTTCACCCTTATTCTTCTATTTTTACTCAAGGTGCCCTTTCGAGATTTTTACTGTGTCCAGATTTTTATTCACGGAACTCTCTTACTCATAGTTTCATGACCATTCCTGTCCATCATTTTTACTCATGGCGTTCTCTTGTTCAGGTATACATCATGCCCGTTATTTCTTTTTTATTTAGTTTTTTGTGAAGGCATGTTTAAGGTCATGCCTTTGGGACCTGTGCGAAGCCTTTTAATGTCATACAATCAGGACATGAACAGTTTAAGGTCATACAACTAGATCATGGTGAAGATGGACGGCAGCCTATGGAGGCCATGGAGTGAGTATGGTGGTTGTTTTAGCTCACTTTGGGAAGATGGCACAAGTCTACCTATGAACGATGGATGGTGTATGAATGGAAGGTGAAAAGTGGTGACCCACTAGGTGATGGCGAGTATGGATGGCAGGATGGCTCATCATTTTGTGAGCATGAGTGAGACTCAATGGGGAATGGTTAAGGATGATGAAATAAATGGACTCACTGAGGAGGTAATGAAGGTGTCGCGCTCACACGAACGGGGCGGTTTGGGAAGACATGCGTGAAAATGCACGTAAAGGGCGTGTGCACGTGTGTGAGGGTGTTTTTAAAGTCATCTCGCCTGGACCTGTGCAAAGCAGTTTAATGTCATGCGGCCAAGATGTTCACTATAGTTTAAGGTCATATAGCATGGACCATCCTTATGCAGTTTAGAGTCATACAACTAGAACCATGCAGTTTAAGTCGTGCAACTAGACCTCTGATACAGTTTTAAGGTCATATAATTTGGACCATGGTGCTAAGCCTTTTATCGTCATGTGGAAAGGATGTGCACTATGGTTTAAGGTTATATTGCTTGAACCAGGACTGTGCAGTTTAAAGTCATACAGCCAAGACCATGCAATTTAAGGTCGTGCAACTAGACCTGTGCTATAATTTAAGGTCATATAGTTTGGACCATGCAATTTAGGGTCGTGCACCGAGACCAAGGCTGTGTAATTTAAGGTCATGCAGGCAGGACCAATGCTGTGCAATTTAAGGACATGCAGCACGGACCATTGTGTGGGTCGCCATGTAGGTGAAGCTCCATGGGGGATAAGTTTGTTGATAGTAATTTGACTCCCTAAGGATAAAATGATTACGGCCAGTAGGCTTTTTAGGTGGAGAAGCAGACTTCACTGGGGATTAGGGGACAAGTATGACTCCCTAAGGTGAAAGGTGGAACACCTTGGGGAATAATTTTATGGAAGGTAGCTCGACTCCTTGGGATAGGATGGCTTGGTGTGCGACTAACCCACAGGAGATTAAAGGGGTAAGCACGACCCTAACTCCGTTGGGGATTGGGTTGTAGTACGGGTGTAGCTCCTACTAGGGACAAGGGACAGTGGTGTGCTCTGAATTCTATTAAGGATGATCAGTCATGGCCTGGGTGGAACGACTGGATGGAACTCCACTGAGGATGACATAGGTTAAAGCTTTGGTGTAACTCCACTAGGGATAGCGGAAATGGCATGCTCATAACTCCAGTAAGGATAGTGGTGAGACGTGCATGACGGAAACCAAGTGCTAGCACATGAGCGACATTAGCACAAGGGCCGTACGATAATGGCCATGAGCAGCAGCGGCATTGACATATGCAGTGCTCCCACGGGCGACGACAACACACGTGGCGATAAACATTTTTCCTTTTAGAACACAAGCAACGTTGTGCATAACTGGTGCTGGGCTTTGGAGAACACAGTCGGCGTTGCACCATTGAGAACACAGCCGGCGATGGGTTAAGATTACACAGCCGGCCATGGGTTGAGATGACACAGTCGGTGATGACTTGTGCTCGGGTCTCTGGACCGAGCTCGACCCAGTCTTGGCTTTTGACGCATGGGATTTCATGCTGGCGAAAGACTTTAATCGGGTCTTGGGTCATGGCCCAACCCGATCCGGCCCTTCACAACTTGGTCTTCAAGGACCCTAATGGAATTCCTATCATGTGAGGGACAACACTTCATGAAAGCTTTGCTTATATAAGGGGGTAAACCCGATTTCTTCCGCTTTACCAAAGGTTAAAATGACCAAGGCATTTTAGCAGTGAGAATAAGACAGCTCCCGGCAAGATTTTCGATGAGCGTGCAAGGCACTTCGAGTAAGATTTTGCAAAATTTTCACTGCAAGCAGGAGAGAGCACCAGAAAGAACATCGCACTTTCATGAAGTTGCAGGAGTTTGTTGGTAAGTTAATGAGGCAAGCAAGGGGTCTATTGACAAGTGTAGTGAGGCGAGCAAAGGGTCTGTCGGGGAGCTTCAGAGACTCCGACTGTGGTTTTAGTTGTCTTGGTGAGGGAAAAAGGAGCAGAAGTTGCAGCAGAGGGCTGCTTGGGAACTTTTGTAGTGCTTCTGATAGTTTTTCGACAGTGTGCAGGAAGGGGAAAGGCTTTGCAGTAGGTTTTCAATGGAGGAAGGGAATTTTCAGATGGGAAATCAAAGGTCGTGGGGTAAACAGGAGTCACCGAGAGGTGAAGAGTCACGTTGGGAATTCAATCCATTGTAGGTAGATTGGGAGTCTTGGGAAGGTACACAGTAATCGAGGACACGAAGGGTCTTACGCAATCGAAGGGTCACAGGAGCTGAAGAAGCATAGAGAAATGAAGGGTCACCAGGAAGTGAACAGTCGTGGTGGCGAGCCTTGAAAACACAGCCGGCGTTAGCCTTAGGATATGCAGACATCCCAGTGCCTTAGAAACACAGCTGGCGCTAGCCTTAGGATACATAGCCGATGCTGGACCTTAAAAGCCCAACCAGCTAGAGTTAGCTTTAGGATACGCAGCCAGTTTTGGGCCTTAATAGGGGCATTGCCTCCTCTCCATCACGATGTGCTAGTCTGTAAGCTACATTTGGCGAGACCCTTTTTACTACAAAGGGACCTTCCCACTTGGATTCAAACTTCCCTTTGCACTTCCCATGCATAACAATCGGCCTCTTGACGGCTAGAACCAGATCCCCAAGGGCGAATGAGCGGACTTTGACTAACTTCTCAAAGGCCCTCTTCATTTTCCCTTGGTTGAATTCGAGGTTCTGCTGAGTTTCTAATCGAGTGCGTCTAATTCTTGATACTAAAGTTTGACTCTCTCATCTTCGGTTAGTCCTAGATGTATAGCGACACGTAATGAAGGGATTTGAATTTCAAGGGGTAAAACTGCTTCACCTTCATAGACTAGGGAATAAGGAGTGGAATCGGTGGAATTTCACGTGGTAGTGCGATAGGCCCACAAGGTTCAGGAAGCTTATCGTGTCAGTTCTTCTTTGTATTTGATAATGATTTCCTTAAAACATTACACAAGGTCTTACTGAAAGCCTCAGCTAATCCGTTGGCTCGAGGATGATACACAGTTGAGTACCTCCATTCGAAATCGAACTGATTAACTAAGAGATAGATGTGATGACTTCTGAACTGAGGGCCATTGTCAGATATAATACAGTCAGGCACTCTAAACCGATATATGATGTGATGTGGCACGAAGTTAGCCACCATGGTCCTAGGAACTTGCTTAAGGGGGACCGTTATAGCCCACTTGGAGTAATAATCTGTTACAGTTAGAATAAAGAAATGACTCGTTGCAGAAGGAGGGTCAGTAGGCCCTACCATGTGCATACCTCATTGTGAGAAAGGCCATGATGACACTGTACGGTGTAAGGGCTCTAGAGGTTGATGAACAAGGCTCGAGTGTATTTGGCACACCTGGCACTTCTTATCATAGTTTAAGGAATGAACATTCATTGAAGGCCAATAATACCCAATCTGCGTATCCATTCATAGAGCTTAGGGCGGGACTGATGTAATCCACAAATGCTTGAGTGTACTTCTTTCAGGATTTTATTTGCATCCTGTACGTCCACACATCTAAGAAGAATACCATCAAATGACCATCTGAAGAGAGGATCTCATTCAAGGAGGGTATACTTGGTAGACATTCGACATACACTATTACGCTCGACACGATCTTTTGAGAGTCTACCATGTTTTAGAAAGCTAGTGATGGGCTCTCTCCAATGTTCTACCTGCTCGACTTCTGCTCATATTGGGTCGAAGAACTCTGGTTCTTTGTTTTGAACCTTAACTACCTGACCCCATGCCATTTCATGTTCAGTCTTGATAATTTCTTTGGCTGATAGAAGTCTCCACTTTGCCACCCAGACAAGTGTGGGTCCTGATGTGGATAATTGAATTGTAGCCCCTAGTTTTGCAAGTGCATCAACCTGCAACTTTAGCCTCTGGGGGATGTGACTCAAGGATACATCATCAAGCTGGGCCATATACGATTTTGCAATATCGTGATAGGGCTTGAGAGTGTCTTTTCTCACGTCATATATTCCCTTAAGCTAGCGAATGACCAACTCAGAGTCGCCATAGATCTTGAGCTACTCCAAGTCTAAATCAAAGGCGATCTCCAATCTAATTCTAAGGGCATGATATTTTGCCTCGTTATGGGAATCAGCTTCAGTGAGAGAGAGAGAGAGAGAGGAAATACTCCTCCTTTCGGAGTCAAGAACACTACTCTGGTACCTCCTCGGTTAGATTGGAAGACTCTATCGAAGGATATTTCCCACGAGTGAGCAAGCTCTGCACATAATACTTCTTCATCAGAGAGATCACTTGATAAGGGGATTCTGCCGGTACAGGATGTGCTGCGAGAAAATTGGCGAAAGCTTGGCCCTTGATTGCCTTTTGTGGGACATAAATGATGTTGATTCCATCAGCGATAATGCCCACTTAGCAAGACATCCTAACAAGCATGGGCATCTAATTAGGAAATTTATAGTATCTTCTTTTAATATAAGTTTCACTTCATGACCAAGAAAGTAGTGATGAAGTTTTTATACTGCAGAGATCAGGGCGAGCACATCTTCTCTATAAGGGGATAATTCTTCTCAGCCCCCTGCATTCTGAGGCTGAGATAGTATAGCGCGGTCTCTTTTCCTTCGTCGTTATTCTGTGCCAATAATGCTACAAGTAACTCGTCGCGAGCAGTCACATATAGGATGAGAGGTTTTCCCAACGCCGATGTAGAGAGCACTGAAGGGTTGAGTAAATATTTCTTGAAGTCATCAAGGGTCGCCTGGCATGCTTCATCCCAGATGAATGGAGTATCCTTCTTTAAGAGGTGCGTAAAAGGCTTACAATGACTTAAGACGTTTAACATAAACCTGTGAATATATGCCAGCTGTCCTTGGAGAGATTGCAGCTCATGCAATGTAGTTGGTGGCAGCATTTATGGTATCTCCTTGATCTTGACCGGCTCCACTTTCAATCCTCGATGTCCACCAATGAACCCCAAGAACTTTCTTGAATGCACTCCAAAAGTGCATTATAGTGGGTGCATTTTGAGCGGATGAAGGCGTAGTCGCTCGAACACCTTTTCAAGGTCCCTCATATGATCATCTTTCTCTTCGGATTTTACCACCAAGTCAGCTACGTAACATTCCACCTTTTAGTGCATCATGTCATTGAAGATGGTCGTCATTGCTCTCGAATACGTGGCACCAGCATTCTTCAATCGAAACGATATCATTGTGTACTAGAAGAACCTTTTGGAGTCAAGAATGCAGTGGCTTCCTCATCTTTGAGTGTCATCCGTATCTGATTATACCCAGAGTATCCAACAATGAAGGAAAAGATTTAGTAGTGAGTCATAGAATCAATGAGCATCTTGGTGAATGGCAATGGGAAGTCATCTTTGGGACAGGCGACATTCAGGTCGCGGAAGTCAATGCAAACCCTGATTTGGTCATTCTTCTTGACTAGAACAACATTTGCTAGCCACTTTGGGTACTCGACTTAGCGAATGAAGCCTGCTTGTTTGAATTTGGTCACCTCGACATTTATCTGCATTTCGAGGTAAGGCCTAAACCTCTTTGATTTCTGCTTAACAGATTTGATAGTCAAATCGATTCCAATAAGATGAACAACGACTTCAGGGTCTAAACCAGGCATCTCATGGTAATGCCAGGCAAAGACGTCTCGGTTTGCTCACAAGAAAGTAGTGAAATTTTCTTTCTCTTCTGGAGACATATTCGCCGAGATGAAAGTGGGTCTAGGATCAGCCTCATCCCCTGGATTTATCTCCTTGAGTTCATCTGCTATGGCTTGACCGCCTTCTTCGCATTCTGGGACCTCTTGCAACTTTTCCTCAATGTCTTCAATGGTCTTTTGATTAACCTCAAATGCAGAGACCCATGATCCTGACATCTCCACCTCCAATAGAGCTCCAGGGTAGGTCATGATTTTTACACCTTTCACGAATTGAAGAACAGAAGGATCTACCTCAAACCTGGACTACATCTCAGGCTGTAAGAGTTTGACTTGAAAGTTACAAGGAATTTGAGATTCAACTATTGTGGGGTGAGAAGCATCCTCTATGAATCACGGGTGTCCGCAGTGTTTGCCTCGCACTGGCTAGTACTTCATAGACTTGTACCATGTGGCAAGCTTCTTGAGAATAGAAGCTCTGCCCTATTGACTCTCTCAGTCTCTGCTCAAAGTCAGGCTCAGGAGGCCAATAGGGGTTCTTTGACTTTGACCTCATGTGCTTCTTTGAAGAAGATGGCTCCGCTTTGGCTTGAGCCGCCAGGGCATCAACAACTGTTAAGAATCCAACTGCTTGGGCCAGCATCTTTTTCAATCGCCTATTGTGCGTCCTGCTTATGTTGGTTCCTTCAAGTTCTCTGTCAAGAGCCTCGAAGTCTGTACATTTCAAGGTTGTACCTGCAGGAGACATAGAAGAGGAAGAAGGATAATCAGAATAAGAAGAATGAGAAGGGTTAGTGAGTGAGGAACTTTTATGGTCGTTCCCCTCATCTGACCTATCTGGCCAGCTTTTTGCGTAATCACCAGAGTTGGATGTGTGCAGGGAATCATTTAGATCTTGCCCCTGCTTAGACTGTTGCGGAGATCTTTTAACACCATCACCCTCATTGGATGTGCTCTGAGGAGAAGATGGCTCTAGAACATCTTCGTGATGGGATGACGAAGGAAGGATTATCGCGCTAGGGATGAAGTCCAGTAAATTTAGCAATGGGGGAAGAGGCATGAGAAATTCCTGCTCGACTAGTGGTTGAGCCGTCTTGTTTTTTTGGAGAGCAACCCTTGGTACCCGTCTTGTCCTGGTTTCCATTGATGGTGCTTGATTCATGTTGCTAAGATTGTGAACTACCCTAGCTTGACGAACTGCTTCTCGCCTTAAGGACTTGAGTCTACTTCGCCTATGGTAGATTCTTCATGATTGGAAAGTTGAGGGTTCAATAGGGTTTAAGTCATCATTATCCAGATCTTGTGTTGGAAGGCCTTCTCGTAAAGGTGCAGCAATGATTTAGGAATCACTTTCTGAAACGTTGTAAGACTCTTGGCATCCCTGTATTTTCTTTGCGATTATATCATTAAAACTGGAGCATTTGCATAGGTCATGGCCCCATATCTGATGGTATGGGCACCAATGGTCCTCTGTCCCCTGAGCGAGGCATCGAGGCTGCCTTGTCAGATTTGGTGTGATGAGACCTTCTTGAAGCATCAAAACGAACAAGGCGCGAAGGAGGTCAGGCGCTTCGTCTTCCTCTTGGACTGTCATTGCATGGGAAGTTTCTGCTGCCCCAAATGCTTTCTTTAGCTCTTCAAGCATTATCTGACCCTTCCAAATCAGGGCCTCGATAATGTATTTTAGAGTGTAACTGTCATCTGTGGGGTGGTTCATCCTTCGATGGTAAGCACAGTAATTTGCTTGGGTATCAAGTCCAGCTTGAGAACTTGGTGTCTAAGAGGTCGATCATCTTCTTTTCCAGTAATAATCGAAGTACTACAGGGACCCATTCCTTCTCAAAAGGGTAGACTTTATTCTTATGTCTGGTCCAATAATCATCTCGATTAAGGCTCGCAAGTAAGCGTACTCGGCTGTACGACTGTTGTTGCTTGCCTTCCTGAGGCGCTGCCCTTGCAGTGCTTACCCCTTTGGAGAGGTCCAAAGTTTGGGAGAGAGCTTTATTTGGATCGCTTACGGTGATGGCTGCGCTGATCACTCCTTTTAGTTGGTCCCCGAGTATTAATCCGAGAGCTACCATTGCCTTGGTTGTTCCTTGAGCTTGTAAATTGTTGTCGTGATCCACCATGGTGGCATGACAGACTTTCTATGCAGACTGATTTAGAGATTATCTCTAACGTGGAGGTCAGATTGGAGGCCTCAACATGTAGGGAAATCTCTGGTCACATGTTTCAAACACAAGTTTGAACTACTTCTTTCTCAGGCATAGGATTGGGATGGCGAGCGGCCAAATTTCTCCACCTTGATATGAATTGATCCACAGACTCATCAGGGTCTTGGGTTAAGGTGAGAAACTCGATGGTTTGAACCTCTCTCTCGACCTCATAGAAACACTAGTGGAACAGTTTCTCCATTTCCTCCCAAGTATGTACTATGTTTCGGGGAAGCTGCGCATACCACTGGAAAGTCGGACCATCAAGGGTTTCAACAAATTGACAGATAAAGAGTCTCCCATCAGCCGCTCTCTCTAGACACGTTGCTTGGAAGTGAGCGATATGCTGGTTCAGGGATGTGGCTCCATTGATCGAGGGAATCTTCCCTTTCTTGTAATCTGAGGGAAAAGGCACCTTGTCAATGTATGAAGGGTATGGCTTTTGATATGGCGTTGCATCCTGTATTCTCGGGATTTGTCTATTCTTTAAGTTATGGGTCACCATGGCACCGATCTCTAATTATGAGGTGGGGTGAGGGACAGAATTGTCTTGTGAGGCAGGGGGAAGGGGCTGCCTTAGAGGCACATCATCTGAGTGATGGAAATTGACCTCATCGTTAGCTGATAATCGTGCGGCATCTATGGAAACAATCTTCTCCATCATTGCGTGCATCATGTCTTCAAACTTATTCATACGCTCTTCTGATGAGTCGCCAGGCTTGTTTATAGCCAATACGCTGACTGTTTCCCCAGAGAGGTCAGCCTTAATGCGCTTGATGGATCGCACTTAGTAGATCCCTAAGCAAGGGGTCAGCATGCCCCAACTGGACTCGAGTCCTGTATGCCAATCGCCTAAGGACCGGTTCTCGACGGTCTTGGGAGAGTGGCTGCTGAGTGGCTGGGTCATCTTCTACAACACTAATCATAGTGCAAGGTTCATGAACTTCTTCTTCAGACTTTATCATCTGAAAAGGGTAGAAGGGGTTCAGAGCTGGTTGCCCCGACCATCTTGGTTGCTTCACTAGTAAGAATTTGTAGACCCCTATCGCATTTGGCTTTAAGAATTTGATGGACCTCATGGCAGAACTACGATCGAGACTGCGGCTAGTCGTTGCGCAAGAAAGAGATGTTTTAATTAAGTGAAGCAAAGGGTGTGGGCCAGGAACTGGGGTCATTCTGGGCCAGGGAGGATGACAGACTTGATCTCCCATCAGGTCTTTGACTCGAGCTCTCTTATGAGCTCTAGAGACATGACCGAGATGATGGGGCTGGTTCAAGATGGTACTCTTGAGGAAGGTGTTCGACTACCAAGGATGGAGATGCTTACCCAAGGGAGGAGGGGCAAGTAGGAGAAGGGTTGATTCATGAGGGCGCCTGAGTCGAGAGCAAGGGGTTGTCTGTGATGGTGATGTGTGTGCACCCTTTGAAGAACCTTGGGGTCAACCCAGGCTCGAGCAATTATTCTGGCCTTAAGAGGTCGAGAACTGCCAGCAGGTGTCTGTAAGAGAACAAGTGGAACCCAGCCCCTTACAGGGTACGCTAGTGTGTGCTAAGTAGGAGGACGAGGGGGTCGTCTTCCACGTACTCGTGTTGGCATGATGACAACGTTCCCTTGAATGGTGGGATGTATATGCATAATGTGTGTAGGACCTAGCCTTATGAGGCTTGATCCCGGATGCTGACTCGAGGTAACATAAAGGTTACTTCGAGGTGTGGCTCAAGTGGATCACCCACAAGCCTTAACGGGTGTGCGAGAGGTGGAGGCCCCAGGGTCTCTACCTCGATGTGTCGAGCATCTAAGCATAGAGACTCGTGGTGGTGCAGTAATGTGGGGGGTAACCTTGCGGTGACTCACAAAAGCAATGGCAATTTCTTTGCCTTTTGCAGAAAGGGACAGGGTAGCCTTCCGGCGTACCTCGGCAATGCGACGACAAGTGATTTGCTCGTGATAGGGTGAATGCTATGAGTGGTGGCATGTGTGCCACCGATGCTGGGTGTCTTAGCAGAAGTTCCACCAGGGCTAAGAGATGGGGAGTTAGGGACCTTTAAGTCTCTCCTCACACTTATCCAGGTTAAGACCTGAGAGCTAGACACTGGGTCTTTGTTCAAAAGGAAGGTTGGGAATGAAGTTTGTGAAACTTGTTCCCGGGGAATGCTCGTGAATGCGGGGATCAGGAAATCCCCAATTCAAATAAACAGGTTAAGAAACCAAACAGCCATGTGGTGTGTGAAAACAGAAAAACAAAGGAAAAACTAGTCAAACAAAAATGACTTGATGAAGGGGCAGTAAGTCCCCAATGGAGTCGCCAAGCTGATTAGGTGCCTCGATCTCACCCTCTGGATCTGGATGATCGGGGGGCACGTGTCATGGGTTTCAAGGGAACCCGAGACTTTTAGATCGCTCTCTCGAGAACCTCACTCAGGAGTGAGAGCTGGTATTCCAATCGATGAGAGAGGAATTTAAGGTGGGTTCGAGACTTACTCAGGCTAGCTCATGTGGGCGCCCTCTTAGATTATGAAGAAATCACCCCAGTCGTAGAACTGGTTTGGAATTGTCTCCCTTGGCCTGTATTTTCCTATTTCTGCATTCATACACACATGGTTATTTTTACAAGACAAGTGGGCCGAAAGAGACCCCACCTTGTCTTTGAGCGAATGTACACGGGTGTGCACATCCAAGAGAAGAAAGGGTAAGAGGGTAGATGAAAGAAGAAGAAAAAGGTAAATCAGAGGAATTTTGACTAGGTGACGAGACTAACACAACAGCTAGATCTGTAAGTGATTTCCTCGGTGTAGTAGCATGATGGGCACAGTAACTAGACCGACACAACATAAATACTACTAGATGCTAGAAGGATCATCGACCGACCTGGCTAAGCCTATCATGACAATAAGGTCGGCACTGTAACTAAGACCGACTTGGTTAGGTGCCTCGATCTTGCCCTCCGGATCTAGGGATCTAGCGACACGCAACTCAAGTTTCAAGGGAACCTGGGACTTGAGATAGCTCTCTCGAGAACCTTGCTAAAAAATAAGGGCAGGTAGACCAACCGATGAGAGAGGAATTTAAGGTGGATTCGGGACTTACTCGGGCTGCCTCACATGGGTGCCATCTTATATCACGAAGAAAGTCCCCCCAGTCGTAAAACTGGTTTGGAATCACCTCCCTTTGGCATGTATTCTCCTGTTTGTCCAATCACACACATATGGCAAATGTTACAAGACAAGTGGGTCAAGGGACCCCACCTTACCTTTGGGTGAATGTACATGGGCGTGCACATTCAAAAAGAGGAAGAGAAGAATGAGAGAAGAAAGATTGGGGTTAGAAGAATTTGACCAGATGGTGAGACTGACACAGTGACTAAGCTAGTAAGTAATTGACCCGACGTGGAAGTAAAACGGGCACGGTAACTCAGACCAGCTCAACATAATTACTACTAGAGGATAATATCAATACTGAATAGCTATACACTATGGCTAGTCTTTCATGGCGATAAAGCGGGCACAGTAACTCTGACTAGCACAATGACATTACGACTAAATGATGAGACTACCATGGAAAGCTAGTCTAGACCCCTCATAATCAAAAGAAAGAATAAAAGAAAGAATAGAGAGAAAAAAGAGAGAAAAAAAAAGAAGGTAAGAGAAGAAGAAGAGAATAGAAAGAAGGGGAGGAAGAGAAGGAAAGGAGAAGAAGAGCATGAGAGAAGATAGAGGGAAAAGAAAGGGTAAACACAGACGATAATGACAAAAGGAGAGAGAAGACTCAGACGGCGATGGCTTCCGCCGACTGTGACGTGAGGGGGAAACACAGGTGGAAACTTGCTTTCACCGACTGTGACATGAGAAAGAAGTGGAGAACACACGAGCGGTGATGTTCCTCTTCCGGCTGTGATAAAGAGAGACGAAAGAGAAAGAACATAGGCGGCGATGGGCTTCTGCTGTCTATGACAGGAGAGAGAAGAGAGAAAGGACTCAGACGACGATGTGCTTCTGCCGTCTATGACAGAAGAGAGAGTGAAGGAACACAGGCAGTGCTAAGCTTATGTCAACTATGACAGAAGAGAAGAAAGAGAGACAAAATATGGGCGTCAATAGGCTTGCACCGGCTATGACAAAAGAGAAGAAAGTGAGAGAAAACACAAGTGGCGCTAGGCTTGCCGTCTGTGACAGAAGACAAAAGGGAGAGAATTTTTAGTTCTCAAGAGTAGGAAGGCATCACACTAGATGATAGGTCCTCCATGTGTGAATGGAGAAAGAACGAGGAGCAGAAAAAGAGAGACAAGATAGACCAGAGGGGGAAGAGAGAAAGAGATAAAGATGAAAGTAGGAAAGAGAAAGGGAGAGAAGAGAGAAAAGAAGAGAGAGAAAGAGAGATAGAGATGAGAAAGAAAAGACGAGAGGGAAAGAGAGAGATAAAGATGAGAGAGAAAAGAAGAGAGATAGAGATGAGAGAGAAAAGAGGAGGAGAGAGAAAGTTACCATACCGAGGGATACCATCCCTTTTCTTCTCTCTCCTCTCTCTCTCTCCAAGACACACTCACGAACTTACGTAAGAATTGAAATTTTATTGAATGATCTCAATAATGAACCAAAGGTTCTTTATAATTAGGTTTTGCATGTTTATATAAAATTGAGACCAAACATGGGTGGATGCCCAAAAACTATCTAAATTGATGATAATTACAATTTAATTGAATTAAAATAAATTAAGAAAATAGGGTGCGAAAGGACTGTTTTGCCCTAGCCTAACAATAGATGGAATTTCGTAACAGTCCTTGTTGTTGCCCGTGAACTTGCATGATCTTCCGTGCTCGACATGGAGATCGAATTAATACTCATTTTGAGCCATGAATCATGTTTTTAAGCTAGGATCATGAGGCTTGAAATTTGCATGAACTTTGAAAACTTTGGATCCATAGTTTCCTTGATGTTTTTTTGTGATTTCTTCATCGTAGTGCACTGAGCATACCGTTACTATCGTGTAGCAATGAACGGGATGCGATTTGGAGCCCGAACAAAGATTTCACAAATTTTGGGTTTTGGCCAGAATCTAGAATCCGACGGCCGAAATTTACAGTCACTTCGTTGCCTTCATGTGAAAAATTTAACCGTTCATCATGTACGGGTTCGATTCAATGGTAGCCCTGGACCTCACGTACATGATGGAATTGGTTTCACGTTGATCTAATGCATGAGCGTTGTGATTTGGTCGCTCGAGCAAGGCGTATCGCTGTTAAATTTTCTACAACTTCTTCACAAATCGGTAACTTTTCTCTTGTTTTTCTCCCTACTCAGACATCATCACAAGGCGTACCACATATCAAAACGCTCGTCTTGACGAGACAAACATGCTCACAAAATTTGAGCACGATCTGATTCGGATCGAGTGAGATAAGGGCCCCGAAAACACCCACCTTTAATGGTGTTTTGGTGCAGGGTGGCCACAGGGGAATAGTGTGCGGCTCCCTTGTTTCAATGTTTTTCTCATAACATTGTCTTGAAGTGTCCAATTACGTTAAAACTGGACCCATAGGTGTTTTTGACAGTGTCGGATCTAATGGCGGTGGTCCCACAACTGTTTGACGTACAAAAAACATAATTCTAGTTGTAAGGGTTCGTTTCAAGGTGTTAGAGGCCATTATTTCCGAAATTGTTTCTTTGTGTTCACTACCTTAGACATGTAAAACTGGACAAAACTTGACAAGTGGCCTTTTGGAGTGATTACAAATATATTGACCAATTCTAGAGCTATTCTAGGATTGTTGAGAATTCCACTATTGTTGAGAATTCCACTATTGTTAGCAGGCCTTATTGCCCGGCTTCATCTTTATTCTATATCCGCGACCAAGGTGCTGAAAAATGTATTCAAACATAGCTCAACGGAAATATTGCTAAATGACATGACTACCATGGCAATGTTTATCTCAGTCTTTCTTGGTCAAATGAGAGAGAGAGAGAAGAAAGATGAGAGAGAAAGAGAGTCATGGACAGTACTACCGATGTCGTGCATGTGAGAAGAAGATGAGATGAGAAATAAGGAAGAAAGGTAAAAGGGTGAGAGCAAAGAGAGAAGAAAACAAATGGAGAAGAAAGACAGAGAAGAGAGCAAGGGAACATGGACAGCGATGAGCTCTCGCCGTCCATGACAGAAGGGTAAGAAGAGAGAAAAAACATTGGCCATAATGCGCTTCCACGGCTCATGACAGAGGAATAAAAAGAGAGAGAATACATAGAGGACGATGACCTTTCACCGTCAATAACAAAGGAATGAGAGATAAAAGAGAATACGTGGATGGCGATGAGCTTCCACCGTCCATGACTCACAGTCAAGAAGATATAGAAAACATGGACGGCGATGAGCTTCCATCGTTCATGACAGAGGAATGAGAGAAGAGAGAAAAGACATGGATGGAGATGAGCTTCCAACATCCGTGACATAGGAATGAGAGGAGAGAGAAAATATGGGCGACGATGTACTTCCACAGTCCATGACATAAGATTAAGAGGAGAGAGAAAATATGAGTGATAATGTGCTTCTACCGTTCATGACCGAAGATTAAGGGGAGAGAGAAAACATGAGGCGATGATGTGTTTCTGTCATCCATGACAGAGAAATGAGAGGAGAGGGAAGATATGGATGGTGATGAGCTCTACCGTCGGTGACATAAGAATGAAAGGAGAGAGAAAACATGAGTGGCGATGTGCTTCCACCTTCCATGATAGAAGATTAAGAGGAGAGAGAAAATATGGGCGACGATGTGCTTCTCTAGTCCATGACAGAAGATTTAGAGGAGAGACAAATATGAGAGATGAAGTGCTTCCTCCATCCATGATAAAAATATTAATAGAAGAGAGAAAACATGGGCGCCGATGTGTTTCCACTATCCATGACAGAGAATAAAGAAAAGAGAGAGAACATTGACGGCGATGTGCTTCTGTCGTTCATGATAGAGGAATGAGAAGAAAGAGGAAACATGGGCAGTGATGTGCTTACGCCGTCCATGACAGAAGATTAAAAAAAAAGAAAAAATGTGGACGGTGATGTGCTTCCACCGTCCATGATAGAAGGGAAGACAAGAAGACTTTGACAGAGACTGGCCTGTCACTCAGGTTAATGCCTGGCTCACTGTTCGTGGCTCTAAAGCAAGAAGATATCATGCTAAGCGATAGACTCCACCATGCATGAACAGAGAGGAAGAAGAGAGAATAGAGAGAGAATAGGAAAGAGAAGAAAGAGAAAAGAAAGATAAAGGAAACGAAGGAAAGTGGATAAAGAAGATCATAGAATAAATCTAAAAGAAAGATATAGATGAGAGGAGAGAGAAAGAGAGAGATGAGAGGAGGAGAGAGAAAGCAACCTTCATCCAAGGGTATCGAACCCTTTTCCTCTCTCTCCTCTCTCTCTATCTCTCCAAGACATGCCCACAATTTGAATGTGAAATATCTCAAATTTTATTGATGAGTATTGAAAAATAAAGGGTTCTATAATAATTGTGTTGAACATGTACTTCTAGAATTGGCCCCAAACATGCGTGGATGTCAAAAAACTATCTAAATTGATGATAATTACAATTTAATGGAATTAAAATAAATTCTAAAATTGGGTGTAAAAAGATTGTTTTGCCCTTGCCCAACAATGTGTGAAATTTCAAAACAGTCCATGCTGCTGCCCTAGAACTTGCGCGATCTTCCATGGATGATTCGGCGTTGCTCCGACATCCACTTGGTCGAAAGATGATTGCTTTCTTGTCAGGCTCGGCATGACGATCAATTTGATACCAACTTCGAGCTTTGAGTCACGTTTTTAAGCCACGATCATACGACTCAAAATTTGTATGTATCTTGAAAAATTTCGATCCATAGTGTGCTTGTTTCTAAATATTTTTCTTTTATATCTTAATTGAATCACACTGAACATATCGTCACGATCACGTTGCAATGAATGCAGCTTGATTTTGTGTCCGGACAAAGATTTCGCCGTTTTAGGTTTTTTATCGGATCTTGAAATTCGACAGCAAAAATCTGTAGCAACTTTGATGCCTTCATGTACCGAATCTAATCGTTTATCATACATGGGGTTCAGATCAAAGATAGCCCTAGACCTTACGTACATAATGCAATTGGTTTCTTGTCTATGAGTATGCGAGCGCCATGATATGGCCGCTCGAGTGATGCGTGCTGCTGCTGAATTTTTTGCAATTATCTTTAGGAATCATCAACTTCTCTCTAGTTTTTCTCCCTACTTGGGTATTGTCATGGGTTGTGCTACATATCGAAACGCTCGTCTTAATGAGACGAAGACGCTCACCAATTTTGAGAGCAATCCGACTCATGACGAGTGAGATATGGTCTATTGAAATTGCTACTCAGGACTATGCACATCAACCTCCTTTAATGGAGATTGGTGTAAGGAGGCCACACGAGAATAGTGTGCAGCCTACAACTTTTAAATGTTTCACTTATAACTTTGTCATGGAACGTCCATTTAAGCTAAAACATGACCCATGAGTGCTTTCGACCGTGTTGAATCCAATAGCGTGGTCCCACAGCTGTTTGACACGCCAAAAATAGAGTTCTAGTTACGGGATCCGTTTTAAGGTGCGAGAGGCTCATTTTTCTAAAATTGTTTCTTTGTCTACACTGCCTTAGACATGTTGGATTGCGACG
Source organism: Amborella trichopoda (assembly GCF_000471905.2). The sequence goes on from NW_006497767.1 coordinate 1,934,835, forward strand.
AAACTTAGCAGGTGGCCTTTTGAAATGCTTAGGAAGTTCTTGACCCATTCTAGGGTAATTCTGAGACTGTCGAGAATTTCACCGTATGTTAATGCTTTATTGATTGACTTCCTCTTTATTCTGCATCAGGGACCAAGGTACTGAAAAAATGTCTTCAAACAACGATAACTATCTCGACACGATGGGTAGGCTGCTTGACAACAACACTACCACGGTGGTTGGTCTGGCGTAACGGCTAATCTAGCACGACAGTTAGATGGGCACGGTAACTAGACAAGTACGACAGCTAGGCTGCTCGGTGTCGATACTAACACGACTGCACAAGTCTCAGCCTACCCTCTAATCAAATTGTTTGAAGACATTTTTTAGCCCCTTGGTCCCCGATGCGGAATAAAAGAGAAGTCAGTCAATAAAGCTTTGACCTACAGTGGAATTATCGACAACCTTAGAATTTCCACAAAAAGGGTTAGGATCTTCCTAAGGATTTCAAAAGGTCACCTGTCAAGTTTCGTCGCAATCCAAAATGTCTAAGGCAGTGCAAACAAATAATAAATTTCAGAAAAATAGGTTTCTAACACCCTGGAACGGACCCTAGAACTGGAACCTTATTTTTAGAGCATCAAATACCTATGGGGACAACTTCCATTGGATCCGACATGGTCAAAAAGCCCCAGGGGTCAAGTTTCAACTCAAACAAACATTCCAGGACAAAGTTACGAGCAAAAGACTAAAAAAAGAAAGGGCGCTCGTTATTCCTTTGCGCCCTCCCTGCACCAATTTCTATTAAAAGAGATTGGTTTTCATTGTCCCGAATAACAACTTTGAAGACTCATATCTTCCTCGTTACGAGACGGGTAGGCTCAAATTTTGCAAGCACGTTTTGATATGTTCCTCGTCAAAACAAGCGTTTTGATATGTGGCATGTCAGTGACGATGTCCAAGCAAGGAGAAAAGCTATAGAGAATTTGACGAATTGAGATCAAGGTCGCAGGAAAATCAGCAGTAGCAAGTCCCACTCGAGCGGCCATATCACGGAACTCGCACACCTGATTGATGTGAAACCAGCTACAATATGTGTGCAAGGTTCGAGGCTACCATTGGTCTAGACCTCATGTGTGATGAACAGTTAGATTTCATCTAAAATGACGTTAAAGTTGCTACAAAATTTCGACCGTCGGAATCCAAATTTCGGTCAAAAACCCAAAATGGAAAAATATTTGTTCGGGCATAAAATCGAGCTGCATTTGTTGCAACACGATAGTGACAGCATTCTCAGTGCATTTCAACAAAGCAACCAAGGAAATATATCAAGAAATGAGTGTACTATTGATCAAAAATTTTCAAGATTTTCAAGTCACATGGTCGTGGCCTAAAAACACGATCCGTGGCTCGAAGTTAGTATCAAATTGATTGTCAAGCTGAGCCCAACAAGAAATTAATAATTTTTAGGCCAAAGGGGTGCCACAGTAACCTTGAATTGGCTTAGGAAAATCGAACACGTTCCATAGTTGTAGCAAGGATTGTTTTGAAATTTCATGTATTGTTGGGTAGTGGCAAATCCATAATTTTGCACCCATTTTTAGATTTTATTTTAATTCAAATAAATTGTATTTTTTAGCAATTAGGGTAAGTTTTGAGCATCCACCCATGTTTTGAGCCCAACCCTATAATACATGTTATGTCTCATTGTAAAAGGACCTTCTGGTTTCAACTTCATGAAGTAAAATTGATAGTTTTGGTCTTGAGATTGTGGCACGTCTTGGAGACAGAGAGAGGAGAGAGAAGAAAAAGTCTACTACCCCTAGTTGATGGTAATTTTCTCTCTTCCTCTCTTCTCTCTCCTCTTCTTTCTTTCTCTCTCTTCTTTTTCTCCCTTTCTCTGTTCTTTCTTTCCCTCTCTTCTTCTCTCTTTCTATCCTCTTCTTCTCTTCTCCCTCTTCCTCTTCTCTCTGTCTCTCTCTCCTCTTCTTGTTCCCTCTGTCTCTCTCTTCTTTACCTCAAACAGCACGATAGTAAGCATCGTTGTGCATGTCTTACTCTCTTTCTTTTTCTTTCTTTCTTTCTCTCTTCTTCTTCTTCTCTATATCCCTCTCTTCTCTAGCTCAAACATGCACGACAGTAAGCATTATCATGCATGTCTTTCTCTCTACCTCTTTTTCTCTCTGCTTCTATCTTTCTATCTCTTCCTCTTTTCAACTCTCTCTTCTCTCTCGACATGCATGACAGTAGGCACAGCCATGCATGTCTCTGTTTCCCTTCTTTCCACTTTTTTCTTTGCTCTCTTTCCTCGCTCATCCCCCCTCTTTCCTACTCTTTTCTCTTTTCCCTAATCTTCTCTTTCCTTCTCTCTCTACTTTTCCCTCTTCTTTCTTTACTCTCTTTCCTGATTTCTTTTTACACTTTCCTCTCTTCCTTCCCTTTCTCTCTCCTCTGTCTCTCCTTTTCCCTCTCTATCTTTCCTTTTCTCTCTCTATTTTTTCCTTTCTCTCTCCTCTCTAGTCATGCACAACAGTGCCCATCGCCGAGCATGACATCTTTCTTCTCTTGAAATATGCACAATGAGCCGAGCCTTAACCTGAGTGATGGGACGAGCCTCTGTCTGAATTCTGCTTTTCGAATGTTGTGCACGGCGATGCTCATCGCTGCGCACGAAATTTCTTCCCCTATTCTCTGACAAGGACATTGAGCCCTTTCCCAAGTGGTAGGTCGTGTCTGAGTCTCTTTTGACACGGACGACAATGCCTATTATCGTGTGTGTCTTTTCTTTTCTCTCTGCTATCTCTCTTCCTCTTATCATGGATGGTAGAATCTATCGTCATCTATGTTCTCTCTTACACTCTCTCTCCTATCATGGACGGTGGAACCCATCGTCATCTATGTTTCTTCTTCCCTTTTCTCTTCCGCCCTTCTCCCATGCATGGTGGAGCGCATTGTCGTCCATGTTTCTTCTCTCTCTCTCCCCCTTTCTCTCTCCACTATCATGGATAATGGAGCTCATCACCATCCACATTCCTTTCCTCTTTCTCTCTCCTCTGTCATGGACAGTAGAACCCATCACCATCCATTGTACTTTCTTCCTCCCCCTCATGTCATGAACGGCAATGACTATCGCCATCCATGACATATATCTCATCTCTCCCCTGATCTTCTTCCCTCTTTCTTCTCCCTTTTCTGTCTCTTCTCATCTTCTTCTTTCTTCCTATCTCTTTCTCTTCTCTCCCTACTCTTCTCTCTCTCGTACTTTCTGTCCCCTCCCCTCTCTCTAGTCTTTCCTCTTCTTCTCTCTTCTTTCCCTTCTCTTCTCCTCTTCTCTTCTTCTTCTTCTCTCTTCTCTTCTCTTCTTCTCTTCTTCTCTCTTCTCTTCTCTTCTTTTCTTTTTCTTCTTCTCTCTTCTCTTCTTCTTTTCGCTTCTCTTCCTCTCTTCTTCTTCTTCTCTCTTTTCTTCTCTTCCCTTCTCTCCTTCTTTCTTCTTCTTCTCTCTTCTCTTATCTTATTCTCTTCTTCTTCTCCTCTCTGCTTCTCTCTTCTCTTCTCCTCCCCTTCTTCTCTCTTCTCTTCTCCTCCCCTTCTTCTCTCTTCTCTCCTCCCCTTCTTCTTCTCTCTTCTTTTCTCCTCTTCTCTTCTCTTCTCTCTTCTTCTCTCTTCTCTTCTTCTTCTTCTCTCTTCTCTTCTTTTCTTTCTCTACTTCTTTGATATTTTCCTCTCTTCTGTAATCTCTTTCTTCTCTTCTATCTTCTCTCCTCTCTCTTCTCTCTCTTTTCCTGCTTCTCTCTCTCTTCTTTCTTCTTTCCTTCTCTTCTTCTTCTTCTCTCTTCTCTCCTCCTTTTTACTTCTTCTCTCCTCTTCTTCTTCTTCTCTCTCCTCTTCTCTTCTTCTTATCTTCTTTTTCCCTCATCTCTTCGCTTCTCTTCTTCTTCTTCTCTCCTCTCTTCTCTTTTCTTGTTCTCTTCTTCTTGTTCTCTCTTTTCTTCTCTTCTCTCTTCTTCTTCTCTTATCTCTTCTCGTCTTCTCTTCGTCTTCTTATATATATATATAGGATGAGAATTTTCTTCTCTTCTCTTCTTCTTCTTCTCTTATCTCTTCTCGTCTTCTCTTCATCTTCTTCTCTCTTCTTTTTTTTCTTCTCTTCTTCTTCCTTCTCTATCTTCTTTCTTCTCTGTCTCTTCTTTCTCCTTTCTTCTTTTGTCTCCTCTCTTTCTTCTTTCTTCTCTCTTCTCTCATCTCTCTCTTCTCTTCTCTTCTCTTCTCATTCTCTCTTCTTCTATTTTTCTTCTCCTCTCTCTTTCTCTCTTTGCTTTTCTTCCATCTTCTCTCTTACTATTTTTCTCTCACTCCTTCTTCTCTTCTCTTTTCTCCCGCTCATTCTTTTCTCCTTCTCTCTCACTCCTCTCGTTTGACCTAGGGACATGCTAAGTCTAACACTATCATGCAAGTATTATCGTCGAGTAGTTTAGTCGACGTGTTGGTCTGAGTTACCGTGCCCATCTTGTTGCCATGTTAGCCTAGCCATCATGTCAAGCTGGTTGGTATTGGTTCTGTCATCGAGTAGTTAAGCAGTTGTGCCAGTCTCAATGACCGTGCCCGTCATGACCCCGCCCTCGACCGCCTTACCACACGTGACAGAGGGTGACCTAGCGCAGATTCGTGATCCTGATGTAGCTTTTGTCAATTAGGTCAAGGTAAATTCAACGTCATTATTTTGATGATCAAAGCAAACCATGGAAAGATAAATACATCAATAATGCTAAATACAGGGGCGAATTTTTATTTAAAGCTCCATACATTAACTAAAGGGCTTTACATAAATTCGTCCAAAAACATTACATTTGAGTCTAGGGCATCAGGGCTCAAAATTTATAGATTTATGTAATAAACAAAATCCAAGGCCAAACTTCCCAACCACATACAAGATCTAGATCTCACCTTCAAAAGCCTAGCTTCATCCTCCTTCAGGAATCCCCGCCATTCCAACTCTTGACATATTGTTAGTAGTCTACAAGGACGGGAGAGAGAAATGGGATGAGTTATACATCTCAGTAAGTAGGTTTAAGCGCTATGCATCAATAATGAGTTTACTCATGAATCATAAACAGTTTATTTAACTATACGGAGTTTCAATGCAGCAGTCAAGAGAATCAACAATCATGTCTAGCATCACTTATAAACATTCTATCCATATAGCAGTTATCATTCAATCGATTCAATCATCGACATTCACAATTACTATTCAATCATTACCCACTCACTCCCTAACTCACCTACTCCTGCAATAGAGACCCTATCCATCGGGCTAAGCCAAACCCATTGCTTAGGACCTCTACCATCTCTTAAGAGGGAGGGCAATGACAAGTGGGGAAATCCACTTCGTAATGCCCTCATACACACGCACAAGGCCCCCAACGTGCATTGGGGGTTCGATAGGCACTTATCTTGCAAGGCGTCAGTCGTGAGTCTCATCTCAGTAAATCTCGGTGTGTGCGGCCCTCCCATTTCACTTTCCACTAACTACATCATATCATTCAGCAAGTTAGAAGATATAGCTGGCATCACTTTCCTTAGTATAACAATCCTCACTACCGATGGGTGTCCCATCGCGCAACGAGCAGTATCAGTGAAACAATGGCTAGTATCACAATATTATCGTAGAACGGTGCCCACTACCAATAGGTGGTCCATTGCGTAGTGGTCATAAGGATGGCCTCTTATCGTCCTCAAGCATTTAATCTCATTTACGATAAATCAGTGCATTACAACAGATAATTCAAATTTTCATCATGCAAGAGTGCAACCTTACTCGAAATCATTCAACATTCACTAAACATTATAACATTTATCATGAAGAATCCATTGCATCAGCTATCACACAGAATTTACGCTTAGACATCATTAGTAGCAATTCGACACTTATCATGTAACATTCAACATAGAATAATCACATTAGCTTTGCAGTTATCCATTTATCACCTAGCACTTAACACTGTGGCATTCACATGTAAAACATTGCATAGTACTCACATTTATCACTTATCAAAGATGTTACAAAACTACTTGAATAGCTTAAAGAGTAACTCCGAGAAAGGTGGCAGAAGACGAGCATAACACTAATCCTGTGAAGTGCAACAATGACGTGCCGCTCTTCTCAGGGGTGTAATATCCCAATCTAGGGAGAACTTCGAAATACTTTAAACATGCAATATTTTAATTTCAGACCTGGGGCATTAAAATGACGGTGATTTGAAGGAATTTGAACAACTTCTGATAAGTCATAAGCTCGACTCAAAAAGATTGAGAGTTGTTGGAAATTTCCTGCAAAAGTGGGCAGTGATGTACCTACACATTTCGGGGCATCACGCTCAATTTTCCGGGAATTTCAAAATTATCAGACATGCAACTTTAAGCTTATTCACTGATCTTTCAAACGATGGAGGTTTGAAGATGTTTGAACACCGTTTGGTAGGCCCAAAGTGCGGCACACAATGAGTCACAGTTTCTGGGATTTACCGCGACTGTGGGTAGTGACCCGCACCAACATTTGGGGCATATCTTTTATCCATACAAAATTTTAACTGGGTATAAAAAGAAAACATAAAAATAGACACGCATATCTTTCATTCAAGACTGATTTTAGCCCATTTGGGAGTCGTTTGGTCATCGAAAAGCCCAAGGCAAAGACCCTCATAATTGTTGGAAAATCCCTTTATCCCACGTTTTACCATGCTAACCAATAGTACACACCATTTCACACACCAAAATAAAACCCAGCCCAAACCTCATTAATGTCAAGCAATTTAAGCAAGTTTTACAAGGAAACTACTCTATAAATTTATCAAGTTCATCACTCATTCAAGTCCCTTTTTATTCATTTATATGCCTCCACCTCATTCCATCATCTTAATCTTCATATCAACTTAAATTTAAATCCTATGACGTGAAATGATGCATGGCCCTAAACCCACTTACTTGTTCCTCACGGTGTCTTCAAATCCACTCGCTTCCTTCTCAGGCTTCACGAGCTTCACGAGGGGCTCTCTTCCACTAGTGGCAATAAGCTCCTTGGAGAGAGAGGGAAAGAGATGAAAAATGGGGGAAAAATGGCATTGAAAGGGGGAGGGGGAGGGATTAAGTACCCACGGTAGGTGAGATCCACTGTTGCTAATTGAGTAGGTGAAGGTCATTGTAGCTGACATGTACGACACTGACAAGTGCAGTGCTGGAAGCAGTCACATCTTCCATTTTTACCCACGGCACTACTCTCAGGCCATGCACGGTGTTGACGATGCTCCAAATGGTGCTACAGTCACGGTGATGCTCAAATCTTCACTCGCAGCGTCGCTCTTCCGTCTCTCACTTCATAGCTGGCGTAAGGCCACTTCCACAGATGGCGATGCACATTCCTCTCTTCACACGTGGCGTTGACTTTTCACATGTGCACTGACTTTCATGCGTAGCGCTGACTGTACATGCGCAACGCTGGCTCTCTCTCTCCTCTTTACTTCACAGACGGTGCTAAGTCACAGACGGTGCTAAGCCCTTATACACATGCAGCGATGCTCCAAATAGCGTTAAGCCTCTGTTTCACCCTCCATTAGCGTTCGTGTCTTTGGACAGGGAGAATATTGTGGTCTTTACATCATGCCCCCCTTAAAAGGATTTTGTCCCCAAAATCACATTCGTGTCAATCAAGAAGGTGAGGGTATTTCTCACAAATTTCATCCTCTCGTTCCCATTTTGTTTCAGCTCTTGAGTGATACTGCCATTGCACTTGAACCAGGGGAATTTTTTTATTACGTAAAACTTGTATTCTCTGGTCTAATAACCCAATTGGTTGTTCAACATAGGTCAAGCCCTCCTTGAGTGGGATTGGTTCATATTCCGAAACATGGAAAGGGTCAGGTTGATAGCTCCTCATCAATGATACATGAAAGACATTGTGAATATTAGCCAGTTCAGGTGGCAGGGCAAGTCGATACGTCATGTTCCCAACTCTTTCCAGAACTTCTAAGGGCCCAATATACCGCAGGCACAACTTTCCTTTTTTGCCAAATCTCGTAATAACCTTGGTCGGTGATATCTTGAAGAAGACTCGATCACTTACTTCAAACTCGAGGTCTCTCCTGCGATTATCGGCATAACGCTTTTGCCGACTTTGGGCCGTCTTGAGCCACTCTTTAATTAAGGCAATCTTCTCATAAGTTATCTGGACTATTTCAGGCCCTAGTAATTTCCTCTTGCCCACCTCACCCCAGCAGATGGGCGATCTACACTTCCTCCCATATAGGGCCTCATACGGTGTCATCTTGATGCTGGCTTGGAAGCTATGGTTGTAGGCAAACTCTATCAGGGCCAGATGGTCCTCTCGGGTTCCTTTAAAATCAATGACACACGCCCTTAGCATATCTTCCAGGGTTTTAATGGTCCTTTTTTATTGCCCATATATCTGGGGATGAAAGGCAGTGCTGAACGTAAGTTCGGTCCCCAAAGCTGACTATAGGCCAGCCAAAAATCTAGAGGTAAACCTAGTGTCTCTGTCGAACACAATGCTGATGGGTACACCGTGTAATCTTACAATTTCTTTGATGTAGAACTAGGTCAGCTTATCCAGGGCATAAGTCATGGGAAACGGTAAGAAATGAGCAGCCTTAGTTAATCGGTCCACAATGACCCATATACTATCATTTCCAGCACTTGACTTAGGCAATCTAGAAACAAAATCCATTGTAATGTGTTCCCACATCCACTCTGGTATGGGCAAGGGCAGCAACAGTCCGACGGGTTTTTGATGTTCGGCCTTCACTTGCTGATATTCTTTGAATGCATTTTTCAGCACCTTGTCCCCGATACGGAATAAGGAGGAAGCAGGTCAAAAAAACCTACAAAATAGTAGAAATTTTGACAGTCTTAGAATGGCCCCAGAATCGGTAAAGATCTTTATCAACACTCCAACCGGTCACCTACTAAGTTTCACCGCAATCAGACATGTCTAAGGCAGTGAACACAAAAAAACAATTTCAACAAAATCGGCCTCTAACACCCTGAAAAGGACCCCGTAACTAGAATTATATTTTTGGTGCATGTGGGACTGTCGCCATTGAATCCGACATAGTCGAAAACCTCAATGGGTTATGTTTCGGATTAATCGGGCACTCCAAGACAAAGTTAGGGGTAAAATACCAAAAGGGGTAGGCCACACACTATTCCCTTGTGGCCACCCTGCACCAAAACTCCATTAAAGGTGGTTGTTTTTACAGTCACAAGCAATGACTTTCGAGAGCTATATCTCACTTGTTTAAGTTAGATCACTCTCAAAATTTGAGCATGTTCGTCTCATCAAGACGAGCATTTCAATATGTGGTACACCCCATGACGATGCCCGAGCAGGGAGAAAAATAGAGAGAAGTTGTTGATCCGTGAAGAAAATTACAGAAAATTCAGCAGCAACATGCCTCACTCGAGCTGCCAAATCATGGCGGTCGCATACTCGATCAACATGAAACCACTTGCATTATGTGTGTGAGGTCCATGGCTATCTTTGGTCCGAACCCCGCGTACGATGAATGGTTGGATTTCACACATAGAGGCATCAAAGATGCTATAAATTCCAGCCGTTGGATTTCAAGATCTTGGCAAAAAAAGCATGACAATGAAGTCTTCATCCGGACACAAAATCGATCTGCACTTGTTGCACTGTGATTGTGACGACATGCTTAGTGTGATTCAGCGAATAAACTGAAGAAAAACATTAAGAAATGAGCACACAATCGATCTAAAGTTTTCAATATTTGAGCAAATTTCAAGTTTCAAGATCATGGTTCGAAGTTGGTATCAAATCGATCGTCATGCCAAGCCCCACAAGAAACTAATCATCTTTCAATCAAACGGGCATCAAAATAACCCCTGATCAGGCATGGAAGATGATGCAACTTCTCGGGCACCAACAAGGACTGTTTTGAAATTCCACACATTGTTAGGCAGGGACAAAACATTCTTTTTGGACCCATTTTTAGAATTTTTATTAATTCAATTAAATTGTAATTATCTTCAATTCCAGGTAGTTTTTGGTCATCCACCCATGTTTGGGCCCAATTTAATATAAGCATGTAAAGCCAAATTGTAAAATCCCCTTGGGTTCATTATTAAAGATTCAATAAATACTTCATTTTTTCTTAAGCTCGTGGGTGTGTCTTGGAGAGAGACGGAGGAGAGAGAAGAAACGGGCTGATACCCTTCGATAAGTTAACTTTCTCTCTCCTCCCCTCATTCTCTCTTTCTCTCTCTTCTTCTCCTCACTATCTCTCTCTCTCTTTTCTTCTCGTCTCAATCTCTCTTTCTCTCTCTTTTTCTCATCTTTATATCTCTTTCTTTCTCTTCTTCTCGTCTCTATCTCTCTTTCTCTCTCTTCTTCTCATCTTTATCTTTCTTTCTTTCTCTTCTTCTCATCCCTATCTCCTTTCTATTCTTCTTCTTAAAACACAGTCGGATATGCCTAGCACCGACTGTGTCTTTCTCTCTCCACTCTTCTTAAAATACAGCCGTCAATGCCTAGCATCGATTGTGTCTTTCTCTCTCCGCTCATCTTAAAACACAGTCGGCAATGCCTTGTGCCGACTGTGTCTTTCTCTCTCCTCTCTTCTTAAAAAACACAGCCGGTGATGCTTAGCATCGACTGTCCCCTTCTTGCCCCCTCTCTCTCTAACACAGCCGACGATACCTAGCGTCGACTGTGTCCTTTCTCTCTTCTTCTTCTAACTCAGCCAGCGATGCCTAGCGTCGACTGTGTCTTCTTTCTCTTCTTGTTCCAACACAACCGGCAACACTTGATGCCTATTATGTCCTTCTCCCTCCTCTCTCCTTCCTTCTCTCTTCTCTCACACTCTTCTCCTTCTTTCTTTCCCTTCCTTTCTTTCTTTCTCTTCTCCTCTTATTCTCTTACTTCTTATTCTCTCTTTTATGATTTCCATGCCTTCTGTTATCCTTTCATTTGACTAAGAGGGGTTGAGATGATAGCCCTGTCGTCTAGCCGTAATGTTGTTGTGCAAAAATTAATGTGCTCGCTTTATTGCCAGGACAGACTAACCATCACGCCTAGATAGTCAATATCAGTATTGACGTCTAGTAGTAACTCTGTTGAAGCGGTCTGAGTTACTGAGCCCGTTTTACTGCCACGTCAGACCAATTACCTACAAGCTAAATCACTGTGTTGATCTCCCCGCCTAGTCAAATTCATTTCTCCCCCACCTTTCTTCTCTCATTATTCTTTTTATCTTTGAATGTGTACGCTTGCATGTATTCATCAAGAAGGAAAGGTCAGGTCTGCTGACCCACCTCTCTTATAACCTTTGCCATATGTGTGTGATTGTAGAAAACAGGAGAGTACAAGCCAAGGAGGCGATTTCGGACCAGTTTTACTACTAGTGGGCTTTCTTCATGATCTAAGAGGGCGCCCACGCGAGCCAGCCCGAGTAAGTCCTAAACCCACCTTAAATTCCTCTCTTATCAGTTGGTAATATCTGCCCTTGTTCTCGAATGAGGTTCCTGAAAGAGCGATCTTAAAACGTCCCGGGTCCCCCCTGAAACCCGAGGTGTCGATCAGGCTGGTGAGCAACATGATCCAGCCGCTTGAGCAAGACACAACACTGCGGGATTTCGTGCACTTTCTTCACGGATCAGTAACTTCTCTCTAGCGTTTCTTCGCGATCGGTTGTCGTCATGGGGCGTGCCACAGATCGAGTCGCTTGTCTTGACTAGACAAACATGCTCATCGAATTTGAGCGCGATCCAACTTGAGACATTTGAGATATGATCGTCGAAATTTACTGATCGTGACTGTCCCTTCTATGGCGTGGAGTTGCAGGGTGGCCACAAGGGAATAACGTGCGGCCCCTCCTATTTCACTCTTTTCTTTATAACTTATTCTTAGAGTGTCTGTTCGAGCTAAAATTTCACCCGTAAGGGTTTTCAGCTGTGCCCATTCCAATGGTGGTGGTCCCACAGCAAATTGAGAAACAAAAAATATAGGTCTAGTTATAGGGTTCGTTTCAAGGTGCTAGGGGCCGATTTTGCTAGAACTATTTTCTTAGTATGCACTGCCTTAGACGTGTCGGAATGTGACGAAAGTTGATAAGAGGCTTTTGAGAGACCTCATGAAGATCTTGGCAAGTTCTGGGGCTATTTTGAGACTGTCGGAATTTCCACTGTTTGCTAGGCTTTTATTGAGCAGGCCTCATGTTGATGAAAAATACCTTTCAACACCTGTCAATCTCATCCGAGGAAAAATGTTACCCAATACTGGATGAAGCGAGCTCCTCTTTCCCTCTTGACAGCCTTGTTCAAGTGTCTCCTCCATGCCTTGGAAATAACACGACTCACCATAAAGCCAATGCCCTGCTCACCTTGTGCCATGATGTGTCCCCCTAAGGATGATGATAGAAGGTTCAGTTCCTCTCTTAATTGTAAGGAGCCCTTCAGAACAGCTAAGGGTGAAACAGGAGCGGTCAGTGAAGTATTGAAAGCCTATGAAGACGAGGTCGTGCAGTTTAAGGCCACATTGAGGCAATTTCAGGGCGAGATGAGGTTGAAAGGCGAAACGTTAAGAACCTTGCGTCAAGTGGTGTTGAAGTCACATAAGCATGAGCATACTCCTTCGGGGCACCAAGTCTCATTTACCGTCGCTAAGCACCTCTCCTGGACATCGAAACAGGGCCATCAATTGATGAATTACTCCCACCCTCGCCTCCCTCATTGCCAGTCCCTTCTCCATCCTTTCTTCAGATTGGGACTGGAGGACTAGTAAAACGATTGATAGCCAAAGCATCAAACATATGAGGTACCTCAGCAGCAGGAAAGCCCGGTCACTACCAGAAATCTCCCCCAGCTTATGTTGATCAGACTCTGTGGCCACAAGGAGATCAAAGACTCGACATCCCCAAGAACAAAAACAATTATTTTTGACACAAGAGTTATTCCTTTCAAAAGTCTCTTATCAAAGGGAGTGATCGAACTTCCTGCATCGAAAAGACCAAAGGAAGTTGGGAGAGATGACGAGCCCAATTATTGCCAATATCAAAGGTTACTCGGTCACAAGACTGAGGAGTGTATTTCCATTGGAGAAATTATCCAGAATCTCATAAACAACAGGGAGATTGAATTAGCAAAATGATTCCACAGGTGATCCAGTGCCACACAATGGTCTAGATGCATGACCTTAAATTGCATGGTCCAAACTATACGACCTTTAACTGTAGCGAAGGTTTAGTTCCACGACCTTAAACCACATCGTCCTAGTAGCATGACCTTAAACTATATAGGCATGGTTCAAGCTATATGACCCTAAAACTATAGCACACGTCCTAGTGGCATGACCTTAAACTGCAAAAAATACGCTATCGGAGGCAAGACCTTAAACATTCCCTCCGGTCACAGTAGCATGACCTTAAACACGCCTTTTAAAAAAAAAATGATGGACATGGTATGCACCCCAAAGGCCAACATGGGAAAAATATGTCTAAAAAGCAAGAAGAAAAAAAAAAGAGAAAGAAAAAGACGGGCATAGTGAAAACCCGCAAGGGCATCATGGGCAAGAGTGTCGAAATAAAGGGGCTACAGTGAAAACCCTTCGGAGCACTCACTCTCAAATGACGGGCGTGTTGATCTTACTTTATGGGTCAATACGAGTAAATATGTCTTACGTCCCTGTAGCAAGACGTTAAATTGTGCGACATTTAGTCCATTCGCATGACTATAAACTTGTTCATGTGCTTACATGACTCTATGGGGTTATCGCATGACACCCTCCTACACATCCTCTACTACATCCTTCTGCATAAGCCCCCAGTGAAAGCATACCACCCCTCTGACGTTTCCTCCCTAATCAAGGTGTACCTTAGTTGCGAATGTGAGGCTTCAAAGCAAAGCGTGCACTTTAAAGCATGCTCCCACCTCTACAAAGCCATAAAGAGGTGCACTAAAGTTCCGACTGCGAGGTTTCAAAGCAGAGCATGCAATCGTCAAGGCATGCGACCACCTCTACAATGCCATATCACAAAGAGGTGGTATAGTTCCGACTGTGAGGTGTCGAAGCAGAGCATGCAACCGTCAAGGCATGCGACCACCTCTGCAAAGCCATATCACAAAGAGGTGTACCACAGTTCCGACTGTGAGGTATCGAATCAGAGCATGCACTCTAAAGCATGCGCTCGCCTCTACAAATCCATATCACAAAGAGGTGTACCATAGCTCTGACTATGAGGTTTCGAAGCAGAGCATGCAACCATTAAGGCATGTGACCGCCTCTACAAAGCCACATCATAAAGAGGTGCACCACAGTTCCAGTTGTGAGGCTTCGAAGCAGAGCATGCAACTGTCAAGGCATGCGACTGCCTCTACAAAGCCATATCACAAAGAGGTGTACCATAGTTCCAGCTGTGAGGCTTCGAAGTAGAGCATGTAACCATCAAGGTTCGCGATGCCTATACAAAGCCATATATTAAAGAGGTGTACCACAGTTCTGACCGTGAGATTTCGAAGTAGAGCATGCAATCGTCAAGGCATGCGCCTGCCTCTACAAAGCAATATCTCGAAGAGGCATACCACAGTCTCAATCGTATACCCCTACACCAGAAAGGACGCTTTCACCAGCCATTGTACCCATTCCACGCATCACCATTACCTCAAGACTCTCTTGGCCTCCATTTGTTCAGTTGAGTCACATCATTCATAGCCTCCTTAAGCCTCCATCATACACCTTAACTTTTCATGACCCCACTTCTTGTCATGCGTGCCCTTATGCTAGACCACGTTACCGCCAGGTGTGTTCTACCACTATCCCCAGTGGGGTTGCACCTATGCTCGGGCCTGTCATCCCCAGTAGAGTTACATGAAGCCTCATCCCTCACCGCAGAGTGTCACACTTGTCCTCTTAATCCCCAATGAAGTTTTCTTCTATTTTGAGCCACCATCTTCATCTAAAGCTCTCTGCTTGTTTATGGCCTTAACTATTTTATCCCCAGGGAGTCGGATTGCTATTGACAAACCTGTCCCCCATGGAACTTTGCTTACATGGCAACCCACCTAAATGGTCTAGGTGCACGACCCTACACTGCATGGTCCAAACTATAGAACCTTAAACTTTAGTGGAGGTCTAGTTGCACGACCTTAAACTGCATAGCCCTAGTTGCATGACTTTAAACTACATAACCACAATCAAAGCTATATGACCTTAAACCATAGTGCACGTCTTGGCCGCATGACATTAAACTGCTTTGCTCAGGTCTAGGCCGCATGACCTTAAAGATGCCCCCGCACGTGCACACGCCCTTTACGTGCATCTTCACACTTGCCTTCCCTAACCGACATATTCATGTGCGCGCACCTCCTTCATTGCTTCCCAGTGAGTCCATTCACTTCAATATCATCATCCGTCATTCCCCAATGAATTTCACCCATGCTCACGAAATGGTGAACCATTCTACCATATTCGTCGTCAGCTAGTGGGTCACCACTATCCATCTCCCATTTCCCCAAAGTGAGAATAATCACCACCATGCTCACTCCTTGGCTTGCAAAGGCTGCCATCCATCACCACCACGGTTCAAGCTATATGACATTAAATTGTAGTGCACATCCTGGTCGCATGAAGTTAAAAGGCTTCGCACATGTCCCGAATGCATGACCATGAACATGCCCTCAAAAAAAGAAGAAAATAACTGGCATAGTGTATACTTGGATAAGGGAATGCCATGAGTAAAAATGACAGACGGGCATGGTCACAAAACCATGAGTAAGAGAGTTCTGTGAGAAGAAAAAAGCCCTGGGCAAGGTGAAAACTTGAAAGGGAGCCATTAGTAAAAACGAATGAAAAGGGTAGACATGGCCACAAGGACATGGTTAAAAGAGCCCAAAAAAAAAGGAGGTTGGTGAAAACCGTCTTTACGGTGCCACTTCTCTAGTTCAGGTGAAAACCCTCAAATCACGCTTAGACTGATAATTGCTAAATAGGCGTAATTCTGGCTAAGGAGGCCCACACAAAATCCTCAGCTAGGATCCAATCACAACACAAGATGGCTGACCCGGGAGTGAAAGCCTCACAAGACCTTCCAAACTCCAAAAACAAAAAGAGTCATTGAGGGTGAGGACAATGACCAAATGATCCCACAAAAAAAAAAAGAGTCCCCGAGGGTGAGGACGATGACCGAAAGATCCCTCAAAATAAAAAAGAGTTTTTAAAGGTGAAGACGATGATCGAAAGTTCCCTTAAAGTAAAAAAGAGCCATTGAGGGTGAGGATGATGACCGAAAGATCCCTCCAAAAACAAAAAGAGTCCTTGAGGATGAGGATGTTGATCGAAAGGTCCATCCAAAAACAAAAAGAGTCCTTGAGGATAAGGATGTTGATAGAAAGATTCATCAAAAAACAAAAAAAGTCCTCGAGGGTGAGGACGATGACCCAAAGATCCCTCAAAATAAACAAGAGTCCCTGAGGGTGAGGACGATGAACAAAAGATCCCTCAAAATAAAAAAGAGTCCTTGAGGGTGAGGACGATGAACAAAATATCCCTCAAAATCTCTTCTCCCCCAAAGTCTCCACGGATGGACCTGTACATTGGATCCAAACGTCAGAGCATCCTAGTTACAACATTGCGTGGATTTCTCCTCAACGTACACGTAGTCCTATGGCCAGGAAGAAAAAAGAATAAAGACGAAAGAAATTTTCCAAATGTTGTCCTTCTCGCTTCTCTTGAAGCACAACATTCTACGGGGCATGCTGTTTGAACACATTTTTTAATAGAGCTTTACAAAACAATGGAAATTTTGACAGTCACAAGTGGCCAAGTCACGACACTTGAGCATCGGATCGATGTGAAACCAGTTGCATTGTGTGCGTAAAGTCTAGGGCTATCTCTGGTCCGAACCCCATACATGATGAACTGTCGAATTTCGTACGTGAAGGTATGAAAGCAACTACAAATTCCAGCACTGGAATTCCAGATTTCGATAAAAAAACTCAAGACTACAAAATCTTCGTCCGGGCACGGAATCGAGCTGCGTTCGTTGCAACATGATCGTGACATCATACTTAATGTGATCCAATGAAGAAATCAAGGAAAAACATCAAGAAATGAGAACACTATCGATCCAAAATTTGCACGATTCATCAAAATTTTAAGTCGTATGATCGTCGCTTAAAAACATGATCCATGGCTCGATGTTCGTATCAAATCGATCGCCAGGACGAGCCCTACAAGAAAACAATCATCTTTTGGACAAACGGGCACCAGAACAACCCCGGATCGACCATGAAAGATCACATACATCCTAAGGCAGCAGCAGTGACTGCTTTAGAATTCCATGTATATTTAGATAGGGGCAAACAGTCATTTTGCATCAATTTTTAAATTTTTTTTAATTCAATTAAATGTGAATATTCAGCAATTAGGTTTAATTTTGATCAATCCTTCCATGTTTGGGCAAAAGATATATATATCACATACTATCATTATACAAGGGACCCTATTTTGCTTAATAAAACTTCCATCTTTTTTTATTGTTGGGTCATATCTTGAGAGAGAGAGAGGAAGGAGAGATAAACTTTTGGGTCGGTACCCTTGGGATTATCTCCTCTCTCTCTTTCTCTCTCTCCTTTCACATACGGCAGAACCTCATCGCCGTTGTGTTCCACTTTTTCTCATTCTCTTTTTCTCTTTTCCTCTTGTGGTCTCGCTTGACCACGATCTCTCTCTTCTATCCTCCCTATGGTCCCTCGCGACCACAACCTTTCCCACTTCGCCTTTGTGGTCCAACATGACCACTATTTCCCTTTTTCTTTTTCCTTTATCTCCCGCATGACTGTTTTCTACCTGTACACCCTCGCGCTTACATGTCCCTTCTTTTTGTGGTAGTCCCTCGTATGTGTTTCCCTTTTTTTTCTTTTTTGGAATTCACTCACATCCCCCTTTTTGGTGAACCCTCACGTTACCATTTTTCCACTCACGTTCTGTGGTCTCGCACGATTACCATTCCCCGCGCAGCAAACCAATACTTATCGCCCGCGAGCGCAACAAACCCCAAACGCCGTGTACAACCGGTCCTCCCCCATCGTCGTGTGCAACCTATCCTCCCCTACTACCACCCAACACCGTGAGTGCAAGCCACCACCCACCGCCGTGCGTAAACTCCACACTACAACCGGAGCCGGCTGCAAATCCCTGCTACACCAGTCTTTTCTCGCTCTCGCTCAGCTGCACCTCAGCCCCTTCACTCTCGGCTGCCAGCCTCACCGTCTCCACTTCTGCCACTGCTTTCTCTCTCTCTAGCTCTCTGCCCTCTGCCCTCAACCATCTTTCGCCACCATAACCACCCACCTATTCACGTAACCTTTCCATCTGCTCTTAACCCAAGCTCTCCCACTCTCCTCCCCAATTACTGCCATACTCCATTCTTGCAATTCTTTCACCGCTATTCTCTTCCATCCTCCGCCTGCAGCCCATCCGCCTCTTCCTCCATCTCCACTTCTCTCAATCGCCACATCCACCACCTGTAATTTCCATCACCTTGCTGCTCCGCCAACGACAACTTTATCACCTCTATCTCACCGCCCCATCTAAGCTGCTGCCCCCTACCTCTGTTGAAGCCACCTATCTGTCACCCAATTCCACCATTCTTCGCCCAATCTCAGTCATCTCCGCTACCTCCCGTTGGCTGTCCCCGTCCCTTTTTTGCTCCCATCTCAATCTTCACTTCACCCGCCTGAACCAGGCGACACCATATCTGTCATTGCGGCCCTCTTTCTCTGCCTCCTTCCTCTCAGCCTGCTATTTCAGGCAGAAGCTGAATCGTCATCGCTGCCACTCACAGCCTCATCTCTCCTCACTCCACCGAGTCTTCTCCTCTACTGCTGCAACCTTCGCTTGACCCCCATTCTCTCCCTTCCACCTTCACTTGCTGGCCGCTACTCTCCTGTGGTTTATATCCCCTGCACTTTCTCTCACTAGAAACCCACAAGGCCAAAACCGATGAACGAAACCCACTTCCCCTTTTCTTCTTTTTCGTCTTTTTCATTTCGTTGTAGGATTGCGTTAGTTTCGCATTTTTTTTGTTTTCGTTGTAGGAATGCGTTTCACCCACTTTCTCTCACCTTATTTCATTCAACCTATCAAAAAGCAAACCCAACACGCCTCCCTTTCATTCATATAAAACCAAATACTTTTCCCTCTCTCTCTCATCCGAATAAACCCTTTCTCCCTTGCTCAACTAAACCCTTTTATTATTAGTTTATTCCACTTAACCTCACCCATCCTATTTACCTCACCTTAGTTTAATTTAATATATTTCCTTTTATTCCATTTATTTGTTTTATGTTCCCTCAACTTATTTTCATTTATATTTATTTTATGTAACTCATTTATTTTATTTTATTTCATTTTATTTTATTTACCCCTTTTATTTATTTCCATTACGTCATCCTATTTTATTTTAATTATTTATTTTACTTTATTTCATTTACCTCTTTTATTTTATTTACCGATCTTATTTTATTTCTTTTTTCTTATCCGTTTTATTTTATTTTCCTTTACTTCATTTTTTTTTAATTTATTCCTTTTATTTTCCATTTTAATCCTAATTCTATTTTCTAATTTTATTTTAATTGATCTCTTTCATTTTCATTTCATCTCATTCTTTATCACTCTTATTTCACCATCACTTTTATTTCCACCTTCGTCTCTTTTTGGAAGACCTAGCGAGAGTCAAGCTAGTCGTCACCTCCCCTCTTTCTCTTATTGACTTCTTTGACCAGAGGGCAAGCTGAACCTTGAGCCATTATGCCAGGTTGGTCGGTGTTGATTCTGTCGTTGAGTAGTACTGCCACTGTGCCGGTCTGAGTTACCGTGCCTGTCTTGCTACCATGTCAAGTCAGTTACCATAGTGGTCTAGCCATTGTGCCAGCTTAGCCGCCCAATCAAACTTCTTCTCACTTTCACTTCACCCTGTAACAAGGTGGGGACTTATGCCCCACTTGTCTGTACTTTTAATTGTGTGTGTGTGTTTGCAGGAAAGGAGAAACAAGTCAAGGGATGCGATTCCAAACAGGCTATAGGCCAAGGGGGGCTTTACAACGTGATAAAAGAGGGCGCCCACGCGAGCCAGCCCTAGTGTGTCATGGACCCATGTGAGGTAAGTCCTGCCTCACGACCCCAATTCTTCTTTCACCAATTGGTACTCCTGCCCTCGTCTTCTTTACGTTGTTCTCGAGAGAGCGATCTCAGGTCCCGAGTCCATCTCGAACTCGGAACCTAGCCATCAGGTCAACCCGACCAAGAGGGTGAGATCAAAGCACCTAACTAGCAAACATGATGCTGGGGTCAGTTGTCCTCTTTTCTTCAGATGCAAGATCAATGATGGGGTCAGTCGTCCTATTCAAGAGCAACGCTGGTCGATGATATATCCTTGTAACCTCCCTAATAATGGGTTTCTGATTGTATCTTGTAATTCTTGTTACTGTAATAAAAAGAAAGTTTTTGTTTTTGTCCCTTGCATCCTTTTCTTTTCTTCCCTTTCTCTTTCCTTTAATTCTTTCTTTCTTTTGCTGCGCTCATTGAAATTTTTGAGTAACATCAGGGATAATACTTCTTTAGATATCGCCCATTGATGGGGGCCATTGCTTCTCCTCCATCATGATGTGCCAATATATAAGCCCCATTTGGAGAGACTTTCTTGACTATGAAAGGGCCTTCCACTTAGGTTCAAACTTCCATTTACGATGCCCATACCAAACGATTGGCCTCTTGATGGCCAGAACCAGATCCCCACGGATGAATGAGCAGATTTTGACTGACTTGTCAAATGCCCTCTTCATTCTCCCCTGGTTGAGTTCGAGATTCTGCTGAGCCTCTAGCCTCTTTTCATCGAGTGCGTCTAATTCTTGATACTTAAGTTTGACCCTCTCGTCTTCTGTCAGGCCTTGATTTATTGCTACACGAAGCAAGGGAAATTGAATCTTGAGGGGTAAGACTGCTTCACCTCCATAAACCAGAGAATAAGGAGTGGAGTCGGTCGCAGTTTGCGTGGTGGTGCGATAGGCCCACAATGCTTCAGGAAGCTTCTTATGCCAATTCTTCTTCGTCTATGATACTAACTTCATTAAAACACTGCACATAGTCTTATTGAAAGCCTCGGCTATACCATTCGCTCGAGGGTGGTACATAGTCGAGTACTTCCACTCGAAACCGAATTGGTTAACTAAGCGATCCATAAGATGACTCTTTAACTAAGGGCCATTGTTTGATATAATTCGATCAGGCACTCCAAATCGGTATATGATATGATGCCGCACAAAATTAGCAACTGCGGCCCCCGGGACTTGGTAGACATCCGATGCACATTATTGCGTTCCACACGATCTTCAAGTAGTCTATTGTGCTTTATGAAATTGACGATTGGCTCTCACCTGCTCAATTTCTGCACACATTGGATCGAAGAACTCTGGTTCTGGCTTTTCGGCTCCAGCACTTTGACTCCGTGCCATTTTCTACTCGGCTTTAATGACATCTTTGGCTGCCACAAGTGCCCCAAATGGATAAGGAGGAAAGAGAATTCTCTCATCATCTGTCACAACCCCTCCCCCAACCCCCTTGCCATACTCGACGGAGGGTGACCGGGTGTGGGTTCGTGATCAAGAGGTAGGAAATGCCACTCAGGTCGGAGTGCACTCGTCGCTTTATTAACGCGGTAAACAAAGCAAATCGTGGTAAGGAATTAAAAACAATGATTCTAAAAGGCAGAAGAACATCTAGAAATAGAATTCCCATACACCAAAAATCCAATATATGAAATTTCTTCCAAAAAAACATTTCATCTCAGTTTGGGGCATCAGGGCCCAATAGTACATGTGATCCACAATAAACAATAACCAAGGCCAAACTACCCACTAAGGCATACAAAGGGAGAGAGTGTCTTCATCAGCTTCGGATCTCAACTGTCAACTACTTCCACTAAGCCACGTCTTCCACCTGTCACTCTTGCTCTACAAAGATGGTAAAAATAATGATAGAATGAGCTATACAGCCTTGTAAGTAAGTCTAGATACTAAGTATCATCAATAAATCTAACATAGTATAGATATCAGATAAATAAAAAATCTCATCAGTGCATCGATCACAAGCATCATTAGAATTCTCATTCTATTAATACAATAATTAACATTCACATTCATAGTGCAAATAACAAAAAGCATAAGGAGTAACAGTTCAGAAAACCTTTCCTTAATGAATACCATCATGATACATAACAATCATGCACCTCACGTTATCATTCATTCATCTATAATAGAACACATTTCACAGTAGACGTTCTTGTCTTAACAATGTATACTCTTGCTTTATCAAAGAGCTCATTCCCATTTCACGATAAACAGATGGTAAGGTCATGAAATAAGCCCAAAGAATGCATCTCGCTGACATTGGTCACATAAGTAGGCCTTGCAGTACTCTCGAAGCAAGCACCTCTCAACTCAATTTGGGCCATGCGATACGCACAAGGCATGATGAGGATTCTCATACCACTAATCGCACCATTAACATGAATAGGCCCTGTAATACTCTCCAAGCAAGCACCCCTCAATCTCAATCTCAATCTGAGCGATGCGATACCCACAAAGCATACACGGTGACATCAGTCACATAGGCATGCCCTGCAATACTCTCAAAGCAGGCATCCCCTAATCTCAATCTTGGCTATGCAATATGCACAAAGTCTGCCAAGGGTTCTCATAATGTTATTCGCATCAGTCAAGCTATAAATGGGTATTCCATTATGTAGCGGCCATTGTCACCATATCCAATCAAAACAGTGCCCATTACCAATGGGTGGCCCATTGCATAGTGGTCAGTATCACAGTATATCATGGTACCATAACATGATCGAGCATTAAGTTTTCCCATACTTAGTCAGTACTTTCTGACAGATAATTCCAGTCTCATCAAGCAAAGTTTGAGTCTTGATCACAATTATACAGCTGTCATGCAACACTAAAACTCTTAACATGCAAAATTCATAATGATAGCACTACCAAGTGGCACTTACACTCATCAATCAGCATTTATGACACTTGTAACATCAGCATTCATATTGATAGTGTCACTTATGTAACATGTATCACAGGGATATCGTAGTGCATTCGTATTTGTTAAATTTTCGCTTAGTGCATGGTCGCATAGCCTTGTTCACATAACATCATTACCTATAACATGCAACCTTCATCATATGAAACTATCTCATAACATTATGTTTAGCAATTATCACATGTAACACATTTCGTTTATTCGTTCAGTGAGCAGTTCATTCAAAAGAACGTACAATATCACCACCAAGTTATTCTCTTAAAGAAAGGGCATCATTATCAAACCGTGGAGGGTTCTCGTGTAGTTTTAAAACCAATTTCGAAATAGACTCACTCATGATTCATATAAAGTGATTTGAACACATTTGGTTAGGGTTTTAGCATAGAATAACTTATTTCTCAAGAAAGGCACAAAGTTGAAAATCTTGGTGTTGAGTAACAGTGACGTACCCCGTCCTCGGAGGCATAACCCTCAACTACGGAAGGTTTCAAAGTGATTTGAGCATGCAACTTTGACATCACTCATATATATCTTCAATGGAAGTGGTTTGGAAGTATTTGAAAATCGTTTAACTGATCAAAGGCTTGACACCAAACACATGACAGTTGCTAGGGTTTCATGCAACTGATGGCAGTGACATGCATGCTGAGGATTCTCGTGACACTAATCGCACCATTCACATGAATAGGCCCTGTAATACTCTCCAAGCAAGCACCCCTCAATCTCAATCGGGGCCATGCGATACGTACAAAGCATACACGTTGAAATCAGTCACATATGCATGCCCTACAATACTCTCAAAGCAGGCATCCCCTAATCTCAATCTTGGCTATGCAATATGCACAAAGTCTGCCAAAGGTCCTCATAATGTTATTTGCCTCAGTCAGGCTATAAATGGGTATTCTATTATGTAGCGGCCATTGTCACTATATCAGAACAAAACAGTGCCCATTACCAATGGGTGGCCCATTGCGTAGTGGTCAGTATCACAGTATATCATGGTACCAGAACATGATCGAGCATTAAGTTTTCCCACACTTAGTCAATACTTACTGACATATAATTCCAGTCTCATCAAGCAAAGTTTGAGTCTTGATCACAATTATACAGCTGTCATGCAACACTAAAACACTTAACATGCAAAATTCATAATGATAGCACTACCAAGTGGCACTTACACTCATCAATCAGCATTTATGACACTGATCACATCAGCATTCATATTGATAGTGTCATTTATGTAACATATATCACAGGGATATCGTCGTGCATTCGTATTTGTTAAATTTTCGCTTAGTGCATGGTCGCATAGCATTGTTCACATAACATCATTATCTATAACATGCAACCTTCTTCATATGAAACTATCTCATAACATTTTTCTTAGCAATTATCACTTGTAACACATTTCGCTTATTCGGTCAGTGAGCAATTCATTCAGAAGAGTGTACAATATCACCACCAAGGTATTCTCATAGAAAATGGGCGTCATTATCAAATCGTGGAGGGTTCTTGTGTGGTTTTAAAACCAATTTCAAAAAAGACTCACTCATGATTCATATAAAGTGATTTGAACACATTTAGTCAGGGTTTTAGCATAAAATGATTTATTTCTCAAGACTGGCACAAAGCTGATAATCTTGGTGTTGAGTAACATTGACGTACCCCATCCTCGGAGGCATAACCCTCAATCTACGGAAGGTTTTAAAATGATTTGAGCATGCAACTTTCACATCACTCATATATATCTCAATTGGAAGTGGTTTGGAAGTATTTGAAAATGGTTTAACAGATCAAAGGCTTGACACCAAACACATGACAGTTGCTAAGGTTTCATGCAACTGATGGCAGTGACATACATGCTGAGGATTCTCGTAGCACTAATCGCACCGTTCACGTGAATAGGCCATGTAATACTCTCCAAGCAAGCACCCCTCAATCTCAATCTGGGCCATGCGATACGCACAAAGCATACACGCTGATATCAGTCAAGTTCGTACGCCCTGCAATACTCTCAAAGCAAGCATCCCCTAATCTCAATCTTTGCTATGCAATATGCACAAAGTCTGCCAAGGGTTCTCATAATGGTATTCGCCTCAGTCAAGCTATAAATGGGTATTCCATTATGTAGCGGCCATTGTCACCATATCAGAAAAAAACAGTGCCCATTACCAATGGGTGGCCCATTGCGTAGTGGTCAGTATCAAAGTATATCATGGTACCATAACATGATCGAGCATTAAGTTTTCCCATATTTAGTCAGTACTTTCTGACAGATAATTCCAGTCTCATCAAGCAAAGTTTGAGTCTTGATCACAATTATACAGCTGTCATGCAACACTAAAACACTTAACATGCAAATTTCAAAATGATAGCACTACCAAGTGGCACTTACACTCGTCAATCAGCATTTATGACACTTGTCACATCAACATTCATATCATAGTGCCATTTATGTAACATGTATCACAGGGATATCATAGTGCATTCGTATTTGTTAAATTTTTGCTTAGTGCATGGTCGCATAGCATTGTCACATAACATCATTACCTATAACATGCAACCTTCATCATATGAAACTATCTCATAACATTATGCGTAGCATCTATCACATGTAACACATTTCGCTTATTCGGTCAGTGAGCGGTTCATTCAAAAGAATGTACAATATCACCACCAAGGTATTCTCATAGAAAAAGGGCATCATTATCAAACTGTGGAGGGTTCTCGTGTGGTTTTAAAACCAATTTTGAAATAGACTCACTCATGATTCATATAAAGTGATTTGAACACATTTGGTCAGGGTTTTAGCATAAAATAATGTATTTCTCAAGGCAAGAACAAAGCTGAAAATCTTGGTGTTGAGTAACAATGACGTACCTCATCCTCGGAGGCATAACCCTCAATCTACGGAAGGTTTCAAAATGATTTGAGCATGCAACTTTGACATCACTCATAAATATCTCAAATGGAAGTGGTTTGGAAGTATTTGAAAATCGTTTAACCGATCAAAGACTTGACACCAAACACATGACAGTTGCTAGGGTTTCATGCAACTGATGGCAGTGACATACATGTTGAGGGTTCTCGTAACACTAATCGCACCGTTCACATGAATAGGCCCTGTAATATTCTCCAAGCAAGCACCCCTCAATCTCAATCTGGGCCATGCGATACGCACAAAGCATACACGCTGACATTACTGACATATAATTCCAGTCTCATCAAGCAAAGTTTGAGTCTTGATCACAATTATACAGCTTTCATGCAACACTAAAACACTTAACATGCAAAATTCATAATGATAGCACCACCAAGTGGCACTTACACTCATCAATCGACATTTATGACACTTGTCACATCAACATTCATATTGATAGTGTCATTTATGTAACATGTATCACAGGGATATCGTAGTGCATTCGTATTTGTTAAATTTTCGCTTAGTACATGGTTGCATAGCATTGTTCACATAAGATCATTATCTATAACATGCAACCTTCATCATATGAAACTGTCTCATAACATTATGCTTAGCAATTATCACATGTAACACATTTTGCTTATTCGGTCAGTGAGCAGTTCATTCAAAAGAACGTACAATATCACCACCAAGGTTTGCTCATAGAAAAAAGGCATCATTATCAAATCGTGGAGGGTTCTTGTGTGGTTTTAAAACCAATTTCGAGATAGACTCACTGATGATTCACAT
The DNA here is from genome assembly GCF_000471905.2 of Amborella trichopoda. The sequence continues at coordinate 1,961,657 of NW_006497767.1, forward strand.
AAAGTGATTTGAACACATTTTGTCAGGGTTTTAGCATAAAATAATTTATTTCTCAAGACAGGCACAAAGCTGAAAATCTTGATGTTGAGTAACAGTGACGTACCCCTTCCTCGGAGGCACAACTCTCAATCTACGGAAGGTTTCAAATTTATTTGAGCATCCGACTTTGACATCACTCATATATATATCAAATGGAAGTGGTTTGGAAGTATTTGAAAATCATTTAACAGATCAAAGGCTTGACACCAAACACATGACAGTTGCTAGGGTTTCATGCAACTGATGCCAGTGACATACCCTGACATTTCGAGGCATATCTCCCAATTTATAGGGAATTTCAAAACAAGTTTGACTTAAAACCTTATTACTCCTCGATATTTCAAACGGCAGAGGTTTGAAAACATTTGGAAGTCGTTCGGTGGGCCAAAAGCTCGGTGCAAAGTACGCGACAGTAGTTGGAATTCCTGCAACTGTGGCAGTGACACACCCCTATATTTTTGGGCTATTTCTTAATCCATACAACTTTTGAAATGGTGTAAAAAGCATGATAAAAATATACAAGCATATTTTTCCTTTAAAGCCAGTTTAGGCTCATTTGAACATCGTTTCGTCACTGAAAATTGGACTGCAAGAATAGTCGCAATCCGAGAAAGTCTTATTCTCAAGCTTGACATACCTCAAAGAACACTTAGAAATTCAAAACCCAAGTCAATTCTTGATGCACAACCATATTCATATACACTTTTCACACAAGAGAACTACGATACAAATTTTTACAGCTAACAAGTTCCTTTTCATAGCTCAAAGAACCATGGCATTAGGGGCACGAAATTTCCAATCTCATCTACCCCATTCAAACTTGCATGCTTATCCCCATCATTGAACCCAGTACTCATGCTCAAAATCAATCCTTAAAACCAATAGATGCAAAGAAGCTAGACCCACTTACCCTTACGTTCACAGTGCCTCCATAACTCTGACTCGCAGGCCACTCAAGCAATGACATCCAAATGGCAGCATCAAAGAACTCTAACCCTGGGATCTAGAGAGAGAGAGTATGAGGGCAAAAATGACAGTGAGATGTAAGGAGAGAGGGCTTTAAGTATCCAGGTCTAGGTCGGAACCACGTGGCTGTCATGCACGACACTGACAAGTGCAGCACTAACACATATGGCTCTGACAGACGCGGTGCTGCCAGGGTACGAGAGCAGTCACCTCATCACTTTTCACTCACAGCGCTATCCTTGCTTCATGCGCGGCGATGCTCCTGACGACGCTACACTCACGGCGATGCCCTAGACGGTTCTACACCTACGGTGATGCTCCAGACGGTGCTACAATCACGGTGATGCTTCAGAAGGTGCTACACCTACGGTGATGCTCCAGACAGTGCTACACTCACGGTGATGCTCTAGATTGTGCTACCCTCGTAGCGATGCTCCAGGTGGTGCTACCTTCACAGTGATGCTCCAGACAACACTACCCTCCCGACGATGCTCCAGACAACACTACAATCACGAAGATGCTCCAGACAACACTACACCCATGACGATGCTCCATACAGCACTATACTTGCGGAGATGCTCCAAACAGTGCTACCCTCGCGGTGATGCTCTTTTGCACACGAAGTTTCCTCTTATTCATGCAAAGCGCTTCCTCCTATTCTTGCACGACGTTGCCCCTTACACTAGCAGCCGTACGCCTCCTTCCTTTGTGCCGGGCGAGTGATTCCTTCACTTATCTCTATTACTGTGAGCGTTTTAGTCCAGAAGAATTGGGGTCCTTACGTCATCCCCCCTTACAAGGATTTTGTCTCCAAAATCATACTTATGAAATCCAATAATCGGGCACCCTCTCATCCACTACTGTCTCATACAACTGTCTATAGTCTTATCCCTAACATCACATAGTCTTATACTTGTTATTCCACAGTAATACATAGAGTGTGGTGCACCAACAAAACATATATCATATCAATTCAATCAAGCATTAACAGGTTGACACACATAGATCAAATCATTTAGCTACAAGCGATCTCAATAGATCAGCCACTACCAACTGAAATACTGGTATCAATCTTCAATTAGGGTTCGACAGTACTCAGAAAGCGGCACCTTACTGGTTAGGTGCCACGATCTCGCCTTTCGGATTTAAATGATTTGGCGGCACGTATCTCGGGTTTTTAACGAACCCGAGATTTGAGATCGCTCTCCCAAAACCTTGCTCAAGGGCAAGGGTAGGTTTACCAACCGATGAGAAGGAGTTTAAGGTGGGTTCGGGACTTATTTGGGCTGGCCCGCGTGGGTGCCCTCTTAGATCATGTCGAAAATCCCTCCAGCTTCTTTAGCTGGTTTGGAATCGCCTCTCTTGACCTGTAATCTCCTTATTTTCTACACAATACTAGTATGGTTAAATTGTAAGACAAGTAGGTCGAAGAGACCCACCCTTGTCTTAATGCATTGCACATCCGTGTGGCTAAGAATGTGCGGGGTTAGAGTGATGAAGTGGAAGTTTCGAGCGATGGTCGAAAAAATAAGAAAACTTGATGAAGGAATGAGACTAGCTTGATAGTCGGACAGTGACCAGCTCGGAGTGATAGCAAGACAGGCATGATACTCAGGACCAACACTGCAGCAATACTACTCGAAACTGACACCGATGTGGTGATGCTAGGTTAAGTCCACCTCAATCCAGTGAGGAGAGAAAAGAGTGAAGAGAAGCAAAGAGAGCGAAAAGAAAGAGAGTGAGACGGCGTAGGGGATATGGTCCCCACGGCGCTAGGCGTTGCCACCCATGACTTTGGAGTAGCAGTGTCACGGCCCTGAAACAACATTAGAAACTACTACTCACGGCTAGAGGGTGAGTAGAGGAGACGGCGCTAGACATTGTCATTGGCAACATAAGAAGGTAACACGCCCCTACGCGGGCCGCAATTGCCTCTCATGGAGCGCGCGACGATAGCCATTTGCGAAGCGTGCGGTGATAGCCATTTGTGACAGGCGTGGGACGCAAGGGGGACAGCTATGAGCACTGAACGTGCAGAGGAAGCTCGCGGACGACGATGGGCACCGAGTCTATGAAGGAATCTTGTGGATGGTGACAGGTGTTGTCGAGGCCTCTAGTGGGCGGCAATAGGTATCGCCGTCTGCAATAGGCGCGCAACAGGGGAATACCCATGCGGGCGGCAATGAGTTTTGCTATCTGGGCTCATCATTGAGACGTCGAAGCTACATCTGCAAACAACGATGAGCAGCGCTATCTGCAGGCCTCACTAGGAGAGAGAGACAAACAAACAAAGGGGGAAGAAGACTCGCGCATGGCACTACCTTCACCATGCACGTCCTGTGAGACCACGGGAGGGGCACGCACGACACTGCCACTACCGCACATGGCCTCCGCGAGGAACTCAGACGAAGAAGAAGAAGAGGAAAAAGAGGAGGAGAAAGAAAAATAAGAGAAGAAAAGAAAAGAAAGAGAGAGAAGATCTACCTCAAGCCTAAGGGTATCGATCAAAAGTTTCTCTTACTTACTCTCTCTTTCCAAACGTGACCCAAAAGTGGTAAGAAAGAGAAACTGTATTAAGTAAAATCTCTCTCTTTTGTGAGGGATTGAGTCCTTTGGTGCATACAATGATGGTACGTATATATAGAATTTGCTCCATACATGGGCGGATGATCAAAAGTAACCCTAATTTATGAAAATTAAGATTAAAATAAATTAAAAGAAATTAGAAAATAGGGTGAAAAATGATAGATTTGGCCCTTTCTAACAATTCATGGAGTTCCATAATAGTCCCTGTGTTTCCCTAAAACGTGCATGATTTTTCATGGATGATCCGAGGTCGTTTTGATGCCCGGTTGATCATGTTTTTAGTACACGATCATGTGACTTGAAATTTTAATAGATCTTGAAACATCGGATCGATAATGTGCTCTTTCCTTGATGTTTTTTGATGATTTATTTGCTAGATCAAACTGAGCATGCCATTACGATCGTGGGGCAATAAACGCAGCCCGAATCCGTGCCCGAATGAAGATTTTGTAACCGTAAATTTTTTGTCGGAGTCTATAATTCTGGGGTCGGAATTTACAGTGGTTATGCCTGCTTCGTGTGTGGAATCCGATCGTTCATCATGTACGGGGTTCAGGTCAGAGACGGCCCGTGCCCTTGTGCACGTGATAGAATTGGTCTCGCATCAATCGGGCTCCCGAGCGGCGAGATTCGGCTGCTCGAGGGAGGCACGATGCTACCAAATTTCCTGCACTTTCTTCACGGATCAACAACTTCTCTCTAGCTTTTCTTCGCCCTGGGGTATCATCACGGGGCGTGCCACATATCTAATCACACGTCCTGATGCGACGAACATGCTCACAAAATTTGAGTACGATTTGACTTGAGACGGATGAGATATGAGCATCGAAAGTCATTGCTCATGACTATCCTTCAATGGTGTAGAGTTGTAAGGTGACCGCACGGGAAAAGCTTGCGGCTCCTCCTATTGCACTCTTTTGCCTACAACTTCTTCCTAAAGTGTCCGTTTAAGTTGAAATTTGACCGCTGGGGGTTTTCAGCCGTGCCCAATCTAATGGTGGGGGTCCCACAACAAATTGAGATATCGAGAATCTAGCTCTCGTTGTAGGATCTATTTCAAGGTGCTCGAGGCAGATTTTGTCGGAACTGTTTCTCAGTCTATACCGCCTTGGACATGTCGAAATGCGACGAAACTTGGCAGGAGACTTTTGAGAGACCTCATGAAGATCTTTGCCAGTTCTGGGGCTATTATGAGATTGTTAAAATTTTCACTATTTTCAAAATTTTCACTATTTGCTACGTGTTTATTGAGCGGGGGCCCCATGATGATTTAAAATATCTTCCAATAGCATGCCATGCCGAATGTTGTGCTTTGAGAGAATCGAGAAGTGCAATCATTCGAGACGTTTGAGGGATCTTGTCGATGTCCTCACCCTCAAGGGACTATTTGTGATACTGAAGCGTGAGGCCTTTGTAGGGACCTCCTCGGACAGAATCAGGCCTAAGGGATCTTGTCGAAGTCCTCTTACTAAAGGGACTATCTGTGATTTTGAAGAGTGACGCCTTTGTATGGACCTCCTTAAACAGAATCAGGCCTACGTGGAGGCCAAGTGCTAAGAACCTTTTGGTCGGTATTGTTCGCTGCTACACTACATTTGCTTTTGATGCTCAAGGTATCTTTGTAGTTCCCATCTTACGGGTCCAGTGGGGGGCTTCTGGCCTATCTCGAACGTCTGGTTCCATATAGGCCAGGGGATTTGGCAAGGAATACCCTGAAGCCTGTGGCAGGTTTGACCTTGGCTTCGTCAGGTTCTTGCCTTTGTGGTGTTCTTTAGAGTTCCACAGGATATTTTGGTCATCGTCCCCACTCTCAAGGACTCTTGTTATTGTTGATGTTGAAATGTGGGAGATCTTATGCAGCTCTCAATCCCCGATGAGCCAATTTGTGTTGTTGATTAGATGCTGGCAGTTGAGGACTTTAGATGGCAAATGAGGAAGCCCTGCTGCAGCGGTCTGTTGAAAGCCAAGTCCTCCAGCACAACCGGGAAGTCCATGTTGTTCCATCATTGGCTGGTCCCTTGGCAGCTTGCCATGCCTTATCAGATGAATTGAAGCTGACTCGGGAATGGTTGGCTTCTTGTTTTTTGCATGTAACCATCCTCTTTGGTGCTTTTCCTTCTTCTTCACGAGGAGAGAATTTCTTCTGAGGATTTTCTTCTTCTTCATGAGGAGAGCGTTTCTTTTTGGCCTGTAACCGTCCTCTTATCCTCAGATGCAAACGCTTTGTACGCTCCTTGGTAATGGGCTTCTAACTTTATCTTGGAAGTTTTCCTGATACAATAAAAGAAATGAACTTCCCTTGATAGACTTGTCACAGGCTCTCTCTTCATTCTTCCTTGATTGAGCTCGAGGTTCTGCATGGCCTCTAGTCTCTTTTTGTCAAGGGAATCCAACTCTTGGTAACGGAGCTTGATTCTCTCATCTTCAGTCACTCCCTGATGTATAGCGACATGGAGTGAGGGTATCTGAACCTCGAGGGGTAATATAGCCTCTCTTCCATAGACCAAGGAATAAGGAGTGGAATTGCTAGCATTCCAGGTGGTGGTGCGATAGGCCCACAGAGCTTCAAGTAGCTTTCATGCCAATTCTTCTTTGACTTCAAAACTGACTATCGGAGTACCCCACACAGAGTTTTGTTGAATGCCTCAGCCAGACCGTTGGCTCGAGGGTAGTACATAGTCGAGTACTTCCACTTACATAATCGAGTACTTCCACTCGAAACCGAACTGGTTGGCTAGGCGATCAACATGATGGCTTCTGAACTGGGGGCCATTATTAGATATTATTCAGTCTGGAACCCCAAATCTATAGCGATGTGGTGACGCATGAAGTTGGCTACCGCAGTCCCTGGAACCTTCTTAAGAGGGACCGCTTCAGCCCACTTGGAAAAGTAATCTGTCACTGCTACAATGAAGGCATGACCCAAGGCAGAAGGAGGGTCAATTGCCTACAATATCCATTCCCCACTGGGAAACGGGCCACGATGTCACAGTAGGGTGAAGAGGCTCTAGGTGTTGATGAATGAGGCATGAGTGAATCTGGCACACCTGACATCTCTTAGCATAGTTTTGGGCATCAGCCACCATTGGAGGCCAACAATAGCCGAGTCAACATATGCGCTTGTAGAGCTTAGGGCTGGACTGATGCAGCCTGCAGATACTCGAGTGCACTTCTTCGAGTACTTTGCTTGCTTCCTGTGTAATGATGCATCTGAGGAGAATTTCGTCCAACGACCGACGAAAGAGAATGTCCCCTTTGAGAAGGGTGTACTGGGTAAACATCCGTCATATGCCGTTGCATTCCACCCGATCCAGAGGTAGCCCTCCATGCTTTATGAAGTTAATGATTGGCTCTCTCTAGGCTTCGACTTGTTTAACCTGTGCACACATCGGGTAGAAATATTTGGGCTCTTGGTTCTTGACCTTGGATTCTTTACCTTGGGGCATCTCTTGCTCTGCCTCAATGGCATCTTTGGGCGCGAGAAGTGCCCCGAATGGGTCAGGCAGGCATTCAGGGAAGACATCCCTCTCATTATCTGCGTCAACTTCAGTTCTCAAGTCGATGTGTCTCCATTCGGTTACCCAGACTAGAGTAGGCCCTGATGAGGTTAGCCTTATAGGGATGTGACTTAAGGAGAAATCATCTAACCAGGCCATATAAGGTTTGGCCGTGTCATGATAAGGCTTGAGAGTATCCTTCCTTACGTCATAAATCCCTTTAAGCTGCCGGATGACTAACTCAGAGTAGTAGAAGGTGTTTAGGTGCTCCAGGTTTAGTTCTTGGGTGATCTCCAGTCCGATTATGAGGGCTTGATACTTGGCTTCATTATGAGAAAAGGTCTCTACAAGCGAGAAGGATAGAGGGATCATTCCGCCATTAGGAGTTTAGAACATAACTTTGGCGCCCCCTCGCTCAGACTGGAATGCTCTGTCAAAGTAAAATTCGCAAGGCTGAGATAGCACCGTATAGAAAACTTCTTTTTCTGGGAGGTCACTTGACGTGGGAGATTTCGAAGGGACTGGGTGAGCTGTAAGGAAATCTGCTAAGGCTTGACCTTTAATCTCCTTCTGTGGTACATACATGATGTCGAACTCCATCAGCAATAATGCCCACTTGGCCAAAGGTCCTGACAAGTACGGCCGGGTCATGAGGAACTTGACCAGGTCGGCCTTGGAGATTAACTTGACCTCGTGACTAAGCAAGTAGTGGTGGAGCTTATGTACTACAAATATCAAGGCTAAGCACATCTTTTTGATAAGAGGGTAATTCTTTTCGACTCCTTGCATTATGTGGCTGAGATAGTAGAGCATTGTATCTTTCCCTCCATCATTGTTTTGTGCTAGGAGTGTCCCGAGTGATTCATCAAGGGCGGTCACATAAAGGATAAGAATCCTTCTTAACACTGGAGTGGAGAGTACCGGTGAGTTCAACAAGTACTGCTTGCTGTCATTGAGTGCAGCTTAGCACGCTTCATCCCATATGAAAGGAGTGTCCTGCTTTAGGAGGTGTGAAAAGCGTCTGCATCGTCCTGAAAGGTTTGAGATGAACCTCTAAATGTAGGTGAGCCGTCCTTTGAGAGACCACAGTTCATGGAGGATTGTAGGCGTCGCATGTCCTGACTTGTCTTGATTTTGACTCGCTCGATCTCCAGTCCACAGTACCTCATAATGAACCCTAATAAATTTCCTGAGCGTATGCCAAAGGCGCATTTCAGAGGTTTCATCTGGCGTTGGAGACACTGCAGCCTTTCAAAGACCTTTTTAAGGTCTTGTATGTGAGTATCCCTTGTTTCAGACTTCAGCACCAAGTAAACCTCATAGCACTCAACCTCCTTGTGGATCATGTCCTTGAAGATGGTCATCATGGCTCGCTGGTAAGTGGCACTGACATTCTTTAACTCGAAAGGCATCACAGTGTAGCAAAAGACACCTTTGGGGGTCAGGAACGCAGTGGCCTCCTCATCTTCAAGTGCCATCGTGAATTGATTGTAACCAGAATATCCATCCATAAAGGAAAAGATCTAGCAATGAGCTATGGAGTCGACAAGCATCTCGGTGAACGGCAGGGGGAAGTCATCCTTGAGGCAGGCGGTGTTCAAATCGTGAAAGTCAATGCAGACCCTGATTTGACCACTTTTCTTCTTGATTGGGACAACATTTGCCAGCCATCTTGGGTATTTGACTTCACGTATAAATCCAGCCTGCTTGAGTTTATTCACTTCAGCGTCGATTTGTATCTCGAGCTCTGGTCTAAACCTTCTTGATTTTTGCTTTATGGGTTTGATGGACGGATCAATGCCAAGTCGATGGAAAGTAATTTGAGGTTTTATACCGGACATCTCATGATAATGTCAGGCGAAGACGTCTCGATTTACTTGGAGGAGGGAAATATAATTTCCTTTCTCCTCTGGGGACATCTTTGCTGAGATTAAAGTTCGCCTCAGGTTAGCCTCATCCTCCAGTTTGACCTCTTCGAGCTCATCAGCCGTGGCCTAACCGCCTTCTTCCCACTCTTCTGGAGCTTCTTGAAGTTCCTCATTAAGGGATTCACAAGGATTTTCATTGACCTCAAGAGCAGAAACCCATGATCCTGACATCTTGGCTTCTAAAAGGGGTCGAGTGTTGGAGAGGGCCGGTCTCTGGCTGGTCCAGGTGATAATAGGGTCAGCTTCAAACGAGGAGTTCATGGTCTCATGGATGGGGTAACCTGGTGCTTGCTCCGAGATGGATGCTTCATGCACTTGGATCATGTGGCAGGCCTCATGGGAGTGGGAACTTGAGAATGACTCAATTTTGGCTAGAGAGGACAGGGCGTCGACGACAGTCGAGGCTCCTGCTGCTTGGGCCAGCATCTCTTTGAGGTGCTCTTGCTGTGGCTAGGTGAGGCTGGTGCCTCCGAACTCTCTATTTAGAGTGTCAAAGTCTGAGCACCATCAAGCTGCACCTATGGAGAAAATAGAGGAGGGAGGAGAAGAAGAGTTAGAACGTCCCGAGCAGCTTTTTACATCATTGCAAGAATTGGACGTGTGCAGGGCGTATTTTAGGTCTTGCACCGGCTTTGACTGTTGTGAGTTGCTTTTAGCATCATCACCCATATTAGAAGAATCCCGAGCTGCTGGTGGCTCAGGGATGTCCGCCTGATTGGACGAAAGGATGAGGCAAGCTGCACCTGGGATGAAGTTCTGCAAGGTCGGGAGTGGGGGGAGAGGCCTGAGAAATTCATCCTCGACATGGGGTTAACGGATGGGATTCCTTCAACGGGCTGACCTAGGTGCTCGTCGTCTCCTTTTGGATCCCTGAGGGGGTGTTTGGACCGCCCTCTCTGGCTGGTGAGTAGTCTTAGCTTGATGGACCGCTTCACGCTTCAGGGATTTGAGTCTACTTCACCCATGGCAGACTTCCCAGGGCAGAGAGGTCAAGGTTTTCGATGGGTCTCGTGCATGCTCATGATGGGCTTGTTATGTGGTCTCCTCCTAAACAAGAGTGACCGCTTGAAAGTGTTCCGAGAGGATGGCACAAACGATGTGGCCTTGCTAGACTTTCTCCCCTACTATAACTTCAAATCCTAGGCACGTTTTTTGCTCGTTACCCCATACTTAGTGATAAGGGAACCAGAGTTTTTTTGTGCCCTGAGCAAGCCGCTTAGGCTGCTTGGCGGGCTTGCCAGTGACAAGGCCTTGTTGGAGCATCACCTTGAAGAGGGCCTGTAGAAGGTCTGGTCCCACGTTTCCCTGGGCTGGCGTCAGGAGGTCTTCGTGCACAACAGGAAGAGGGACTTGAGGGCATCCTCCTGGGCTGCCTTGAACTTCCTGACACTACTTCATCTTCTTTGCTATAAGCTTATGGAAGCCGGTGCACTTGCACACATCATGACCTTGTATTTGGTAATATGCGCTCCAGAGGTTCTCGGTTCCTGGAGCCAGGAACTTGGCTGCCTTGTTGGCTTGGCAGTGATGAGTCCTTTTTCAACCATTATCGTGACTATGTGAGAAGCCTCAGTTGCCCCGAATGCTTTCTTAACTCTTCGAGCTTTATTTAACGCTTGTTGATAAGGGTTTCGATGGTCTCGTTGAGCTTATAGCAATCGTAAGTGGGGTGGCCTACTCTTCTGTGATAGGCGCAATACTTTTCATTTGTCTCCTACCCAGCTGACTCTTCAGTATTGGCCGCCGGCAGCTGGATCATATTTTTTTCTAGCAGCAGTTGAAGCAGTGCAGGAGTCCACTCCTTGTTGAAGGGGTAAATTTGTTTTGGTACTGGATCTAGAAGTCATTTCGCTTAGAATTTTTAGGAGCGTGACCTGATTGTAGGACTGTTGCTTGCCCCTAGCTGGAGATGTTTGTGAGTTGGAAAGGTCCAAGGTTTGAGGAGCTTCACTCTTAGTGTCAGTCACGGTGACGACCACGCTGATCACTGCTTTTTTGTTTCCCCGACTGTTGGAGCAAGAGTTTGAACCGAAAGGTTGCTGATGAGGGCTGCCATAGTGCTTGAACAACCCCTCAATACGAACTACCGTAGAGATGAGCTCTGACATGGAGTGTGGATTGGATGCCTTGACATGCAGGGCGATCTCAGGAAGCATGTTCGGTATGCAGGTTGGACCACTTCTTTCTCAGTCATGGGAGTGGCATGAAAGGTTGCCAACTCTCTCCATTGGGTGATGAACTTGTCAACCGGCTCACCAGGGTCTTGCATCAGGGTGAGGAGTTTGATGGTCTTCACGTTCCTCTAGACTTCTTAGAAGTGTTGGTAAAACAACTACTCCATCTCTTGCCACGTGTGTACCGTGTTGGGAGGCAGTCGAGCATACCACTAGAAGGCTGGCCCTTCAAGAGTCTCGACGAACTGGCGAAGGAGGACTCATCTGTCAATTGCCATCTCTCGACAGGCCGCTTGGAAGTGAGCAGTATGCTGGTGCAGAGACATAATACCGTTGAATAGGGGGAGTTTCCCCTTTTGAAATTTCAAAGGCAAGGGTACTTGGTCAACGTACGAAGGGTATGGCTTCTGGTAGGGAGGTGTCTCTTGCATGCCCAGGACCTTGTTCTTGAGGCTATGGGCTATCACAGCATCTATGTTAGTTTGGGAGACCCTGTGGGAGGCAGAACTGTCTTAGGAGACTGGTGGGGGAGTTTTCCTAAGAACTGTATCCTAACAGATCGGGGAATCGGTCTCATGATGAAAGGAAGCGAGCCTTGAGCCTTTTAGGCATCCCATCTTTTCAAGGATGGATTGCATCATTACCTCGAACCTCATCATTTTGTCCTCCTGGGCTTCGTGCGGATCATTGATCATCATGACGCTGACCGTCTCTTTTGGGAGGTCAGAGCTAAGAGGAGGAGCGGACTGCCGGGGTCAACGAGTCATGGGTGGCAAGTCAGTCTGCAGGGTCTTAGCTTGCTCCGACTAGATTCGAGCCTTGTATGCTGATCTTGTGAGGATAGGTTTTCGACGGTCTTGGGACCGTGGTTTCTTGGCAGTGAGTACTCAGCAATACTCTTGGGCTCGCTCAGGTTCTATAGTTTGAAGAGGGAAAAAGGGGTTACGAGGCTGGAGGTCATCAAGGGTGGCGAACTTGACTGCCTTGGAGGCTTCTTTGGTGAAGATCTGAAGGCCTATCTTCTGCTTAACCCTAAGACGGTTGTGGACCTCATTCCAGAACCAAGCCTGAGACTTAAACTGCCCCGCCTTCTTTGAACATGTAAGGGCTGTGTCTATGAGCTGGAGAAAAGAGTGGGGTCCAAGGACAAAAAGCAGCTTGGGTTTCTGCCTTGGCTAGATGCCTCGGTCTGACATCACGTTGTTACCCCGAGTTCCTTTGTGGGGCCCATGTGCATGGCTGACCTGAGGCTCGCTCAAGATGGTACTCTTATGGAAAAACTTTGAGTGGCAGGGCTCGAGGTGCTTGACTGGTGTCGGGCGAGCAATAGAGGAAGTAGCTGGTTCATTACTCTGCCTGACTCTGGACCGGGGAGGGACCAGCAAAAGTGGTGCGTGTGCACCTTTAGGGTTAGCCGTCCGGGTGACTTGGGGGTCAACTTGAGCTCGGTCAATTGGTTCGACCTTGGGAGGTCGAGACCCACGAGCTTGTGTTTGTGAGGGAAGAGGCATAAGCTCATCTTTCACAGAGTGGGGCTGTGTGTGCTAGGAGGGAGGACGAAGTGGTCGACCCTCACTTGCTTGAGGTGGCATAGAGCTAGCGCTGCCCCGAGCTATGGAAAGCGAATGCATGGCTCACGCAGGGTGAGGCCCAAGAAGTCCTGGCTCTTGATGCGAGCTCAAGGCAACGTGGGAGTTGCCTCGAGGTGTAACTCTAGTGGATGGACCACAAGCACTTGGGTGTGTGCAAGAGGTGAAGGCTGCAGGGTCTCCGCCTTGGTGTGTTGAGCCTCTAAGTTTAGAGGTTCGAAGAAGTGAAGGAGTATAGGGGTTGCCTTGCGGCGAACCTCAGGAGCGACGACAACTTGCTTGCCTCCTGCGAAAGCAGTTAGGGCAGCCTTCTGGGGTGCCCTAGCAATATGACTGGCGAGAGACTTGCTAGTAGCATTGTGCATGCTGTGTGCAGTGGCAGACATGCCACCGATGCAAGGGGCCTTGGCAGAGGGTCCACCACGGCAAGGAAGTGGGGAGTCAGGGACTTTTAAGTCCCTGCTCATGCTAACCCAGACAAGAACCTTGGAGTCGGACCGTGAGTCCTAACTCCGAAGGAGAGTAAGGAAGGAAGCTTGAGCAATTCGCTTCTCTGGAATAGTCACGAGTACAAGAATAAGGAAGTCCCCGACTCAGATGAACGGGTTGAACAACCTAGGTGCCATAGAAATTAATGCATAAAGTAAAAGAGGATACTGATCAAACAAGAGTGAATCGACTAAGGGGTAGCAAGTCCCTCATGGAGTCGCCAAGCTGGTTAGGCTCCTCGATCTCGCCTTTCAGATCTAAATGATCTGGCAGCACGTATCTCAGGTTTTCAGCGAATCCGGGATTTGAGATTGTTCCTTCCTAATCTTGCTCAAGGCCAAGGGTAGGTATACTAACCTATGAGAGAGGAATTTAAGGTGGTTCGGGACTTACTCGGGTTGGCTCACATGAGCGTCCTCTTTGATCACGTCGAAAAACCCCCTAGCTGCTTTAGCTAGTTCGGACTCGCTTCCCTTGACTTGTAATCTCCATGTTTTTATGCACAATTCTACTATGATTAATTTGCAAGACAAGTGGGAAGAGACCCACCCTTGTATAGAGCACCGCACATCCGCATGGCTAAGAAAGTGCGCGGTAAATGGAAGTTTCGAGCAGGGGTCGAAAATAGAAGAAAACTTGATGAAGGGTCGTGACTAGCTTGATAGCCGGATAGTGACCGACTCATAGTGGAAACAAGACGGGCATGGTACTTAGGACGAACACGGTGGCAATACTTCTCGAAATCGATACGGATGTGATGATGCTAGGTTAAATCCACCTCAATTAAGTGAGGAGAGAAAAGAGTGAAGAGAAGGAAAGAGAGCTAGACGGCGGAGGGGATATGGTCCCGACGGCACTAGGCGTTGCCACTCATGACCATGGAGTAGCAGTGTCACGGCCCTGAAATGGTGCCAGACACTACTGCTAATGGCTAGAGGGTGAGTAGAGGACTATGGACGACGCCAGACATCACCGTTGGCAACATAATAAGGTAACGCGCCCCTGTGCGGGGGGCGATAGCATCTCAAGGAGCGCACAACGATAGGAATTTGCGAAGCGCTCGACGATAGTTCTCATGAGGTGCGTACGATGACAGGAGTGGGACACAAGGGGTACGACGATCAACACCGAATGCGCAGAGGAAGCTCGGGGATGGCGATGGGCATCGAGTTTGCGAAGGAAGCTCACGGATGGCGATAGGTGTTTCCGAGGCCTCTAGCGGGTGGCGATATGTATCGCCGTTTGTGCTCTTCATTGAGATGTGAAAATTACATCTATGGACGATGATGAGCAACAAGTTGAGTCTTATGTCGGTCATATAAAACACCGACACATAAAAAAAGGGCTGAAGAAACCATTCCATGACTTAACATAAGTAAAATACTACCTTCAATTCCTTGTATGTTTAGACTGAACATACCGATAGTCACAAAATTCATATGAGCTACTGAAGAGTAGGAAATAATTTTCTTCAGATCGATTTGTCTTATTGTAGTCAAGGAAGTACATATAATAGCAATAACGCTTAGAGTATAGATGAAAGGAGTAAAATAGAGTGTCGCTTCGGGGAACATGGGTATAGAGAATCTTAAAAAACCATAGGATCCTAATTTTGAAAGAATTCCTGCCAAGATTACAAATCCAGCCGTAGGTGCCTCTATGTGAGCTTCAGGTAACCAAATATGAACTGGTACCATAGGCACTTTTACTGAAAAAGAAGCAAGTAAAAGCAATCCATAGCAATATTTGGCACCGCTCACTCAATTTTGTGGTTAATCATATTTTTTAAATAAGTGGTTCCTGTACTGGAAAAA